>CM034155.1:41059349-41520862 GCA_019776745.2 Taxus chinensis | reverse complement strand
CCATGATGTAAATTTTGCAAGATATGACTATTTTGGTGAGACAGGGTCAAATTCTAGTGCATTCCTAACTTGAAGTGCAACTTTAGATGCTTGTTGTGATTGGTGTGATTGGTATGAAAACTTGTGGATTTAAAGTATTCTTATAAGGTGAGTTTTAAAGGTTTTAAAAAAAATTAGGTTTTTTTACTTTCGGGTTTTTTATGAGTAACGTTGATCAGGTAAAGAGGTCCAAAACCCTAGCTAGGAGCACTTGGCAAAAAGTGAAGTATACCGACCTAGTTTTTATTTCTTGTTGAAAAGTGATGATTGGATGTTGTAGAGGACTCCTCAAAATTTATAAGTTTTTTTAAGTGACGGTGATATATGGGCCCTACCTAAAAATAGCAATTTTTGGAGAATAACATTTTAGGACAAGATGGTCCAAAGGATTAACATGAAAAATTGATGTTGAATTATGTATGGGAGTTTTTATCAATGTACATGGAATTTTTAGGACATGTTCATCCATTTTCATGGTGTTTTGAGGTCAAAATAGGTTGACTAGTCAAAGGGTAGTTTTGGGATCTCAAATAACAAGGTTCAGTGAAATGGCTATAACTTTAGATATAGGTGGATTTCTAAGATGATTCAATTTGTGTTGGGAATAATAATTCAGAGATATTTAAAATGATGTATGGATTGACTCATGATTATGTCATATGAAATGGTTTCCAAGGAATTCTTTCAGCAATAATTTTTTGGCAGTTTAGGAAAAGATCTATTTTTGTGAAAGTTTGATGTTATGTGAAGCATGATATGGATTAGATTATGATTCCTACCACCTGGAATGCCATGTGAGATGAATTGGGAATCCAATGAATCTATTTATAGGTATTTATATAATGTGTAAATGTTTTTATGAGATAAGATTTGGAAACAATTTTTTTGGTTGGTTGATTTGGTGAAGGAAAATATTGTTGTGGTTTGAAGTAAAATATGTTTCACAACTTATAAATTTTTTAGAAGTGTTGTAAATATTTTTAAATTTAATTTGAGTGGTATCATGACATGTTTTTATTTATTATAACTTATTTGGTGATCAGATGAAGTTTCCAGGGTGTTTAAGGGTGCAATAAACATCTGTTTTGAGAATTGTAAAGGGAACTGGGCCTAGTAAATGAAATAATTTGATTGGTTGATATTAATTGCGACCATGTATGAATTTTTAATGATATTTTAATCATATGTGAATGGTTATGGGTCATTAATAAGTATGTATTTTATGTAAGAGCATTTGTAAGAATATGCCCATGGGGTTTCAAGCTATTTTTGGCACATGTAATGCGGTTTTTGGCTAGGCCGACATAATGGGGTCATATATGACTGTTTTAATTCAAATTTATGAATGTTATAGATTTTTTTTGGTCACAATTAACATGAAGGACTGAAATCATTTGGTTTGGAAGGAAGAAAAACATATTTAAGTGTTTTTTGGTTCATTTTTGAACAAGTGCTCTTGGAGGGAAGGTGTGCAACCTAGAGGAAGAAATTTTGAAGTTATAAGACACTTATTTAAAGGATGATGATGAGAATTAAAGGTTAAGGAAGATTAGATAGCATGAGAGAAAGAGGATGGAGACAAGAAAAGTGAAGAAAGAGTAAGAATATGTAAGATTGAAGACCTAGGGTTTGTCCTAGGGTTTGTGAGATAAAATTATGATCTCAATCAGTTGTGGAAATAGAAAAATTAGAGATAATATATATTTAGGTGTCTACGTTGGTTCTTGGTCATCCTTAGGGGGTTATAGCCCTCCTTTTGGAGTGGGTGCTTCACTAAATTAGGGGTTGGTACTCTACTAAACAAGGGGTTTATGCTCTTTGTGGGGTTGGTGCCTCACTAAATAAGTGTTTGGTGCTCCTTGTGTAGTTGGTGTTACACTAAATTACTTTTCTTTGTGTAATATAATCAGATTTTTAGTGGGTTTTCTTCCCCATGAGGGTTTCCCACTTAATTTTGGTTTCTTGTGTACTCTCTTGCTATTGATTTTAATTATGGTTGCTTATATGCTTAAGTTGACACATATATGATACATGGTTAAATGAATGGATGCATTAATGATAACACATGATGAATGGTAAAGGAATTAATTTTTTTTGTAGGAATGTTTCACCCCCAGTATCTTGTGCTTCTTACAATCGGTATCAGAGCTGGTCCTTTTACAGAAGTTTGACAACTTGAAGGAGATCCTCTGAAGCAAAAATGGATATGTCTACTGATATTTGGAGGAAACACTATGAATTTGACGAGTTGATGGTGTTTTAACTACAAGATAATATGTGTAAAATGCATAAAGATAATGGTCTAGCTATCAATGATATGAAATCTCAATTGGAGAGTGTGTCTCAAAACCTAAGGGTCAAAGAAGAAGAATGTAATTGAATGAAGTCATAAGTTTCTTTGCTCAATGATAATACCAATTCAAAGGAGGAGGAGTATATCAAGTATGAATATGGAATGAAATATCTATATTCTAGACTTGATCTAGTTTCAAGAAAATTGAATATGTTTGAGAAAAGTTCTAGTGACCTAGATAATCTTCTTAGCCATCAAAGATCAACAAGTGATAAGGCTGGTTTGGGATTCAATGAGGATCTAAAGGATAAGGAATTTAAGAAAGAAGACAAGGTTCCAAATAAGGAATTTGGAGAACCAAGTACCAAGGAAGAAGTGAAGGTGACTAACTCTAAGGAAAATGAGAAGACCAAGCATATTACACAGCCTAATGCTTTAAGGTATGAAAGATCATTAAATGGCTATTTTTTCTTATGTCATATTTTTGGTCATAGATATAAATAATGCAAGAAAAATTATTCTAAGAATGGTGTAGGATCCTTTAATGGTGAATGTAATTCATGTTTTCAATTTGATCACAAAGCCAAGGATTACAGATAGAATATAAGAATGAGCATAAAAAAAGTAAGAAGGTATTTGTCAAAATATCTGATCTTAGAGATGTTCAAATATGGAAAGTAAATATAAATGATCTTTCCATGAAGATAGTATGCTATAAGTGTAATAAGCAAGGTCACATTGCAAGGTACTGTTTGTATGGATTACAAAATCAAGATGAAGGCCTCAAGAGATAAAATTTAGTGGTATGCTATAAATATAACAAAGTTGGTCATGTTGGTAGAAACTATTATCAAGCTTATACAGGTAATGACAGGTATTATCAAGGTTTAAAAGAGAAAAGAAGTGGGTTTCATTGGCCTAAAGTGCAAGGTAATGGTCCTAGAAGGAATTGGGGACCTAGAAGAGACCTTGGTGTCTCATCAATTGTTGGAAATAATACAATAAATGGAAAAAAAAGTGGTATAATCAGAAAGGAGAAGAAAGTGAAGTTGGTCAAGCACCAAAGGGGGCTTGGGACCTTTTTAAGACCTTATTTTAGGTCTTCATGGAGCCTATATACCTTCACTATACTTATTGGAGGTATACCATTGCAAATTAGGCATCTAGGTGAGGGGGAGTAGTCTATGTCATTGTATGTCATCTCTACAAGGTCAAGGTATGTTAATGTTTGCTCCTCATAGTATTTTCTTGGTTCATGATGTTAGTTCTTTTGTAAATTTCTTTTCAAATTGTCTTACATCTCTATGTTGTGATTGCAAGTTATCTATGTGGCATGTACACGAGTTCTCCAAGTATGAAAGTCTCCAATGGTGAGTATTGAGTGGGTATGTGTCATATTGACATTTTTCATTATGAGTCTCAATGGTTGTTTGTCTTGAAAATCATAATTATTACAATTATGTCCTAATATGGTTAGTATTATATCACTGAGTGTGTGATGGTCTTCACTGTCATGTCAGAGGCACTATTATGCTCACATGTTCACTGTCAAGGAATGTAGGCTGCATTCTATGTGATGTCTAATTGTGTGGATGTTCAAGGTATCCCCATGTGTCTAAGATGTCATTTATCATGTGTATTCATAAAAATGGGTTAGGTCACCATCAAATTTATTTATAGACTTTGTTTATCAATCTGTGGTGTCATGACTGAGTGTACAAGTCTATCAAACGATAGAAGTTGTGAGTGAGGTATATAAGTAAGAGTGCAACATTTTTAATTATATGTCAGGGGATATATGTCATTGAAAAGTAATTTTTACATGTCAAGAAGTCTCTGTAGGGATGTGAGTAACCCGTGTAAAGGTCTACAAACTCCAAATCATGTGTGAAGGTTCAAAGTTGTTACCAACTGAGTATGAAGAATAAGTTTGTCTTAACATGTAATCATGAATTTTTTATTCTAAAAAGTAAATGTTGGAGTTATCAAGGGTATTCATGAAATTATCTTATGCCAAAACTATGAAATCAATTTAGATTATTTGTTGTTACAGTAAAAATATGTGGGTCAATGTTCCTAGTCCTGTAGATGGCTTTCTAGGCTTGATATAATGTCTAGAGTAAAAACATGAAAGGGATTCTTGAATACATTATGACTTAAGACTTGAATAAATGGTATTGAAGCATTAAAGGTTGCAAAGGTATGCTATTTAGGATTCAATATGAGCTATAAGTGCACTCAGCGGGTGATAAGATGTACAAAACCATGACAAAGTACTATAATAGACCTACAAAAAGAAAGGGCATGTTGTTAGGGAATGAGTGATCAAGTTCAAACATGGTGTCTTAGTTAAGTTATTATAAAGTCAATAAGCCTATGAAAACCTGTGATGTGGCCTCTTCATATAAATTTTACAAGTTCTTTTGTCAGAAGATTGAAGAGTGATTGAACAAGCTTTTCTGAATGCTCAGGGTTTGAGTGAAAAGTGATTTCCCTCCAAAATCAAGGTATGCATAAGCTAAATGATCTTCATGAAATGATTTATTAATGTGAGAGAAGCTTGAGTTGATTCATGTTTGTTCTCATATTTTAGTGTGGCTAAAGGTAAGGTGCTTAGATGTCTATGCTCTACCAAGGTGTATATTTGATTGAATTGCATCATCGAGTCCCATTTGAAGTCTACTAATGCCTTTTATAAGATTATAAAGACAATCAAGGTCACAAGGGATTTGTACCATAAAAAGGATTCAAATGTCATGTCTGAAATTTAGAAATAGTACTATACAGTTAGTGATTATATTTTAGTTTGAGATTCTTCATGAAGAAAAATAAAACAAAGGATATTATATAGAATAATTGTGAAATTGCAAGGTGTACAATATGGGTTAAGAACACTGAGTGAATGTGATAAAAATTCAATTTCATCTGAAGCACAGTCAGTAAAGGAAGGTACAGTTGATTGATTCTTGATGTCAAGTCTGTTAAGATTAGAAGAAGGACACTCAAAGTATGAGTGAAGTCTCTATAAGTTAGGGTAATGCACAATATGTGATTATGTATTAAGGGTTTATCAGGGTCTGACATGTCCTTATGAAGTTGAAGTATCATTGACATCAAGGTATGTCATATTTTAGTCACTATTTATTTGCAAACTCTTGTCTGCACTATCAAGTTTTGGTGTTGGTTGGGTAAACCTGAGAATGGAATTTTGAAGTCTGTAGATGATGTTATCACTCTAAAGGTTAGGGTAAAAAAAGAGAGGTGTGTCTCTTTACATGGCTTGAAGACTGTGTTATACCATTAAAGATCCTTCTTAAAGAACAATGAAATTTTGAGAATTGTGATTAAGACCTGTAGGTGATTCATCAAGTGTGCAAGTGAATTTTTTTTTGAGATCTCATGATCAAATGTCAAGCCTCAAATAGTAAGGAGATGAATCAAAGAGAGTTGAAAATAACGAACTGCACTATGTATGTCATAACATAAGGTTTTGTTTCTCTAAAACCTTGGGGAGCACATCTTTTTAGAGAGGGTGTTCATAGCTGAGACAAGTATGTGTACTTGATAAAAAATGTGTCACAATGTGCTCTTTTTGATTTGAGTTCCATATCAACCTTCATGAAAGGTGAGTAGATGAGTTATTTTATGAGAAAATAAAACCTTCTATGCTCTTTGGATGTGTTTCTTCCATTAAAATACATAATCTCAAAAGTCTAAAAAGGTGAGAAAACTATGTCATGCTACAGAAATGTGACAAAATAGATATTTTTTGTAGGTATATGTCAAGATATAATGTTTAAGTCTGGGTATAATGCCCGAGATACATTTCATGGAATTAAGAGATGATATTACATTCCTTTTAGGTGTTAAAAGAACAAGAACCATCAAAGTTGCAGGTATATAAGAAAGCAAGTGCATTCTTTAGGTGGATAAGAGGCCTAAAAGACTGAGCATGAAGTTTGAAGGCATAATGGAAATTTTTTGCAAGATGGTTAAGTCACCAAGAGTTGTCAAGAAGGTCTAAAATGGTATGTAAATTCTCTTTATGATAGGGGAAGATTTAACATTATTACTAAAAGGTGAAAATGGTGATCTCATGGTAGTTTGAGGTATGTAGATTGTGTTATCTTAGTGTATGTTCCTTGAATGCATGATATTAGTCCAATATGACTGCTATGGACTGAAAAATGTGTTTAGGCCATGGTAAAAGTGTTGATGATGTTTTGTAGTCAAGTTAGTAGGATGATTTTCTCATTTTTGTAATTAGAGGCTAGAATTGGAGGCCTTAAGCCTAGGGGGAGTTGTGGGTTGCATAATCAAGGTGTGTATAATGTTCTAGGACATGTCAAAGTTGGATCTAAATGCACTGAGGAGTATGATTAGGGAAAGGAGTCCTTTTGTAGTTTGATAGCAAGAAAATGTATTGAAAAGCCTAAGTTGTGCCTAGACAAGATGAAGTATGCTCAAAATAAAGGTATGATGGATTTTTGTAGCTCATAGATGAAACTTTTGGCATGATCATGAAGAATATGGTACAAGTACATGTATGGTACAATGTCACATGAAGAATAAAACATGGTTGAGGAGTAAAATGGTAACTTTTACATGCCTAGATTGTGGAATATGATGATTTAGCTACAAACATGGTAAGATGATGCTCTTTTCATGATTTATTGATGTCTTCAAATGTTTTAGTTTCTTATCCCAAGGGGAGCATGGTGTTTCCATGCCTAAAATGAAGGAAAGACTCAGATTCTTGAGAAAAAGCAAGAAAATGAGAAAATTGAGACATTTGGTGGATGTTTCCAACCAAATGATGGAGGTATGATGCTGAAGAAGGTGAATGAGGTGAGTAACATGTTATCCTTTGTCATTAATGTAAAAATGGGGAGAAGTTCAAGGTGTTTTCCATCAATGACAAAGGGGGAGATTGTTAGCATGGTGTCCTAATAGGTGTTGTCATTGATGCAAAACCACATTAATGGAAAAGTGAATGTTGTTTGATGATGTCATGATGATGTATGAGGTGCTAACATATTGGTTCAGATGTGTATCAGTTGTTACATTGGGATTCAATGATGCATGCTTGTTATAAAAAACCTATATAGGTGCTTAGGAGGTGTAGCTTGGAAATGTGAGATTCTTGGTTTCTTGGGAAGTATGTTGACATGTTGGATAAAAGGTTTTTATTGTTATTGAGCACTCATATAAGTAGTATGGTATAGGTATAGGTGATTCTCCATGTTACAAGTGCTCATTTGGAGCAGGTATGCTTGGTTAAAGGTGTGAAAGAGTGGATTGGAGCCATTTGAGCTCATAAAAGCATGATATCAGGTGTATATAATGTCATATGTTCAGTTCTTACATTGTTTAAGTTGGCCCTAATTGTTACTATGAGGTTCTAGCATGCAAACATAGGTAAGTCTTAGTGACTGGAGAAATTGGGCCATGACATTGACATTATAATGATTAGAGATATTATAGGGATGATTCATAGTTATCTCAGAAATTTTTTACGTGCCCATGATTTGAATTTTGCAAGTTATGGCAATTATGTGAGACAGGGTCAAGAACAGGTAAAAATCAAGCTCGAATTTGAACTTTTGATGCTTCTTATGAATAATGTGATTTAAATGGGACATTTTAGATTTCAGGGATGTTTTAAAGGTTGGTTTAGAAGGTTTCACAAAAATAATTAGGTCATTTCATTGTCACATTTTTATGAACTAATGTTAAGAAGGTAAAGAGGTCAAAAACCCTAGTTAAACCCTACCTGGGAGCAGTTTGCAAAAGGTGAAGTATACTAACCCAGTTTTGATTGTAAGTGAAAGTGTGATGAGTGGATGTTGTAGAGGATTCTCATTATTTCTAGAAATGTATGGTTGAGGCCATGGTGATATATGAGCCCCACCTAAAAATAGCATTTTCTGAAGAAGAAGGTTTTAGGACAAGATGGTCCAAAGGAGTAGCATACAAAAGTGATGGTGCATGATGTATGGGAGTTATTATTGATGTACATGGTGGTTTTAGGACTAGATTATTCAGTTTCATGATGTTTTGAGGTCCAAACATGTTGACTGGTCAAAGGATAGTTTTGGGGTCTCAAATAGCACGATTCAGTGTTTTGGCCATAACTTGAGCTACAAGTGGAATTTTTAGGCGATTAAAGTTTTTTTGGAAATTATATTCAGATATATTTCTAGTGATATATGTTTTTATTCATGATGAGATGATTTTTAGGGTTTCCAGGGCATTATTTTAGCAAGAAGGTTTTTTTCAGTTCACGACACGATCTGTTTTTGTGCACGTTTTATGTTGTTTTAAGAATGAGATGGATTGGGTTATGATTCCTATCACCTAGAATGTGAAGAGGGATGAAAATGGAATCCAATGAATCAATTTTGAGGTCTCATATTTATGAATAATAGATGTTATGAGCTAACCTTTGGAAATAGATGTTTTGGTAGGTTGATTTCGTGAAGGAAAATATTGTTGTGGTTTGAATTGAAGGATGTTTCACGACTTATAAATAGTTCATAAGTTTTATACATGTTTGGAAATTTATTTTTAGTTATCACATGATATGTTTTGATATATTATAAGTGATTTGGTGATCAGATGAAGTTTCTAGGGTGTTTGGTGTACTCCATTTTCATAATTTTCTTTTTTAGTCAACTTTGGTCTTGATAACAATTAACCCTGATTTATGGCTAGCCTTCTCTTTTATAAAAGTATTATTCGCTTATGTTCATTACCTTCATTCAAGAAATTATATGAATGAAAAACATGTAAATAATTACTTGGCACTCTTCCACTTGAGATCCCCTGCTCCTGATTTACTATCAACTTTTTGATACAACCTCAAGTTTATTTTCCTTTTGTTCTCATTACCTTTATTCAATTCTTCCACACTAATCTTCCTCAAACTAGACTAATAGGATAGTAATGGTCGATATGACCAATACTATACCTAGGGTCTTATTTACTCCCACCATACATAAAATACTTAGTCTAAGTTGTTATGAGGTGACTAGACCTCTAGACTCTGTCATACCCTTACATTTGACCCTAATTCTCTCTTATTAACCTTATGGTCTAATATCCCTCTTAAGACACAAATGATGTTGGATATAAAATTCCCTTGATGCTTGATTAAAAATAATTAGTGATTTGAGCATCCTATATTGATCTCTCAAACATATGTAAAATTCATGAAGTGTTCCTTTGTACGGATGTTGACTTCTATACCATGCTAATAGGAAAATTAGGTCTCTTTTAGATATAATATGATGACATTAGCACTTACCAACATGATATCTTGAAAAACATGATTTATTTACCTCTGTAATGGTCTTAAAATGATGTCTACTAAATTTGGTTCCTTACCTCCATGGTTTGGCCTTGCATGCATCTAAAAATCTTCTTCTTTTTCTTTTGTGACTATCTGCAGATTGAGATTTACTTGAATCTTTTACACATGTACGAGTTAGACCTTAGGGATTGGTACACTTATAAGATTTCCTTAGACATCGATTTGCATAAATTTCTTGGAATTTTAACTGGTTGGAATTTAAGATATTTTTTACCCTAATTTGGGGTCGAGAGCTAAAAAATTAATCTATAGGCAAAATCCAAGGATTCAAAGGTTACAAAATTTTTTGGTGATTACTCTCACCTACCTTAAGATGTTCAAGATTTGACAGAAATTGTAACACTCTTCCTATCGAAATGTCACATTTGCATCTCATTGTCCTGTACCAGAGCTGTTTAGATCTACTAGTATAAAACCTCAAAACATACAAGAACTCTGTAAAACTTCACACCAACATTATATATTTCCTTATTGAGATTATTCAACATATTACAATCCTTTTTATTCAGTTCATTTGAGATCTCTCTTCAATATATGGATTATACCAATTATATACTCCCTAATTTACTCAACTAAACCCTAGAAAGACTCAACAACACTCTATCCTTGACTAATCATGAAAAAACTAGAAAAGCATACTAAATATACCCCTAATATCACTCTATGAATCATTCCAAATAGATCTTCCACACTTACATAACTTTCATATTCCCATTTTTCTCAATACATTCTCATTTTAGTCTTTCATTCAAAGAATCATGTTATACTTGTCTTGATCATGGAATTTACACACATAATAAAATAACATACATAACATGGATGGTAAAATGAAACTATCTAAACTTAGAAAAATAACTTGACACCTAGACATCTAACATACAAAGATGCTCCTGCATGAGTGTTCAAGGGTGCAGGAAATAATTGTTTTGAGAATTGTAAAGGGAACTGGGCCCATTAAATGAAAATTTGTTGATACTAATTGTGACCATGTATGAATGTTTTATGATATTTTAATCATATGTAAATGGTTATGGTTCATGACTAAGTATGGATTTTATGTAAGGGCATTTTTAAGAATATGCCCATGGGGTTTTGAGCCATTTTTGGCACATGTAATGAAGTTTTTGGACAAGCCAACCTACTTGGGTCATATGTGAATGCTGTAATTAAAATTTATGAATGTTATAGATTTTTTGGGTCATAATTATCATGAGGGACCGACCTCGTTTGGTTTGGAAGGAAGAAAAACATATTTAAGTGTTAGTTTGGTTCATTTTTGAACTAGTACTCTAGGAGGGAAGGTGTGCAACCTAGAGGAAGAAATTTTATAGGTGTGAGAGAATTATTTTAAGGATGATGAAGAGCATTATAGGATGAGGAATATAAAATAGCATGACAGCAAGAGGATAGAGAAAAGAAAATTGAATAAAGAGAAAGAATATGCAAGGTTGAAGACCTAGGGTTTGTGAGATGAAATTGTGATCTCAATCAAAGATAAGATATCTTCAGGTGGATAAGTTGGTTCTTCATCATCCTTAGGGGGCTGTAGCCTCCTTGTGGAGTAGGTGCTTCACTAAATTAGGTTTTGGTGCTTCCTATAGGGTTGTTGCTCTTTGTGGGGTTGGTGCTCCTTGTGTAGTTGGTGCTACACCTAATTACTTTACTTTATGTAATATTAGTAGAGTTTCAGTGGGTTTTCTTCCACATGAGGGTTTACCACTTAATTTTGGTGTCTTGTGTACTCTCTTCCTATTGATTTTACTTATGGTTTCTTATATGCCTAGGTTGACACGTATTTGATACATGGTTAAATGAATGGATGTATGAATGATAACACATGATGAATGGTAAATGAATTAAAAGTTTTTGTAGGAATGATTTACCCCCCTCTCATCCCTTGTGCTTATAAAAAAATGTATATGTCATCAGGTATTTATACCTATGTAATACAAAGTTTTATATAAGGAGGTCAAAGGCCTTATTATTTGTCACCATATTATTGGGTTAAGGTCATTAAGAAAAATCAATATAAAATTATATGCCATGAGGTCCTAAACATATATAACCATAATAGTCACCACTTAATGATGAATAATACCATTTCCTTAAATTAAATATTTACTAATCATCAGTAAACCATTAAATTAAGCTATAACATAAGAAAATATCTTAAACAAGTTTAGTAACCAGATAACTCACTTATATTATGAATCTTTACAATCAACAAGGTAAAGTAAATTTATATAATTAAGTACAACAAAAATAAGTTATAAATGTCAGTACTCTACAATTTCTTGATGACAAGTGATGTTAAGTAGTTGGGAATTAACTATGCATAAGTGTGTATATCCTTTTCAGGTTATATGTATATAGACATATAGCTATATGCTCAGCTATGAATCGGTGATTGTCCCCTGCCTTTGTACACCAATTTGCACACAATAAATTAACCTTGTGATGAAACATAATGAAAATGAGGGATGTGACAAGAGGTCTTGTGTTACTCTCCATCCATGACTCTGCCCGATAAGAACCAGTGCTGATGGTGCATCCCTGATCTATCCCTATTGTTCCTTTTGTACCAATTGTTCTAAATTGGTTATGATTATGCTAATTGATGGAGATAGAATGCATTTTATAACTAAAGGATTGTGCACATAACTATAGAACAAATATAAAGGATTATGTGAACTGTGTTGGTCTGAGAAGATCACTATGTGTGCCCCCAGAAAATTAGTGCCTAGGGGAGGACATAGGTGCCTAGGTGCTACTATCAGATGATGGTCACTAGTGTCTGTGTTGTGATAAGGACCCAAGTCAGATTTTGGGTTGTTATGTGATTATATTTCTATTCTATTTCTGTATCGTGTAGATTTACATTATATCTTTGACCTAATGTGAGGGTGATTTATTCACCCAATCTATGCCCCCTTGTTTGGGGTACATGCAACAATTGGAGGAGTGTGTGGCCCAAAAAAGAGGACCTAATGATAATCTAAACTGTATCCCTGAAGTGGGGGAAGGGATGCACATGGTAGAAACCAAGGCATATGTAAACAAAGTGGCTAGTAACATATGTTAGTAGGAAAAGTAACAAACATGCAATAGAAGAAACTGTAAAAAGAAAGCGTGTAAACAAAGTGGATTGAGAAAAGCTAGTTTCAAACATGGAACATCACTCACAATATCACAAGATAATAAGGGCCTAAGTATCCATAAAAAAAGAAATAGTGATCAAGAAATAATTAGGGCATAGCTCGTAAATAATAACATATAATGAAAAAGAATGTCAAGTATTTTGTATCAGATAGACATGGTGGAATATAGTCCTATAAAGAAAATACTACACATAAAGCACTTGTTAGCATATTAGATAGATAAATAATATGTCAAGGCATGTATAAATAAGTTAAAGGTAAAGTAATAAGTAGTGAAAATGTAGCAATAGAACACGTGTAGTATGTGATAGTAGAGAAAGTAGATGCCCCCAAGAGCTTCAATGTGACTAGTAAAAGGTACAATGCTAAGCAAATTCATTATAGTGTGTAAGAACCTATAAAATATATACATTCACAACTAGAGAACAAGTGAACTTGCATATCTATATGACAAAGATAATGGCATACTGAGTATCTGGCTAACATAGTAAGCAAAGTGAAACATATTAAAAAATATAACAATAATAAGTCTAACCAAGATGTACAAATGCAACAATGAGTGTGATGGAATGGTATGAAATGTGTGAATGTGATAGGAGCAACATACCCCAAATGGATGTGTATGAGATGAGGTTAATTTATAAAATACCCCTCAACCATCAAGAATGAATCATAGAAGAGTGTGTCATCATGAAATATTTTGAGAATGTGTGTTAGAAAGATAGATCATAGAGCATGGAGCATAAAAAGTTAATGTAGTGAGGTTCATTTCATATTTATACGCTCAACAATTGAGTACAAAATTTGGAACTAGTGTGTCATAGGGTAATGAATGCGGTTATGCATACTATCATTTGAGATGCATCACATTGAGTGGGTTCTTATGTGGCTTACAAGGGAGAGTGACAAGATGATAGATGCTATCCTAAGATTTTTAGTGATGACATAGGGTCCAAGACAATTAGGTTTGAATTTCCCTTTTAGACAATTAGGTTTGACTTTTGTATTATTTTGTTTTTATTTTAATAAAATATCACTGTATGATGGAAAAGTGACAAGTGAGCATGGGAATCTACAAGCAACTCTTCCTCACACCCGACCTCCCGAGGTCGTGTTGAGATAGCCGGTGGGTATGGGATATGTATGGGATGCAGACAGACTAGTTAGGCAATCTAATATCTTCAATACGTACTTGTGGATTTTGTAAATCTAAGGCAAAGAAGGCCCTTCTAACCTGAACTGGTGTGATAGATCGATCGGCAAGGATGATTGCTCGAAGGCTCCAATCAATGTCAAACTCTGGCATGATTCGATCTATGGGTTGTGGAATACGTGGAAAATGACCTGGGATAGTTTCGTGTATGCAAACCAAATAGAACTCTTAAACTATAAACAATGGCAAAACACTATTTCAGGGAACCAGAATCGTAAATGCAAGCTTATGGCGGTGAAAGAAAGCTGGTAAAACATTAAAATTACGTGATTCGTGTTAAAAGAGATTTCTAGAAAATACGTAAAGGACTACCGCCATGTTCAGGGTGGCAGTTTCATCACTGAAGGGAAAAAGGCCAAGAAAAGAGGGGAAAAGGGAAAAACAAAGCACACGGGGGCTAAGCAGGGCATGCGGGATGTTAATGCACACTTGGAGATCTTTTCTGGATCCCGAACACCTTGCGAGGAGACCTGTATCATCATTGGGGCACATGTCACATTATTTTGGCAGTACAGTACCTTACAATTTTGGGTACGTACATATTGCCCCCTCAGAGAAGTGTTTTAGCCATGAAGAGGCATAAAACGGTGGGTCTGATTATGGGGGTCCCGAAATGGGAAGTTAAAAGTTATACTTGATACGTCCGTGCGTTGAAATGAGACAATCCAAAATTCTCACTACCTACAAAATGAAAAGAGAACTCAAGTGCAAATAGACACAATAGTTTGGAAAATAAACGCTAAAACAATAGGAAATGAGAACGTACCATTTGTGTGGGGACAAGAACTTACCTCCGTCGGTGCTCCAAACCTGTGAAAAAGGCATTTAAAATGAATCAGGGTGCTATATATATGAAAGTGGGCCCATTTTCCTATTCATTTTCACGAGTTGATTCAATTGATTTTGAGCTCTGGAACCCACAATGATGGTTTCTTGCGTGAGTAGAGTCAAAAGGTCCGTGACGGGATAGTGATCATGCCTCCACGAGCGGAACATCGACCTGCGAGATCACAGGTTAGTTTTCTTCAATTTATCCCTTTTACCCCCTTAATTTTGAAATGCTAAAATCTTTGTCGTGGGGGGGTAATTTTTGAAAATTTTAGTGTTGAAAGGTTCATCTAGGGGGGGCGCCTACTGGGTAGGCCTTGTTTTAGTTAGAATGGTCTTGTTTTGTCATTTTTTGGGATTTTTAGGTTTAAAAACCCATGTGGGTTTTTGGGCCACAACCGCCACCCTGCCCAGGGAGGCGGTTACATGACTACCGCCCTATTCATGGAGGTAGTTACACGACCGCCGCCCTTAAAGCAGCGGTTACAAAACCACCTCCCTGCTCAGGGTGGCGGTTTTGTACAGAATGTAAAAGGATCATCTGTTTGAAATTACTTTTGCATTTTTAGCATTTCTACGTGCTTTCATGATTTTTCTAGTATTATTCAGATGCTAACTTGCTCTTTTTTGTGTGTTTTTGGGTGTATGCAGGCGAGAGAGGAGTATATTCGGTGGAGCTGAGAGAGGGAGTGTGACTGGCTCCCAGGAGTATTGGATGCCTTTTCACATGATGAGGAGGACACTTTTCAGAGGGCCGGGATACTACGCATCTCACGCGTGCCCCATGTTGCTCCTTCCAGTCACATTCTTTGTGACTTGTTCTCATATTGGGATGTTGATCGGAACACCTTCCGATTGCCAGGGGTCCGCGGTGAGTGGAATATTACTTTGGAGGATGTCTATTGTATTCTGGGGGTCCTAATTATTGGAAGACGTCTCACCCTTGAGACAGCAGGTTCGCGGGCCGAGATAGCATAGTGGGCCACATACATGGGAGACGCATTCATCTCCACGGGGTCGAAGAAGGGGGTTAGAGTTCGATCCATTCCTAGTTTGCCCATCCCCTTACTTCGCCAGGCCATCATGGGGATCCTTGCCTCAAGACTGATCGAGGACAAGGGATGAGATACATTGTTATACTGCTGGTCCCCCATTATTACGCAGATAGAGGGACATGGCCGGATATATTCCTAGGGAGGTAGACATACTTGGGACCACCTACCATGATCTATATAGGATAGTCCATTTACAGGGGTAGTCCTTGAGCCATCTGACCCTAGTCATGAGTTGGGTCTATGAGCACTTCATCCCCTACGGCAGAGGTGTAGAGGTGGCAGATCTCGGAGCTATGAGGGCAGCCAGATGGACAGATATGTTGGTGCTCCGAGCACCTCATCAGCCAGTTACTTCTCTGACTACTACCGACATGGAGGCCACACCATACCAGACTATGGCAGGTATATGGGGCAAGGAGGCTCTTACTTTGATCTCCTGCTCCACTACAGGGCAACTTATTGATAGAGTGGGGCGAGTGGAGATGCACCCCTTTGGCTGAGTTCCTCAGCAGTTTGGCCTACCATACATGGGTATGCTTCCCCTGGTAGCACCAGTATACAGATCAGTCCGAGAGGCCAGAGGGAGGCCTAGAGGCCGGGGTTGGACAGTGGTTACTCTTGGCATTCCTATTACGGCCAGGAGGATAGTACGTGCCAGAGGGAGAGCCGATGCACCTCAGGCACCCTTACTTTAGATTGTTGCGGGTCCTACCCATAGCAGCGATGACCCCATTGACATAGACTCCGAGTCTGAGGAGTTTACAGGGGGAGAGACAGAGGAGGACACTGAGGAGGACAATGATCCTGAGTGGCATGACACTCAGGATATCATGCAGGCAAAGAGGGCCGAGCAGAGTGCAGAGAGAGTGACTCTGGTTTCAGAGGAGCCACTCTCCTAGGGCCATGGCGGGGAGGATGAGTCCATTGCGGGGTGCTACGTTGCTCCAGCCACAGGAGCATCCCCTCAGTTGGCAGCGGCATCTGTGGCAGGTGCTGATCCTATAGATCCATCCTGGAGGCCTGGTGATCTGAGTAAGTTACCCTCTCTCCTTTTAATGTTTGTTTTTAGTTAGGATCTCCTTAGTTACTATCTCTCCTTTTATTTATCTTGTATTTCTAATCTCTTGTTTGGTTTCTAATTTGTTTTCTCCTTTATTTGCAGAGACTGTCGATGAGTGGCGGGACTTGATTCACAGGGTATGTACTGATACCCTGATGATCCCCATGGAGAGGACCCGCACAGAGCTATCCGTAGATGCTGGGGAGCCCTCAGCAGCTGGTAGGCACACTGACATCTTTTCCCTAGTCTGGAATATGGCCAGGATGGTATTGACTCTCCGCACGGAGCTAGCGGGGTATAGGACGGCCGAGCACTTGATGAGGAGCCATTCTCATGGCGAGACTGCGGCTGCCCCTCAGGATCTAGAGCCCTCCATGCATTCAGAGCACCGGCGTAGCCAGAGTCCTAGGTGTGGGCGTGCACCTTCAGAGGGGTCTCATAGGGATTGAGGAGCCACTTGGCTCTCTTAGATTTTGTATGATACATTCTTTTGTATATCCCGGGCTCTTTGAGCATTTTGACCATGCTTAGTGCATGATGGCATTGTACAGAAATGTTGATCATTTATATATATATATTCTTTTTGGATCAAACCTTTGGCATTTATGGCTCTGCTTCTTTTCTAGTTTCCTCATGTAAATTATGATGTTTGAATGCATGCTTTTTTGGAATGTATGCAATGGAGAACAAATGATGCAAAATGTTTATTTTCCTTTTGTATTTCATGATGCTGATATATGATGATGTAGATATAATGTGATTTTGAATCTTAGTTTTTGTAAGAAATTTTGAACACTTCATATTTGTTTTGGAAAAGTAGTGAATATAAACCGGTATGATGAGCAGATAAACCTGCCCCTACCCCCAACTCCACGCAACTAGTAAGATGAATCACCGAGAGTTTGGAAAGGGGACAAGTTGTGAAATATGTTTAGTGATGAAAGATAGACAAATTTTTTGTGGAACCAAATTGGGAAGCTACAAGCTTACTCTACCCGAGTGACTTCATAGTTTAGAATGCTGCTTAATTTGTGGTTTATCCAGACTTAGATCCTTAGATGGCCACATAGTAGACAAAATCTGAGTTTTTAGGATTTTGAACTCTTTCGGAATTTTGGACATCTGATTCATTTGTTTTTAACTCAAAGACTTTGAGTTTTGAATTGTTTGCTTATGACCTTTTACATTTGTTTGTCAAGAGGACCCCCTACACTTTTCCCCATGCTACCAGTAAGAAGCGTGGGTTTATCACCACGAACAAAGCATAGGCAAGTAAGGGAATTTCCATCCTTTCCCAACCCTACGCCACTAGTAAGAGACGCAAGCTCATCACCAAAGGTTGGTGGGGCAAGGAAATGTGTAAAATTAAAATTTTCTGTTTTGATTAATATTTGACTTGTTTTCTTGAGTAAAATGTCAGTATGTGCTTATTTCCAAAGAGATATACATATGGGATAGATGTGACACCATGAAGCTTCTAGAATAGACCATAGGTAAGACACCTATCCTAAGAAGAAACCAAAAGTGAGAACAAGCCCGCAGATCTTGGTATGGTTACCGTTTAAGACTTTGTCATATCTAGCTTTATTTGATGACATGATTTCGAGATAATTTGATGATATCATGAAAATGGAGAGGTATGATTAGAAATTTTATGCCAGCAAAATCATGATTTTGTAATGAATTGCTTTGAGAACAAAATTCCTTGATCACAGTTTGTGTACGAAACAAGCAGACAAAATGATCCTAACCTGTATGAAGATGCAATGTAAATATAATTATAAATAGTGCTAGTTGCTTACGCGTAGAACCGCTTGAGGTGTAGGGAATTGACTGTTTCACCAAATTCCTCACCTTCCAATGCATACATAAGAGGTATGCACCATTTCCATAGTCCTTCATGACTCGGTATGGGCCCAACCATTTAGGCCGGAATTTCCTTCCTTCGCCGATCTTTTTGTCGATATGGTTGTCTAGCCTTAGAACTAGATCACCTTCATATATGTCGCATTCATAGACTTTCTTGTTGTACTACTGGCACATCCGGTCAACATAGGCTCTGTGTCATTGTTCAACATCTAACCTAGCTTCATCTAGGCTTTCTAATTGGGAGAGACGTGCTTCCCTGTAAGCGTCTTCATCTAGAATCCCTTGTAATGAAATACGGAGACTGGGTATTTCAACCTCAAGTGGGAGAACTGCCTCTGCCCTGAATACTAGTGAGAAAGGAGTTGCTCCCATTGGTGTTCTTATTGAGGTTCGGTGGGCCCATAAGGCCGGATATAACTTCAAGTGCCAATCTCGTTTGTTTTCTTTCACCGTTTTAAGGAGAATGGCTTTTAGTGTTTTATTTGTTGCTTCAGCCTGTCCGTTGGCTTGTGGGTAATACAAGGAAGCCGTATGATGGCTTATTTTAAATTTATTGCACAATTTGTGAACTTCATCATTCTTAAAATAAGTCCCATTATCTGAGATAATGACTTGCGGGACATCGTACCTGCAAATGATTTGGTTCAAAATGAATTTGGCGATTACAGAACCCGGTACAGTAGTAAGAGGCATAGCCTCTACCCACTTGGTGAAATATTTGGTGGCCGTGATTATAAAATTATGGCCATCTGTAGACGAGGGAGAGAATTTCCCTATCAAGTTCGAGACCCCATGTAGAAAAGGGCCATGGAGTAGCAATTGGTTGTAGAGCTTGTGTTGGCATGTGGATCTCATGGGAGAACTCTTGGCACTTATGACACCTGCGTACAAACTCTACTGCGTCGTGTTCTAGAGTGGGCCAGAAATAGCCCATTCGATGTATTTTGTGAGTGGTGGCATGGCCACTGAAGTGGCCTCCACACATTCCACTGTGAGATTCGTGGAGAATCTTCTTGGATTCTTTTGTGTCGACACATCTTAGGAGCATTCCATCGAATGCTTTTCGATAGAGCACTTGCTCTATAATGACGTATTTGGCTGCAATAATGCGTAACCGCCTTCTTTGTTGCAGTGTAGCCCTTTCTGGATACATATGGTCCATGATATAATTAATGATATCAGTGTACCAGGGACACTCAGAGATAGGAGGTCTGGTTTCAATGTAGTATACGCACTCATCGGGAAAGTCTAGATTTACTAGATCACCTCCGTCTAATGGGTTATCAGCTAACCAATCCGTGATGATTTGTCCTTTAACCGACTTCTGATTTACAAATGTTAATTCGAATTCCCCCATTAAGGTTATAAAATGTCCAGCCTTCTTAGACAAGGACCCTTGTGTGAGGAAAGTTCGTAAATGGTCTTTTTTTACCATGACCCTTGTTTCTTGATTCAACATATAGTGTCGTAAGCATTTGGTTGCAAAGACTATGGCGAGGCATTCTCGTTCTGCTTGTGTATAACGTGTTTCATAGTCGAGCAAACATTTGGCTAATGAAATAAATCACGCGCTCTCTCTTGTCATCGTCCTCTTGGGCCAACATACAGGCCAACGAGACATCGGTAGCTCGTGAATATAAAATTAACGGGTGGTCTAGCTTAGGTGGCATTAGCGTAGGTGGTGATAACAGGAAACACTTAACTGCATCAAAAGCTTCATTGCAATCTTCAGTCCAATCAATACTATAATCTTTCTTGAGCAGATTGTTGATTGGATGGATGGTGAAACTTAAGTCCGGGATGAATCTCCGGATTGCACCAAGTTTTCCGAGAAATGACCTGATTCCAGATTCATTCGAAGGTGGGACCATTTCGAGGACAGCCTGAATTTTGGTTGGATCAACATCTATCCCTCGTGACGATATGATGTAACCTAGGAGCTTTCCTCCTGTTACACCAAAGATGCATTTCTCTGGATTTAGTGTGACTCCGTATTCTATTAGACGTGAAAGAATGATGTGGAGCACCTCCGGGTGGTCACAGCGCTTCTTGGCCTTAGCCAACAAGTCATCTACATAGGACTCCACAATTTTATGAATTAGATCATGAAATATATATGTCATAGCTCGCTGGTATGTAGCACCAGCGTTCTTGAGACCGAATGGCATAACAACGTAGCAATAGGTTCCCCAAGGAGTTATAAATGTGGTTTTAGCTTGGTCTTGTTCAGATATTCTGATTTGATTGTATCCCGAGAATCCATCCATGAGAGACAAAAGTTCAAACCCAGCTATTGCATCAACAATGACATCTATGGATGGTAATGGGAAGTCGTCCTTAGGACATGCTTTGTTAATGTCTCGGAAATCTATGCAAATGCGTATCTTCCCATTCTTTTTGAGAACAGGAACGATATTAGATACCCATTGAGAGTAATCGACTGGTTTGATGAATCCTACTTGGAGGAGTTTTATTACTTCCTCTTTCACCATGAGAGCTACCTTAGGTTTCATGGGTCTTGATTTTTGTTTAACTGGCTTTGCATCAGATTTAGTGACGAGGTTGTGCACTGCAATGTGGGGTGCAACTCCTGTCATTTCCTTATAATTAAATGTGAAAGCCTTCTGATGTTCCTTGAGGATTCGAGTGTGTATTTATACTTCTTCTAGGGTTAGCGAGGATCCTAGTTTCAAGATCCTTGGTTCATCCTCCGTTCCGATGTTAACATCAATTGTCTCTTCGATTAAGGAGGCATTACCTTCTTCAAACTCAGGTGGGGCTGGAGGTAAATCCAAATTGTCCCTATTTTCTACTGTGTATATGCTAGGTTCCATTTCCGAGGGAAGATCCATCATGGGATTTCCGAAGTAGGAAGACGAATGTGGGATTAAGGACAAATCTATCATATGATAGGAGAGATGTAATGCTACATAGGCGTTTAAGTAATTCAGAGTGGCCATATCACTATCAATGTGGTCTAGGATAGTAGATTCATTTCCGTTTAAAAGAGAATTTGTCATTGTTTTTATCAATGGTTCATCACGAAGGGATACCATGAAATGGGTATCCTCTAACTTACTGTTTGGAGTAAAGCGTGATGCCGAGGTTGCTATAGAATTGGTGAGAAGATTGTGTTCTCGCGGGATTGCTTCAATTGATATGAAGTCAAACTCCTTGCTTAAATCTAATACAACTGTTTTGTAAAGCTGTAAGTGCTCGGCTTTGGTTTCATATATCTCAGAGACTTGGTTTGCTACCAATTGTGAGTCTCCTAACACCCTGATGTTATTAACACCGATCCTTTTGGCTAAAATGAGGCCAAGGAGGAGGGCTTCGTACTCAGCGCCGTTGTTTGTACATTCAAAATTTAGTTTGAAGGTGAAAGGTAAGACTTTTCCTTCAGGGGAAGTAAAGATTACACCTGCCCCCGCTCCGTAACGGCATCTAGCTCCATCAAAATGGAGTGTCCAATATTTAGCTGGGAATATGGACACTGGGATATCTGTTGTGTTTGCGCATTCTACTTCCACCATATAGAGATCCTCTGCTGGAAGAGAGCCAATACCTAGGGAACATCCCATGCCTGCAGAGTCAAATGGTAAGAACATTGGTAGATCTTGTTCTAGCAATTCAATGATTTTTGCAGTAGTTCCTAATGATACCATTTCTACAGTGTTAGCCTCATCTTTGGGGGTTGGGGTTGCCTTGGCTGGGCTCATAGCTTCAAGATCTATCGTAGGTACTAACTTTTCTTTTGGTTTTGCGTCGGTAGGTTTATTAAGTTGGTTTGTTGGGAGTTCAAACTCCGAGTGCACACCTGGTCTTTTCTTTAAGTCAGCTAGGTGTACATCGAATGGTTTTGGATCACCTTTGGCTACAAATATCTTCCCTAAGTGTAAAAACCTTACTTCTTGAAATAGCGTAGAAGGGATTGCCTTCATGCGGTGTATCCAGGGTCGGCCGAGGATCATATTATAGTTAGTTTCTCGATCTATAATATAAAACTTGGTCAAGATGGTTTTGGGTCCTAAGGTGACCGGTAATATTATAGTTCCAACCGAGGTGGCTTTAAGACTATCATAGCCTCTTAATGTATTTCGAGTCGTGGAACAATTTGTTTCCCCATATCCAAGTTTTTGAAGGAAAGAGAAGGGAACTATGTTAACTGCCACCCCATCGTCAACCATTGCTCATTTCACGTAGTTATTATAAACCCATACTTGTAAGTGTAAGGCTGGATCACCTCGGCATGTGATCTCAGCATCTGTCGGCATTTTGTTTATCTCGAATATGAATTTGACATCCCTATCTGCCTACCCTGGAGGATGAACATCGAAGTCTATATGATTTACCTGTGTCTCAGGAGGTGGAGTGATGTTAATTAAATGGCCCAAACCTAATGCCTCTAAAAGAGCAGCCCTGTGAGAAGGGGAATTTTTTAATAAATCCAAAAAGGAGATGTGCGAGAAGGTTTTTGTTAGGTCATTAATTAAGTCATAGGCACCCACAGGTTTCACTATGATTTGTTGGATGTTATCCGTCTCTGGCAGGTGGTTTGGACTTGGCTGAGAGAAATACTCTCGTGTCCTTGTTACAGCTTCGATGGGTAGTTCGGCGTCTAATTCTACTAAACCGACTATCTTGGGTCTTGGCTGACTTCCTAATTGTGGCGCAACTGATGGATTTAATGAAGTCGAGGCTTCATGATCATTGTTTCCCATCATTATGCTTTTGTTTGTCCCATTTGGACTTAGCCTATTGTTATCGTGATTTGGGAGTGGATCATTAAAGATCTTGAGGGGAGCATTCTGAGGGGAAACTGCCCCTGCGAAGGTATTTGATGCCGGTGATATAGGATCTGCCAAGAACATATCCATGAAAAGTTGTCTTTGTTCATCTGGCAAGCGTTGCATGAATTTGTTGTAGTCACGACACGTTCTAGTGTCATGGCCCCGAATTTTGTGGAAACCACAATACGAATTAGGATTGTAATTCCTAGTTTGTTGGTTTGGTGCATATTGTGGTCCAAAATTTTGATCAAACCGTTGTCTACTAGGATTAAAATTTTGCGTTTGTTGTCTTTGGTTTGAATTCTGGTTTTGGTATCTAGTTGAATTTTGGCTTGGACCCTCTGTGGGATTTTGCCGTTGTTGTTGTTGTTGTGGATGGTTAAAATCCACTGTATTGATTGTTGGGGTAAAGTTGTTGTTTCGTTGATTGTTCATTGGTGGTGAAGTATTCACATTATTTACCTTTTTAGGCTGATCGGTTACTCCATCTGTTGTTACACCCCGATTTTTATTAAGGATTTTAGGTCCTTGATTGACATTCATGGTAGTAGGATAAGCTGTAGTGTTCTGGTTGGAGGTGACTAACCTCCCATTTGCTCCATATGTTTTGCGACCACTATCAATTACTGCTTGATCTATTCGAAGAGCACTCTCAAGTACTTCATCGTAAGTTCTTAATGGGAACTTCTGGACTTCTTCCTTCACCTCTCTGCTAAGAGAATGAAGGAATAAATCACATAGTTCCATCTGATCCATGTTCGGAGCACTTTCCGAAGAATAAGGAACTGTACACCACCTTTGGATGAAATGGGCGACAGATTCATTGTGTTCTTGTTTAATGTGCAAGAATTCCCTGATTCCTGTCCTTAATAGTTTATTCATGTCAAAGGCCTTAATGAACTCTGAAACAAGTTGTTTGAATGAATGGATGGAAGCCTCAGGTATTCTATAATACCAGTCGAGAGTGATACCCTCCAAAGTTTTGGGGAATATTTTAGCAACAACCCCATCCCATGGGAGTAGTTCTCGAATGGCTGTAGCGTAAGCTTTGATATGTGCATTTGGATCTCCCTCACCTTTGTATTTGGGAAAATTGGGAAGAGGTCTTGGAAGCATGATGCTTCGTATGGTGAAATCTAAGGGCTCTTTCAAGTATTCTGAATATGTCCCTATCGCATAGGTTTCGACCATTGATGGTGCCTGCTGAGGGAGCGGTGGTGGAATGGGTTGTTGATATGGCATTGCATATGCATTGGTAGGGGCGTAAGGAAACCCCTGTGGTTGAGTAAAAATACCGGGAGAGGAGAGCATATCCCCTTGTGGTGATTTGGAGTACATGTTTAAGTATGAAGGGGTATTGTCCAAGAATGGATTATTTTGTGCTAGACCGGGAGGAACAACGTTAGAAATGGTGGGTCTAGTTGGAATTTGTTGTGAATACTGAGGAGTCATGCCTAACGTGCCTACTCCTGTGAGGAGGTCTATTTGGCTAGGAGGATTAGAATTTCCTGTTTGTATGAATTGAGAATGATGATTTACCTAGGCAAGTTCTAACCCTCTCACTTTTTCTACTAACGTTGAAATGATTTCATTTGGTGAAGTCACGGTGTTTTGCCATAGTGGCATTTGTTGTATATCATGGTGTTGTATAGGCATGTGATATCCCGCTATGAACTGATCGCTGCCCTGCCAAGTTTCCCCGAGGGAATTTCCTATATGTAGTGGGATGGAAGTATTTTCTTGAAAAGAGACCTCGGGTTGTGTTTGTAAACCTCCTATAGGTGGGTACATACTTCAAGAACGTTGGTCGTTCCTGGCATAACGTACCGAATATTCATCGTCTAAACCTCGGTATGAGTCTGATTGTCTACTAATTTGTGGTCTAAGCAGCACCTGAGGAGATGAACCAGATTCTCCGGTGAACGTCATGTTATTCGAGCCCGAAGGCTCTGTTTGTTGTGTTTGAGCAAGCTGATCTAACTCCTCAGTTTGAAACGATGAGTTATATCTGATTCTTGGAGTTTGTGTTGACAACTGGTTAGTTGAGTAGTTGTCACCCCATACTGAGAGTGAGGGTGATGATTGTCTATTTTGTTTGGCGTAGTAAGCCTCAAGGCCCAAGAGGGGCCTGCCATATGCATCGAATCCTGACATATTCGGGGGGTATATGAATACCCGCAGAATAATGGGAAGGAGCGAAGGTGATGGTGAAAGATAATGAGGCGGAAAAGATGAAAAGTATACTAATTTTGAAGAACACGTAATAATATGACTCCGAACTAGAAAGTTGGAAGTTCACATCGGGTTCACCAATTTTGTACGATGGAAAAGTGACAAGCGAGTGTGGGAATCTACAAGCAACTCTTCCTCGCACCCGACCTCCCGAGGTCATGCCGAGACAGCCGGTGGGTATGGAATATGTATGGGATGCAGACAGACTAGTTAGGCAATCTAATATCTTCAATACGTACTAGTGGATTTTGTGAATCTAAGGCAAAGAAGGCCCTTCTAACCTGAACTGGTGTGATAGATCGATCGGCAAGGATGACTGCTCGAAGGCTCCAATCAATATTGAGCTCTGGCGTGATTCGATCTATGGGTTGTGGAATACGTGGAAAATGACCTGGGATAGTTTCGTGTATGTCTCCAGATAAGGTCATATGGTGGATGGTAAATATAGTTGACTCTATGGATGATTCTCTGGCCTAGTCCAGAACTCTCTAGCTTTGTTAGCTATCTGTATCTAGTAAGGATAACTGTTCGATGATGATAGGTGGAAGTGGAGTGGATCTGAATACTAGTGTGCGTAGGCCAGTGTCTATGTCTGATTGACTTACGGATTCGTTGGGTTGCTGGGATTTGTGGATCGCAACCGTAGACTCTTGGTTGTTGCGGTCCTGCTATGGTCATGCGTAGAGTTAGTTCCTAATCCCTAACACCCAGTAATCATATGCTTTCTCAGCCTCTATATTCAAAACTAATAGCTGTGTGATCTTCTCAGAGTGCCTCACAGGCGTTCTTGCAACCTGAATTCTTAGGCTGGTATCTATATCTGTAAGAGTGTCTCCTGCGTCTGGCTGTGGGACCAAAGGATCGCAACCAAAGGTTTGTTCTCTTTCAACCCCTTCTACCATCATATGAATGTTACCTAGGGTAATCTATAGTTTGGTTGATTTGACCAAAATGTGTGCACTTGGTCGTCTTCTATGTTTAATCCGCTCAACTGGGAATTGATTTTTTGTAAGCTTACCGTTGTTTGGAAGACTTGGATCCTAAGATTCTGATCTATATCAATTATTGCTGTGATGAGATTGGGCTGGGGCACGATTGGCTCGAATACGTATTCCCTGGGCTCCCTAGGTCCCGTGATTGTCATACAAAAGTAATAATGTAAATTAACTACGGCAAAGTGAAATTTAACTATTTTGAATATATCTATAAGATATATGATTTCTCTATTTTTTGTATTTTCTGATGAACTATTCGAATGAATTTAGCAACTAATTTAATACATCTAGAAATTGACAGCTAAGATAACAATTTAAAACAAACAAGATAACCGAGTATAGCTATTTGTCTGTGTAATTTGTAGATCTACTCTAAACAATGAAATAACTGTTCTAATCTATTTGCAAGACTCTCGATCCTACCTCAGAAGTGAGGAATGAATCATAGTCTCTCAGAAACTATCAATCCCCACAACTTCCCTGGCAATATCGGAAGTAAAATTAACTGAAATAAAGCAATTAACTACTCTATTTGATATGATTCTAATTTAGAACTTTGAAAGCTAGAACCTGGATTCTGCAGAACAGTGGCGAATCCGATGGTGTGTGTGATCTTGTCCCCTCAGTGTGATCTCCTCATTCCTTCATGTTCACGTGGATCCAGAAAAGTGTGTAATGCTAGCATCAACAGAAGTAGATATTGGGACGTAGGCAGCTCAAGATACAGACTGAATACAATGCGAGTAGGAGAGGGATAGCGCAAGAGTACAGAGCTTGGCTTATGCAATTCCTAGCGGGATTTATTGCGAGTCATGAAACATGAAACGTCCAGAACCTGAAACTATCCTGTTTGAGGAGCAAAACCTGTAACTTTAATGGCTTCCTATTGATAAACAAACTATCCTATTCCAATGGATTGGATGAAATAACAGCAACACTTGCACAAGATGGATATGTGGCTTACTAACAGTAAAACAATGCTAACTAAGCATGCAATGAAAGAAACTAAGCACTCTAAGAAAAATGAAAACTAAATCTATTGCAAAGAGAAATCAGAGGAAAATTTGAGGGGCCATTTGCTTGAGCACAAGCCATCTATTTATAGCATTTGCATTTACCCAAGGTAAAAACCAAATAGAACTCTTAAACTATAAACAATGGCAAAACACTATTCCAGGGAACCAGAATCATAAATGCAAGCTTATGGTAGTGAAAGAAAGCTGGTAAAATGTTGAAATTACGTGAGTCATGTTAAAAGAGATTTTTGGAAAATGTGTAAAGGACCGCCGCCCTGAGCAGGGCGGTGGTTACAGGACCGCCGCCCTGTTCAGGGCGGCGGTCACGAGACCGCCGCCTAGGCAGGGTGGCGGTTTCGTCACTGAAGAGAAAAAGGCCAAGAAAAGAGGGGAAAAGGGAAAAAAAAGCACGCGGGGGCTAAGCGGGGCATGCGGGATGTTAACGCACACTTGGAGATCTTTTCTGGATCCCGAACACCTTGCGAGGAGACCTGTATCATCATTGGGGCACATGTCATGTTATTTTGGCAGTACAGTACCTTACAATTTTTGGTACGTACAATCACCAATATTGAATTTTCATAGGTGTATTTTACTATTGTAATCTTGTGTAATGCAAACTCAATATACTTAGAGATGTTATATAGCTTGCACATGGAAAAAATCAACCATCTCAAGCTCATGGATCCATTATTCATAATATTCAATGTCTTTGAGAATTCCTTTAAGTGATACCCACAATGAGGGTATTTCCATCTCTAAGGGGATCACTGCCTTGATACTGTAAACTAGTGAAAAGGGTGTAGCATTTATGGGGGTACACATACTAGTGCGGTAAGACTAAAAAGTGTATAGAATGTAATTATGCCAATCGTCACCACTAGCATCAACTATCTTTTGTAATATTTTGATAGTTAGTTTATTAGTGGCCTCTACTTGGCCATTTCCCCGTGGATAATAAGGAGTGGAAAATGTTTTCTTGATCATGAATTTTGCAAATATCCTTTTAACATCCTTATTCTTGAAAGGAGAGCCATTATCAATGATAATGGTGGAGGGAATTCCAAAGTGTGTAATAATGTGAGTTGTAATAAAATAAAAGATATCAAGACCAGTAGTGGTTTATAAAGGTGTGGATTCAACCTATTTAGTAAAGTAGTTTGTAGCAGAAATGATGATTTTATGGCCATTAACCGATTTAGGATTAATCTTTCCAACAAGATCAAAACCCCATAAGGAAAAGGGAAATGATGGGGAAATGGGATGAAGATTATATGCATGTGTATGATATATATTGATATGTTTTTGACATTTATCACACTATTTTTCATATTCTAATCAGCCTTGTTCTATAGTAGGCAAATAGTAGCCTTGACATAGAAGCTTTTGTGAAACAACTTTTCTCAAGAAGTTACCACCACATAGACTATCATGAACATGAGATACAGGCGTGGAGATGTTGTCAAATATTAACCATCACAAAAAATGGTCATAAAATTATATTTTAAATAATTAATCACCAATGATTACATATCATGTGGCCTCTCATCATAGATGACAAGCTTCATGATGTTGACAACCATTAGGAATGGTTTGTTGATAAAGAAAGTTATAGATTTGAGTGAACGATTTGGGAAAATAATTACTGCATGTGAAAACACATGTTTCAAAAGGTGGAATATCAATAGAAGGAATATTCCCCATAGTGTCAAATGCTCAAAGGTGGTCTTGCTTTTCAGTGATCATCTTGAAGAATGAGTGATGTATGCACTTTGTCCTTAACATATGCATGATGATTGTAACCCTTCGACTAGGATAATGATGAAGAGTAAGACTCTTATAATGTGGCCAACATGGTTATTTAGAGTTGGAGATTATTATATGGTATGAGATGATTCCTCCTTTGAGTTTGATATGTATCATTAACTTAGTTAACAAGAGTTTTGATTCACCATGGATTAAGATATTATGAATAAGAAGTTTTTGGTGCAAGAAGCATGAGGCCAAGAATGAGGGCTTCATATCTCAAAATGTTATTGCTACATGAGAATCCTAAGTGATACACAAATGAGAGATTTGATCCCCACATGGGGTGATAAACATGATCCTAACCCTGATGCTATAAGAGGTAATATGACCAATTTAAAAATACATATTACTAATTTTTAGTGTCCCCATGGTGTAGGTAGTAAAGTCATCTAAAAAAGTATCATAGATAGGTGAAGTGCATCAGGAAGAGGGGCATTGGCTAACTGATTTTGATCAATAACTTAGACCTTTGATTTCTTTTTTGGGATGAATTTGAAATCAAACTCTGTGATTAACATGAACCATTGTGTAATGTAGATCAAGAGATGAGTGAAAGATAAGAGATATCGTAGATGATCTACTTTGGTAATTATGTGAACCTCATTATTGAGAAGGTAGTGTCACAACTTATCCATAACAAATATGAGGCCAAGAAATAGCTTTTTAGTGTAGCTATAATTACATTAGTAGGAGATTAAAGTGAGAATAATTTAATAAACAACCCTTTCATGTTGAAAATCATCCTATTGTGATAGAAGGAATCCCCTAATGTGTGAAATGTAGCCGAGATGTACAAGTAGGAAAGGCTGATTCAGACTTGGGAGGCACTAGGACATGAGGATTTAACACATATACTATAATAGCCATCAAAATAACATGTTTGGCATTGGTCATACCTAAAGGAATTTAGTGTCCTTATTCATTGGACGATGTGAATGGTTGGGTTCTATCAACAAGCTGTGTAATGAAATGCGTACGTATGAGCCTAGATCTTACCTTGTAATGAGTGTAATTGATTGTAAATTGCATGGTGGAGGCATGCCAATAATGGTACACGAATATTTTTGGGATCAATTTTAATTCCACATATGTGAAATGATGTAGCCAAGGATCTTGTTCCAGTTATGACACCAAAAACCACACTTCTTTGGATTTAAACATACTTTGTATTATTGTCTTAAGCATTTGAAAAGTGTGCGGAGATCTTGAGTATGGATAGAATCAATGTCATGATGTTGTACAAGTATGTCATCAACATAATATTTGAGACTTTTATGAATATAGTGATGGGAATGTATGTGTCATTTTACACGTTGATAAGTAGCCCCATGGAATTTTTAAGACCAAAGGGCATAATAATGTAACAAAATGTACCCCATAGAGTAGTGAGATGAATTATTTTCTTGATTTGTAGGGGTTATATTTTGATTTGATTATAAGCAATAAAATCCATCCATGAAGGAAATAATGTCATATCTAGTACTGGAGTCAACTGATTGTCATCAATGTGTGGTAATGGAAAACTATCCTTTAGGGTAAGCCATATTAAGTTCACAGAAATCGGTAGAAACAATGGAACTTTCCCATCTGGTTTTCATAACATGCACATGATGTTAGACACCCATTTAGGAGTAGTCAATGGTGCGAATAAATCCAACATCTAAAAGTCACTGTATTTCTTATTTAACTAGTAAAGCAACCTTTTTTGATACTTTTTTACAGACTTTTTTGTTAGAATGGTTTAACACCAGGGTTGAGAACATATATTGTGCATAACATACTGAAAGGATATATACCAAGCATATCACTATAGTCCTAGGAAAATATGTCAGGTAAAGTCATAGAAGCACTTTTTTAATGATCAAATTGTTCATCAGAAGGTGTGAGTGAATAAGAAGCAACCGGTAAAACCATACAAGAGGTTGTCAATGGTGTCTGAGATTATATTCAATAGTTTCCTAAATTAAAAGAGTGGACTGGTCTTCAATGTACGAGATTGGTAGGAATGGTATTCACAAGTGTTGGACATATTGACATTAGGTGAGGATCATGAATCACCAAAGTAGGCAAGTAGTGGCAAGAACAGATGGAAAGAGTTTCTTGTAATGATAAGAGGGGAGATGATCATATGTCCACATGTATTCTAAAAGAGAATCATAAAGTAGTGAAAGTATCCAAATGTAAGGCCAATCAATAGAGAAGCATGAATCACCAATGAGCTCTGGGTATAAGAGTGGAAGTGTAAAAGTATGTGAGATAGTTCAAAAACCTCAAGGAGAGGATGTAGTAAGACTTAAAGATGCATAACGCGAGATGATATCCAAGGCCAAACTTAGTATATTGAGTGGGAAGTAGAAAATGGTTCTAGTGATCTCCTTGCCCATGCTGGCCTAAACCATGTAGTAGAAAATCCATAATGAAGCAAATAACTAGATTGCCAAGACCATATTTAGATAAATGAGGCCGAGATGAAGATGAGATAGGAAGTCATTCTAGCGAATGATTTTAGTTGTATTACAAAAGGCGAATGGGGATGGAATCAGCTAAGGTCCACATAGAACAACACCTTGATAGAGGGATTTTAAGGACATGCATGAAGAGTGGATGGGACTGCATACATGTGCATGGATCTAAGGGTGTTCCTAAGGAGGAGGTTATAATTAAGATTGTTAAGGCATCATGTGTCATGGACATGTGGTAGAGTAAAGTGCACAACCCAATAGTAATGAGAAAGTGTGCTGGTATTGTAAGAAATGTTTAGGAATATTATCAAATACCATGGATAGAAATAGAATGAAGGAACTCAAGAGGCTTCAGAAAAGGCCATGATGTCAGTGAAGGAAGGACTAAATTGAAAATATTAATCACTATATCCATTATCAATTAAATATATTTTAACCCCAACATTACTGATATCAAACATGAATACAAAGAACGTGATCATCATCTAAAACAATTTGAAAAGGACAGTTCATCAGGTGTAAAAGTCATATGGTCTTCCTTAAAAGATAAAGCAATAGTAAATTTATGATACACATATTCAAGAGAAGCATGAGGATGAATGTATAGTATTATCAAAAAAAGAATTAATTTTATTTTCACTAATCACGATGATCCCACAAAAAGGCATGGGAATGGAAGAAAATCATGATGGTAGGGAAAATCCTAAGGTAGTGAAGCTAGACAAGAAGGAACTAACCAAGAGTGTTCAAGTGCGGGCAAAAATTCCAAATGATTTAATTTAATTTGGAAAATTGAATTAAATCTATATTGTAGAGGTAAATGATTGTACAAATAAGATGTACAAATGATAGAATACATAAATGGCACAAGAAAACCAAGCATGTAAAATATGATAACCATAAGAAAGAAGATGAGGAAGTAAGAAGACTTAACTGATTTTCGAATGGATCTATGAAGTGATCTGGGTAGGGAAAAGTGTCTAATGAACAAGACTGACAAAAAGGGTCATCACTGGTCATCTAAAAAATATGGAGTGTAGGAGCAAAGCCGTATAAGGGTGCTCGTAGCAGGACAGGGGTGCCCATAAACAGGACATAGGTGGACATAATAGGACATGGGTGCTTAGGCATTGGAGGGAATCAGAAACAAGTGCTGGTAACTGTGCAGATGCTCAAAATCTAGTTTTTGTCTATATTGTTAGAGTTTCACAATTAATTCCTATGTTGACCACATGATATTCACACTGAAGATCACCGATGATACCTATAAATTGCATAAAGAGATAAGTTCACCTGCACAAGCCCCACAAACCACATGAAACCTAATAAAAGTAATAATGTAGAATGGGGCAGTTGGGAGTCAGACTAACCCCAAAGTGGTCACCTAAAGAGTGAACTTACGACCAAGCGTTGACACCACATCTCAAACTCCATGTAGTTATCTAGTGTGTATTGTGTAGAAATTATGCCCTAGAATTCCCTTGTGCAAGTTACAGAAATGATAGTGGAATGTAGCTAGAATGCAGATAATGTAGTAAATGTGTGGATGGAATAAAATGAACTTCCCCCTCCTATTCAGTGTATGAAAATTTCATGCATCCCTTTTCCCTTATGAATGGATGCTAGATGGATGCCTTTTGAGTTGATTTAGGTGCCTTTGGAATGCAAGCTTAGGTGATGATATGTAATGCTTAGTGCTTGGTCCTTGATTTTGAACACATAACTATATATTTATATGATTCCCTTAGTTGAATTTCATAATTGACAATTGGAAGGTTGACCCATAAGTGAAAAAGATGCCCAAAAGATAAAAGAGACCCAAAAAGAGTGAGTAAGAAAGGGTTAGGGGCACCCAGGAGGGACATGAGTGTCTGGGCGCTACTATCTTGGCTAGGTGCTAGTGTTTGAAGCAATGAAATAAAAATAAATAAATTTCCGAGTGGGTTTTAAGGTTTGTAAAACCAAGTATAAAAGAAGATACAAAGAAAATAGGCCAAAGATAATTTTCAAACACTAGTTTTCTTACTTATGAATATTGTAAATGCTAGTATGATTTTAGGACATGGAAATGTACCCAAGGGAATGATTTTGTGTTTACATTTCCCCCCACTTTATGTTGTTTATTGAATACTTGATAAGATAAAGTTTATAGAAGATGCACATACCTTATGATCATGTAGAGAGTGGTGAATAACGTGATGAGTGGACAAGTAAATTGTGGAATGAATGCAAAGTGAAGCATGGATACTAGGAAAGGAAAGTGACCCTATGGGTGAAGTGTATGTGTTGCTTATACTTATTGTTGTGCTTTTATCTATTTTTGTAGGTGGTTTCTTATTATTAAATATTAAGGAAAGACCTGTAAAATAAGAGAAAAAGAGTAGTCAAAGTACTCTATATGAAAAATCTAAGTAAAGTATGTATAAGTATGTAGAAGAGTGTAGAAGTAGTAGTAAAGAAAACTGTGCACCTGATGTATAAGAGTGTAAATGATAGAAAGATGCCTTGAAATGTTGTGAAGAGTGAGTTTTTTTGGGTGATCTCACACTGATACAGCTTTTTAAAAACATATAACATGCGTGTTAAAAGATATTAGTTGATTTTTTAATATAGTATATTGGTAGAGAAATACTATAAATTTTTCCACATGCGACATTCAAGATTTATAATTTCAATCAAAAGCATTGCACTATGTTAGTATCCATAATAAGCTCCATGTGGAATTTGAGGATAATGTTTCAAACTAGTGCATAACATAAAACTTTAATCAAATTAACATATTTCTAGTTTATATACCAAATCACCTTTGCTTCCATGTAAAAAAAGATGCCTGAAAGGTTCTTCTAAAATCAAAAACCCAGAGAGACTAATGAACACTTTGTAACCCTTAAACCATATCTAAATTGTTTTATTAGCTTTGCATATGGTATTAAGATCCCATTGAAACATATTTAATGTGGATAGAAGTATTAACTTTTCTCCTTTCTTGGTGTCTTCAGAATGTTCATACATTATAAATGAAAAATAATTAGTCCCAAAACGATTAGTGTTCATGTTTTCTTCTCTAACACTTTATGAATATTAATAACTCATAAAAAACTAGGATTACATATTTTTATGACAAGAGATGCAAAAAAATTCACTAAATATGGTAACATATACACTAGCATAATGCAATAAATAATAAATACTTTACAATTTTTCAGAGAAATAATAATAAAATAGGTTTAAAGAGAGAAGCTGTGTATTACACAAATTAGGAATTATATTAGATATTACTTAGGCTGTAAAATTTGTAGTTTTATACATTTAAATACAAACATGGTTGTTTACAAATTGATACCATGATATGGTGGGATAACATTGCAATAATTTTACTTGTTGAAAATCTTAGACGATCTCTTCATGTAACATAACCAAATGTTCCAACTCAGCAAACCTTTGTTTGTTACTTTTGATCAAGAATTTCTTCCTCTTATCTTTCCCATATTTTTTACTAACCTTTATTTTCCTCTATTTTTTTAAAAATAAAATCATTATCCTTAACGTTGTCCATAAAACAACCAAAAAAACTAATTATATGACTAACCTTTAACATATTAAACTATCATTTATTATAAAAAATTGTCATTTCTCACCAGCAGTCTTCTTTGTTTATTCTTTTTTTACCCCTACTTTCCTTTTCTTTTCCAGTAGTTGGCTTGGTAATTGAATAAGATGGTTATGGAAATAAACATAATTTTTTTTTAGAACTACAATTTCATCTTTTAGATTCAAAATCCCAGAGTTCTTAACTTCAGTTTCAACGCACTTCATTTCTTCCTCTTTAGCACTATTTTCCTTTCCTTTTTATTTCATTTTTAAATAAAGATTTTGAGACTAATTTTAATTTTATCTCTATGTGGTGCTTAATTGAAGAAGAGGGTTACAACGGGGTTGAAATAATAACATTATTTTTTCTAGGTAGGGTTTTTTATGATGTATATTTGATGGAGAAGTGGAGTATTTTTGGAGTACCTTAACACGACGATTCGACGTCAAAAGAAGAATGAGAAAAAGAAAGGTTTGAAGGAATGGGATAGATATGTTGTATTTAATTTTTTTATATAATTTTTATCCTACGCATATGAATGATGACATATACTATATCTTACAACAACTTAACCCCTATGTTCTTCAAAAGAGCTCCACTCCAACCTTTTCTATAAATTATAGTTCTAGGATTAAAGTATGACAGATAATAACGATGCCAAAACAACCGTATTGGATACCACAATGTGCTATGTGAGCACCAGAGATATAAAGAGGTTTCATTTAAATGAAGAGGATTATTAAATGTTTTATAAATATTTGATTATGTTTAAGTATAGGCTCACTTTAATGCCCTAAAGTTCAGATTCATTTAATCTCAAAACAATTTACTTTGTAAAGAAAGGGAAAACTTTAACAACATGAAAGGATTAATATTTCCTCCCCCTTTTTTTTTTTTTGAAAATGCTATTGTTATTATTTAAAAAATACAAGAATCAAATGGTTAAACAAAAATAAAATAAGAGGGTCTACTATGAGAAATAGGCATGGAATGGCATACTCTATCACCAATTTTTTTTTAGTGAAAATTGATTTTGAGAAAGCTTATGAGAGGATAAAATTCATGTGGATCTAGTTGTAAGAGGTCGAAATGCCTCCAAAATACACATACACAAAATTTTCTTAAATTTAAGAAACTTTAAAACAATTTCCTTCTCATTCTCGAATCCACACTAAATTTTTACAACATTACAAATTACCTTTTATTTCCACTATCTCTAACAAAAAAACCCTACAACATAAAAAAAAATAACAAGAAAAACACCTCGTATGGGCCTAAAATTTTGCATGCCAAATATGTATTCATAAATGTAGGCTCACATAAAATCTTAGATTATTCCATAAAGTGGAGTAAAAGATATTAAAACTCTAAGTTATAGAAAATCTCGAAAAAAAAACTTGTGTTCTAATTTTAGATCACTAGATGAAGGAATTGGCCCCAAAAATAGGCTCAAATTGCACCCACCCTTCATCCAAATTGTTATGCTCATATTATCATGCAAAATAGTTAACATGACAAATTGAAAATTTTATGCATAACAACTAATCTCGTAATTAAAAATTATGTTTCTTAGTCATTGTGCATCCTTCCTCTGGCCATCATGCCTTCAGTTGTTAGGAAATATATCTTAGTGCTCCATTTGTATGTACGGGTGAATAATAATTACATGTGTAATTATTATTATGGTAAATTAGTGAAAGTACATTTTCTATGTAAATGTAAATAGTAAATGTAAAATGTGGTTAGTATGTGGTAAGTTAGTAAGTTAGAATAATAAAACAATTAGTATTGTTTTATTATTATATTGGTAAGAGGTTGAAACCATATGGGTGTATGGTTGTACATGAAGACAAATGTTGTTGTAAGGATTGTTATTTTACATCTCCTATATAATGGAGTGTAATGAAATAGTGAATAATAATAAAAATATAATATAGACTTTTTGTTTTCAATTATTGTCTGTGTAGCTATTTCATGGATTCTTTGTATTAGATCAGAGTAATTTCTACATTTGGTACCAGAGTAGGTTAAATATGTCTCGAAGAATATCTTGTAACTTTTGTTTCCCAATCTAAGTTTCTCCACAATTTTGTGCGTGGAACTATCTATTATACAAAAATCTACAGTAGAAATTTCAGAAAAACCCAGTTCATATTTTGGGAGAAATGTGTAATTTACTATACAACACATTGATCACTGCTTTTTTTTGAAGAAATTAGAGAATCAAAGGTAATTCAAATCTACATTCAATTTTTTTTGGATATTTAGATTTAGTAAAATGGATACACCATTATATAAATTTAATGGGCTGAACTTCCATACATGGAGAGTAAAAATTCAGATGGAGTTAATGAATAAAAACCTATGGAGGATAGCAGATGGAAAAGAAAAAACACCTACATATATAAGCAAAATTGTAGAATAGGAAACTAGAGATGAACAAATAACAGATGAAATTGACTATAATTCTGAAGACTTTCTATTCTAAGTGAAGTTCTTGGAGGAAGGAGGCACAGGAGGTTGGAGGTCATTCAGCGACCTCTCGTCAGTCACCAACGACGGGGCCGTATCAGCTATGGTGATTTTTTTTATACAGTGTGTTCCTGTTGTTTCTTTGTATTTCTGGCAGAGTGTTTGGTTGCAGTGTTCCTATTGTGGTTTGCAGAATAAAGAAAATTTCACATTAAGGGGGGAACATGATCTCAATGTTCCATTTCTAGTTTTCTACATTTCTGGTATTTTCTATATATGCAGCAGATTTCAACAAAATTTCCTATGTTATTCCCTGCAGTGAGATGTGATGAGGGCTAAGAATAATACTTGGCATATCATGATGTGGTTGTAGGTAAACCACTTGAAAACCTTCATTTTTGATTTGTGGTACACCACTTGTAAAACCACCACCATTTTCGGTTGTTGGTAAACCCTATGCAAAACCATCACCCTTTTGGTTTGTGGTACACCACTTGTAAAACCACCATTTTCGGTTGTTGGTAAACCCTATGCAAAACCATCACCCTTTTTGGTTTATGGTAAACCAATTGCAAAATCATAATTTTTGGTTTATGGTCAACCCTATGAAAAACCATCCATTAGGTTTATGATCATCCTGTAAAATCATCAGATCATGAGCAGGTGCAAGTATAAGGCAGGTTTTCCCCATGTTCGCACTAAGGGGGGGAATGTTAGGAAATATATATTAGTGCTCCATTTGTATGTACGGGTGAATAATAATTACATGTGTAATTATTATTATGGTAAATTAGTGAAAGTACATTTACTATGTAAATGTAAATAGTAAATGTAAAATGTGGTTAGTATGTGGTAAGTAAGTTAGAATAATAAAACAATTAGTATTGTTTTATTATTATATTGGTAAGAGGTTGAAACCATATGAGTGTATGGTTGTACATGAAGACAAATGTTGTTGTAAGGATTGTTATTTTACATCTCCTATATAATGGAGTGTAATGAAATAGTGAATAATAATAAAAATATAATATAGACTTTTTGTTTTCAATTATTGTCTGTGTAGCTATTTCATGGATTCTTTGTATTAGATCAGAGTAATTTCTACAAGTACCACCCTCATCTAGGATCAGAGTAAACTGTTGAAAATATTATTAGGCATGTTTTGATGCACAAGAAAGAGTACCTAATGTGATTTATGAACTCATCAAGATTCAACGAAAGGTAATTTCCTCATGAGACCTAAAAAGTCCATTTTTAGACATTTTGCAACTAATTAAACACTCTCTCAAATCATTTAGGGAAAATATAAAGAATATAAGAATGATGTTGGATAACATTGAAGGTTTCCATTCAAAACTATTTGCCCTTGATAAAAAAAAAACATTAAAGGTTTCCAAAGAAATTTAGGAAAGTTTGGTTATGAAAATTTTATTTAGTAGCAATTTGTTCAACATCAAGTAATTCAGGGTCTAGGGAATGAAATCTCAAACAATGTAAGCTACCTTCTCTGGATGATTATAGGAGTTCCAGAAGGAGTTAAGAAGAAAAAAATAGGCATCAAAATGCTATTGGAATCATTTATAAGGTGGAAACATCAAATTTTCTGCAAAGGATCAAATATTTCCTGAGATAGTTCAAAAATTAACATCTTCCCCTCTTAGTTCAAGATAGTTTAAGTCTTAAATCTATAATTTCAAGAATAATTGGGTCTAACTAATGGTTCCATTTATATCATAAGGTTTTTTTGAGTCAAAATCATATAATATTTGACCCTAAAACACTTTCCTATGATTCTAGAGTGAAAACATCCGTTTATGTGTCCCAATTTGGAATTGTTGATGCAAAATCACAGCACCCCTAGATGCAGATCAGGCTTCTAGGTTGATCACTCAGGCATCCAGTGTGATTACACAACATGGAAACCTCTCTCCAAGCGTGGGACTTGTGAAACCGAGAGAGGAATCTCTAGAGAAGGCTGGTTCCTACTCCTAAACTACCTACCACAAGCTATTCCAGTGTAGGCAAGCTAATCTAATCCTAATCTAACCATGCTAAGGAGACAGAGAGAGAGAGAGAGAGAGAAGGGAAAAATAGCAAAAGCCTACACTAAAATAGTGATACACCAGAGAAGGAGAATGTTGGACATCTATCAAAACCGCCATGGGACAAGGAGAGGTGAGCAATGGGAAGGATGGACAGATGCATCACAGGCCCAAGAATAGATTTCACACAGAAAATGTCCCAAAACTCCATGAACACAGCTCCAAACCTGTAATGAACATTCAAACATGCACAAATACCTGCAATGAAGAGAGGCAAGAAGTGAACAAGCAAAAACGAGGAAGGATGGACAGATGCATCACAAAACACGTTTTGTTGCTCCAGAAGTTTACACAGAACATCATTCCATTAGTAAGAGGCAAAAACGCCATTACAGAGCAAGGGAGGAGGCTCGAACTCCATTTTCAACCCTAGAGAAGAAAAGAAGGGAGGGCAGAGTAGAAAGAATGAACCACTTGTTATTTTTGAGCCAAATATGGCTTTTTACATTGCATGGGTCGAGCCCAGGGGACAGAAATTTGGGAAAATGTGCCAGCCCATTCCTCATTGATTACATATGCATTAAAACGGCATGGGATACCTTACTAATCCATACCCTACCGTCTTTGACTAATTTGGAGGAGAATGCGACCCATTTGCATTAATTGGGCCGCTGAAATGTCACTTTTGGCCGTGCTGAAGAAGAATGCGACCCATTAGCATTAAAATAGGTTGTTGAAACATCGCCTCTGGCCATTATCACGTGTCAGATCCGTTTCTCAATGATTTTCTCTCTCCAGAATGCACCAAAACTTGAGATTGATCCCAAAATCATGTAGAGAATTTCAACATCTTTCCGTTGATATATAGAACGTGCAAATCCGAGCTCTGGATCAAAAGATATGGCGATCTGAAGATTTAGGGCACGGAATAGACCAAAACGGATTTTGAAATATTTCCCGCGCTTCGCCACCTAGATGACACGTGGCACGCATTGATTGGTCGCGTGATTCTCTCTCCTCTACCTTTCGGTGGGCTTTCATTTGAAATTTCCTTGTGGGCCCTAGCTAGGACACGTGGCGCTATTTCATTGGTTCAGATCAGTGCTCGAAAACTCACCCTTTGACCTTTTGACCTTTTCCCTTGTGAGGACACGTGGCAGCTTCTCATTGGTTTTCGGCCCTGCCAACTCTTTCGCGCCCTTCGTGTTTTTATGTCCTATATGTTCCAAACCGTTTGGGACATAAACATCCGATCCGCCCAAAATGGGCTTCCTTGTCCCTCATTCGGCTGATGACACGTGGCACTGCTTGATTGGCTTTCGGCTCCTTCAGCGATCCGCGTCCCGCGCATCCCTTTGTCCCGGATGTCTCAGTGCTCCTTGTGCTGATTTCGGCCGAACCGGCTGGTTCGCGTCCATTTGTCCCAGATGTCCCAAATGCTTTTCGGACTGCCTTGACCTTTTTCACCTGGTTCGGCCGGTTCGCGTACTTGCGCAGTCCCAAATGTCCCATTTGCTTTCAGACCATGACTTGTTCCCATTTCGGCCGAACCGGCCGGTTCGGGTCCTTCGCGTACTCTTGTCCCAAACTATCCCTCTCAGCAATTAGTCGATTTTCTTTTCCTCTTTTGGCCGGATTGGCTTCTCGCGCCCGCCGCGTACTTCTGGCCCGATTGTCCCAAATGCTTAGCGGGCCGCCTGGAGGCTCTTCGGCCGATCCGCATATTTCTATCCCACACGTCCCAAAGGCAACCTTGAGCAGGACTTAGCCAATTTTCACGATTTTTTCTGGATCAACCTACTTGTCTGCAACTTGAATATTCTGATGCATGTTATCAAAATTACCCTAGGGGGGTGAAATTTTGACAACAGTTTTGACGACTCAGCGGGGTCACCTGCCTGCTAGGTGAAAAGACCAGTTGCCTGAAGCAATCCATTGGGCATGGAGTCATGAGTAGTATCCTGAAAACTGATCTGAACTTTGAAAACTTCCCTCTGAGCCACTTGAATCCCACTGGACATGGAGTTGTTCTCACCAAAAACCACTGAAAAGAACTGTGCAAGAGCAAAACCAGCAACACCAAAAACTATGTACAAAACTTAAAATCATACATGCCCCAAATGGAACATGCAGAGTGTGCACAAGCACTTCTTCTGCAGAAAGCAAACCTAGCTACTCTACTCTAACTGGAAGCAAAGGCAAGCTAAACAAACCCTGCAACTGGTTGTATAAAATAGCTTCCTTTCTTCAAAATTGGCAGCCATGCAATTGATTTGGCACTGATCATGGCTGTTTGGATGGATGGAAAATAAAAAAGAAGCTTATCTTCTATCCAAATCATCAAGGTATCAACTGAAAAAAAATCCAATACCTCTTTTAGTTTCTCTGCATTTGGATTGAAGAGGTATGACAGCTGATCCTTGGTACTTTGTAGCTCATCCTCATGCTCTGAAGCAAGCATGACTGGTTGTGGCTTCTCCTTTGGCTCCAATGAAGCCAAATACCTGATTGGGCAAGGTCTGATCCGTTTGATATGCCCATAGCTCTGATTTTTAACTCCAAAAATGGAGTTCTCTTGTAGACCCACCTGAATGGATGATGTGGAAGAAATGGTGGAATCCTTCTGTCCTTTCTCTTCCTCCAATGAAGAATAGGGAAGATTAGAATCTTCCAATTTTGATTCCAAAGAGCTGCTATAAGATGCAGGCTGCTGCAAATGAAAGCTCTCCTTCATGGCAGCAGGCTCTGGTGTTTGGGATGTGGGTGATGAAAGAGAGAAAGGTGAAAGCTCAACCAGCTCATCTCCATCAAAACAGTCCTCCGAATCTGACAGGTAAACTGCCTCATTGCTGTCCTGCTGCTCGTTTTCAACTTCCTCTATGGTGTCCTCTTGATCTGCAACTTGACCACCATGGTTTCCTTCACTCTCCAATATTGAGTTTGGGAGATCAAACTCTTCTTCAGTACTAGAACTTGAGAGAGATGAAGTGGAAAGAAGAACTAAAGGTTCTCCTGTAGCCTGCTTTGTGCTCAAAGCCCTTGGATCTGCACTTTTCTCCTCCACAACTAGATGGTGCTCCTCTTCTTTTGGATTTGGAGCAGCTTCTCCTTCCTCTACTACTTGAAGAGAATCTTGCTCTTGATAAAACTCTTCCTCTAGCATGAAGTTTGTCAAGTCAAACTCTTCATTCTGCTGCTCTAGAGGACAAGTTGGGACTGCAAGATCTTCTTCTTCTACTGCAACAAAATTAGTCTTGACCACCATTTGTTCTCCAACCCTAGCCTCTTCTGCAGGCTTAACCATCAAGGGGATCTTTGTTATCCCAAATTTGAGAGCCCAACTCTTCAGACTTTGAATTTCTTCATCTTTGTTTGGCCTCTCTTTTTGATGTTGTTTTCCTTGACTGGCATTCTGATTTTCATCCTCCCAACATGGATTTGGGAATGCAAGAGGAGGGATGGGTTGAAACTCAACTGATTTGACAATTTTGTGTGGTGGTGGAGGAGATGAAACCTCTTGTTTCTTTAGAGGAGGGGGTGTTTCTGTTAGCTCTTGTGGAGGGGATGACTGTCTAGAAGGAAAAAGGAAAGAAGAATTGAGATGAGGTGGAAGACTAGGAGATGGAGAGATGGATTCAACACTTGGGACAACAGATGGAGGGTTTAAAACTTGACACTACTGAAATGAAACAGATTGGGAAAGAGGAAAAGAAAAGGCATGAGAAGGTGTGCTTACCCATTGACAAGGTTGTTGAATACTCCTCTCATACACCTCTATTTCTTCAATCCACTTTGCAAGCAAAGGCAGCATTGCAATCATGAAGTCAAGCTTCTCCTGAGGGTTGTAATGCCTTGGAAAAGGTCCCACCCATGGACAGGGTGCTCCACAACCGATTCCAAAAGCTTTCATTTGTGCTTGAGCCCTGGACTGCACCATCCCCACCTCCATCTTTTGGATTTTCTCCAACAGACCAACATCTTGGATCTGATGGTCTTCATTGTATGCATACTCTTGCTCTTGGAAAGCTCCATAGCCAAACTGACTTTGGCACTGCTGCTCATATGAGTATGCATGCTGATCTAGAAGATTTGTAAAATGTGTTGGAGGTGGAATATACTGCTGTTGTTGATGTGAATTCCATGATGGAAACGAAGTCATGATTGCACAACTTCATGGAATGGAAAAGAATGAAAGGGATGGAAAGAAAGATGGATGAAAATGGATGGAAACAAGTCTGCAAGCTCAGAGAAATGGGTTGCTGATCAGATGGAGTCGCCAGATGTGTTTGCAAGTGCCTCCAAAGGCTGAAATCTTCACAGGAACACACCAACCTGCAAAAGATGAAGTGAAAGACCTCTAAGGTCCCACCAGGCGTGCCAAAACTATTGAGGTCGCACGGTGGCTTAAGATTTTCTATTTGATAATGAGACACCTCTGAAAGATGAAAATCTAACTTCTGTGATGTCCCACCGAGTGTGCCAAAACTGTTGATGCAAAATCACAGCACCCCTGGACGCAGATCAGGCTTCTAGGTTGATCACTCAGACATCCAGTGTGATTGCACAACATGGAAACCTCTCTCCAAGCGTGGGACTTGTTAAACCGAGAGAGGAATCTCCAGAGAAGGATGGTTCCTGCTCCTAAACTACTTGCCACAAGCTATTCCAGTGCAGGCAAGCTAATCTAATCCTAATCTAACCATGCCAAGGAGATAGAGAGAGAGAGAGAGAGAAGGGAAAAACAGCAAAAGCCTACACTAAAACGGTGATACACCAGAGAAGGAGAATGTTGGACATCTATCAAAACCGCCATGGGACAAGGAGAGGTGAGCAATGGGAAGGATTGACAGATGCATCACAGGCCCAAGGATAGATTTCACACAGAAAATGTCCCAAAACTCCATGAACACAGCTCCAAACCTATAATGAACATTCAAACATGCACAAATACCTGCAATGAAGAGAGGCAAGAAGTGAACAAGCAAAAACGAGGAAGGATGGACAGATGCATCACAAAACATGTTTTGTTGCTCCAGAAGTTTGCACAGAACATCATTCCATTAGTAAGAGGCAAAAACACCATTACAGAGCAAGGGAGGAGGCTCGAACTCCATTTTCAACCCTAGAGAAGAAAAGAAGGGAGGGCAGAGCAGAAAGAATGAACCACTTGTTATTTTTGAGCCAAATCTGGCTTTTTACATTGCATGGGTCGAGCCCAGGGGACAGAAATGTGGGAAAATGTGCCAGCCCATTCCTCATTGATTGCATATGCATTAAAACGGCATGGGATACCTTACCAACCCATATCCTACCATCTTTGACTGATTTGGAGGAGAATGTGACCCATTTGCATTAATTGGGCCACTGAAATGTCACTTCTGGCCGTGCTGAAGAAGAATGCGACCCATTAGCATTAAAACAGGTTGTTGAAACGTCACCTCTGGCCATTATCACGCGTCAGATCTGTTTCTCGATTTTCTCTCTCTAGACTGCACCAAAACTTGAGATTGATCCCAGAATCATGCAGAGAATTTCAACATCTTTCCGTTGATATACAAAAAGTGCAAATCTGAGCTCTGGATCAAAAGATATGGCGATCTGAAGATTTAGGGCACGGAATAGACCAAAACGGATTTTGAAATATTTCCCGCGCTTCGCCACCTGGATGACACGTGGCACACATTGATTGGTCGCGTGATTCTATCTCCTCTGCCTTTCGGCAAGCTTTCATTTGAAATTTCCTTGTGGGTCCTAGCTGGGACACGTGGCGCTATTTCATTGGTTCGGATCAGTGCTCGAAAACTCGCCCTTTGACCTTTTGACCTTTTCCCTTGTGAGGACACGTGGCAGCTTCTCATTGGTTTTTGGCCCTACCAGCTCTTTCGCACCCTTCACATTTTTATGTCCCGGATGTTCCAAACCATTTGGGACATAAACCTCTGATCCACCCGGAATGGGCTTCCTTGTCCCTCATTCGGCCGATGACACGTGGCGCTGCTCAATTGGCTCTCGGCTCCTTCGGCGATCCGCGTCCTGCGCGTCCCTTTTTCCCGGATGTCTCAGTGCTCCTTGTGTTGATTTCGGCCGAACCGGCTGGTTCGCGTACCTTTGTCCAGATGTCCCAAATGCTTTTCGCTGTTTGTTCCCATTTCGGCCGATCCGGCCGGTTTGGGTCTTTTTGTCCCAGATGTCCCAAATGCTTTTCGGACTGCCTTGACCTTTTTCGCCTGGTTCGGCCGGTTTTACGTACTCGCGGCCCAAATGTCCCATTTGCTTTCGGACCATTTGTTCCCATTTCGGCCGAACCGGCCGGTTCGGGTCCTTCACGTACTCTTGTCCTGAATTGTCCCTCTCAGCAGTTAGTCAATTTTCTTTTCCTCTTTCAGTCGGATCGGTTTCTCGCGCCCGCCACGTACTTCTGGCCCGATTGTCCCAAATGCTTAGCGGGCCGCCTGGAGGCTCTTTCGGCCGATCCGCGTCTTTCTGTCCCACACGTCCCTACTGTCCCAAGGACTAGGACTTAGTCAATTTTCACAATTTTTCCTGGATCAACCTACTTGCCTAGGACTTGAATATTCTGATGTATGTTATCAAAATTACCCTGGGGGGTGAATTTTGGATAACAGGAATTTTAGGCTAAAATTTGTTTTCTTAATATGGAAAAGTCATAATTTGGGAACTCTTTTTTCCCCTAGGGGAGAATGGGGACACTAAATTATGACCTCCCTCTCTCCCTAAAGTTTAAATTTGGCCTCCTAATTTTCTCAGTTGTCCCCTTTGTCCATGTGATGCAAGGTGGACAAGGAGGACACCAAAGTGTGACCTCCCTTTGTTTCCCACGTCACACTTTGGAATCCTTGTTATCCCCTCTATCCCATATATCACCCAAGGGACAAGGGGGACATAAAAATGTGACCCATTAATCCATGAAATAATTGGTCACCGTGTAACCACATCGAGCTCCTTCGGTGCTCATTTCCCAGCCCTTGTATCTCATCCACAATAAACCACAAGCTACTACTTGTCACCATCTAGTGTAGGTCACACTTTGGTTCCCCTTGTGTCCCCTCTATCACCATTACACAAATTTAGCTTCACATCTAATCCATTCTAATCCTGGTTAAGAAGATGTAGTTCCATGTGAGTTAAGAAATACATTAAAAATTCTATAACTCCCTATTTCTCAAACACTTAGCCATTTTTTTCTTGAAAAGTGTTGTTACAACATCCTCCAAAATTCCATTCTTTCCATATATGTTGCATAATTTTTTCCAGACCTCCATAACTAGCGAAATTAATATTTGATCATATCTTCTCATCCATGCACCCATTTCCCTCAATTTTTTTCATGTGATTTCCTCTCCAAAATGCCTTTAGGAAGATTGTCAAAGTAATTCCATTGTCTATATTTTTACAATAGAAATCTAAAAAACTCAAACCCTAAAGTTAATTTCTTGTTTTTACAGAGGTCCAATAGATAGAAAACCATGAAATTCAAAGAAGAAGGTCCTAAAAAAACATGATAGTGTTTTAGATGCAACCCGACAACTATAAGTGCCCTTTCTAAAAATAACAAGTGTTCAAACAAGTGGGTGTTTTAAAATAGTAAGTTTCTAAAAGTAGTAAATCCTCAACATTTTTGATACTATGAATGAGGAAGAAACATCATAATAAGAAAACAACAAAAACTTACTAAAAATAGAAAGTTTTGGATTTGAGTTTAGAATGTTTTTGGTTCTAGTGCCCAGATTTTCTCCTTTTCTCGACGATTAAATCTATAATATATTCATGTTTGAGACACTTATATGGATAATATCTTGTTATTCGGATTGGATTACTATAATTTTGTTGTCAACTTGTCCTTGGAAGGATGATATCTGGGGCTCACGAAGCTGATTTACTGCCCTTATCATTACCACTTAATTTTAATATAATGTTATGGGTATTATTAATCTAGAGTTTATACAAATTATATTTTGGAAAATGCTTATAATGGTTAATTGTTTTAAATATACGAATATTAATTTGTCTTCTCTTTATCTATAATGTGTTAACATGACTCAAGAGGTTATGTATTAGGCACACAGTGCCAATGTAATATTGTTACCATTATTTATTATTTTGGGGATGTTGTTATGAATGTTATTGAGATGAGATTTAAATGGATTATATTTTTGTATGATATGGATGTATATATTTTTTACATTATATCCGTATGGATATTAAATTATTATTATATAAATTAGATACTTTAATTTGAAATTGATTTAACCAATTGGAAGTATGTATAATGATTTCAATTAGTTTATTATATCGATAAGATATAATGACATGTGAATTGAGTGTGCAGGATACATGTTCACCATAGGAGAATGTGGGACTCAGAGATGCACCTCAAAGATTTCATAATTGGTCATCTGGGCCAAATCCTCATCTTTTTGTTTTTTGGTTTCATCTTGCTTATCCTTTGTCGGATGGAAATGGGAAATCCATCATTGTGCTCAAATTTTAGTCTTTTGGCTTAGTCACCTTGGATGGTTGTCATATTTGGAATCATTTTTTCGAAATTATATTTTATGTTTTTATTAGACCTATTTAACGAGTTTAACATTTAATACCTGCTTAGAGTTGATTCAATTATTGTAATATTGTTTTAGGAGATATGGGACCACATAAGTGTGGTTTAGGTTGGTTGCATCACCTCTCCTTGTTGACCACTTTTTCCAATCCCAAAATTGGGCTAAAATGGGAAATTGTAAGAGATGATTTTATCATTGGGGATTAAGGGGTAGGGGTCGCAGTCAGGCTACCCCTTGTCTAATTATTCGTTGTGAGGAATCATAACATTCGTCCTATTCATTAATGTGACTATAGTTCAAAATGTAATAAATCACCCTTAACTAATAAAAGGGGACTTACTTTTATTTCCTAGGAATGTCAAAATTCATGAATGGAAAATACAAATGAAAGGTCACATGGGGGTAGATGAAGAGTATTCTTGATGTCTATATAATATAAAGACACCCTCATTCTTAAGGGTTGTCAATTTTGTGTACTCAAGATAAATATTTTTTAAGCAAGGCAAAAGAGACAACATTATTCCATTTCCCAATATAATTTTCCTCTATCTTCTAAGCATTATATAACTTGTGAAGATGTCGATACACAAAGGAGTTTCTTATTTTAATGATGCATGAATGTGTGTAACTTTGTGTGCATGGTTTCCTGTCATCATTGATATTCTTAATATGGTTGTTTCTTTCCTATGAGTTGGAATGTGAAAATTCTCATTATATTTGAAAAGAATATGATTTTCTACTTGTAGAGTTAATTCCCCTAACCTAACTTCTCATATAGATAAAATCATCCCCCAATACATATATTTACCCATATTCCCCTTTTTTATTTAAATTACCATTCCCACCAAAAACCCATGACTTAAAGTGAGTAGGGTTTTATTTGAGCCCTAGGATTAAACAAACCTCAACCCTAGATCAAAATTGTGCCCTAAACTTCCTTATCTCTTTTCTTTGCTATCTCTTTCTTTTCATTTTATCATTTTATCTTATTCTCTTACTTGCAGGTTGTGTAGAGGAGCCATGGGAGCTTTGTAAATTTCTTATGTTTTCCCTTGTGTTTTATTCTTGGTTTTGGTATATTTATATATATGAATAAATCAACACACACACACACACACACACACACACACACACACACACACACACACACACACACACACATGCAGCTAGGGCTTATTATTAATTTTGTTTAGATAAATATATATGTTTATTTATATATCCCCTTTGTTTTTTGTTGTTGTGTGTTGTAAGGGGAGGGGGAGCGGGGGGGGCAGTGTGGCTACAGTGGAGGATGCTGCGGGTGTGGTTTTGGGCATAGGGTGGAGTGACAATGGTGGTAGGTGGCGTGGGTGCCGTGCAGGCAAGAGGGGAGATAGGTGCGGCCGAGGGAATATAGTCCGCAGGGAAGGGGTGCCGATGGAAGGGGGGGATGCGGCAGGGGGCAGCCATGGCGGTAGAGGTCGGGGTGTGTGGGGGCAGGGTTCGGCCCTCCCCCAAACCTAACACTATAAAAATAAACCAAAAAAAACAACCGACCCCTTTTATTTTTTGTTTTTGTTTATTTTTCTTTTTACTAATATAAATATAACCTATTAATACATATAAACTTATTATAATATATATATATATATTATCATTTATCTATTTAATATATGTATATCCATTATATATATAATTATAATAGGTATAATGTCTTTAAGATGTAAAAGAAAACAATTTCTTGAACTACACATGGAAAGGGAACTAAATTTTTTTTTCATTTCATTCACTAATATTATTAGACAATTACAAGAGGAGGAATATTTGCAAGAATGAGGCATAACACAAAAGGAGTCATATTTCCATACAATATGAAATCCTACAACTTCCATTTGTCAATCTTCTCTTTTCAAAGATGGTAACTAAATAATCATTTCAGATTTACACACAATTAAAAATCTCCAACAAATAATATAGCTAATCCTTTCAAAGGAGCTAGTTCCACTTAGTTCTCTAAACCCATGATAATTTACAAGAGGTGTATATTCCAAATGGTAATAGTTTCTTTCAATATTAAATAGCAACTTCATATAACCAAATAGATTTTATTTCCAATAGATGATTCTTTTTTTTTCCCCAAATAATATTCCAAAAACAAAGCATGTTAAGAAAAGTAAATATATTCCACTAAGTGTATTTTAAAGGAGTACAATATTTTATAGGGATTCTTTTGCAACAATTCCTCAATACATCATACTTCCAAATCATGCTAAAATACCTAAGAAGACAACCCAACAAACTCCTTCCCAAGTTGAAATGAGGTTTGCAAATACCAATGACTCAAGTTTATAAAGTAATCTTACAAGTGGTTTTCCAATACAAAACTAGTTTAAGAGGAATTTCAAATACAAGAGGAAGTATATTTTTTTTTCTAAGCTCACATCCCAAGAAGGGTTTCCAAGAGACAAGAGGTAATGTCCACAATAGAATGAAGATGATAAAGATCTCCAACCAACACCCCACTTCCATCTTGAGATCCAAATGCTCATGCTTTCAAGAAAACCAACAAGGAGAAGACGCTTGTTTACCACCCAACCATAGGCATCATTCCATGCCTTTCCCAAAGTTGGGATGCATGCTAGCCTCCCCCAAGCCCATGGGAAAGAGGAAAACTAACCAGAACTTGCACAAGAGTGAGGTGAACAACCAATAATACATCCACACAAAAATAAGACAATTTCCAAGACAAGACTCCAAATTTTACAAGGTGAAAAAGAGGAGAACCCAAGTTCTACCTCTAAAACAAATGGGGAAGAGAGGAGAGGAGTTCTCCAAAAATTTGTAACCAAGATTATAAGCACAATAACAAGACCTCCATACCATCCTTATTGATCCTATTTCATTTAAACCCTCCTTATTCCTCCACCCTTTCTCCAAGTCCTTCTTGGAAGGATTTTCAAACCCCAAAGGTGTTTCCTTACCAAGAATGGGGAAGGAGATTCAAGTCAAATGAATCAACTTCCCCACCTCAAACCATTTGAGGGGTAACACTAAAACCCTACAAGGCTTGTCCATCAAGCCTTGAGGATTGAGAGGGGAAAAATCCCTCTCTCTTCCCCCATAAACTCCAAAACTCCATCATGCCATATGATGGAGGGAGTAAAACAAGAAAACAATAACCAAAATCCACATGCAAAAATAAAATTTTCAAGTAAACAATCTAACAACTAATAGAATACAACACATGCAATAAGACTTAATATCCCACCTCAAAGAAAGCTCTCCAAAAAGCTTTCCAACTTCAAATTTCTCCACTCCTTGACCCAAGCAACCTTTAGCTCCAAATCACACAAGCATCCAAGCCAAAAGCTCCCCAAAAAAAAGTCCTCTTCATTTCCCATGAAGGGGAATTTGAAGAGGAGCAAGAAAAAATCCTCACAAATGAGGGGGTGACATGTGTCACCCCTCTCCTCCCTCAAGGTCAAAGATGCCAAAACAAAAGAGAGAAAGGGTAAAATTCCTTTTAGCCCTCTTCTCCCAAATTACTCGAAATGATAATAAGACAATTCTAGTGTAACTTTTAACAAGCACTCTAATCCACACCCCTTACATGGATGTGACCAAACAAGAGGCAAAAGGGAGGGAAAAATCCCTCTAGACTTGGAAATAAGCCCCTCTACCTATTAGGTAGGGTCCAAGGGCTCATTTTTATGTTAAGGGAACTCCCAAACTAAAAAGGGGTCCCTAAAATGCCCAAAATAACCTAATTTTAGGTTTTTCAAAATTAGGCTAAATGTTAGAGGGTGTGGGGACCACCCAAGGGTTCACATGTGACCCTAAACCCTCTAAATTAATTACATCATTAATCTAAATCAAAACTTAATGCAAGTGGGGTCATTAATTCCCCAAAACAAGTTTACAACACAAACTAACCACCCTAAGCAAAATTAATAATTACAAGGAATATTACATTAAAAATGAGGGTCACTCATGGTGTCCAAAACAATAATTCTAATGCTAAGGCCTCAAGCAATAAACATGACTAGGGCTTAGCCCATGGGCTTCTTGTGCAAAGTTGCATAGCTGACCTGAGTCCCACGTTTTTACGGTGACCTGTCACATGCACACTCATTGCACACATTAAACGCACCTATCCATTAAAATATAAATCAACTACTAAACCAGATAACAATGAATTCTAGATTAACATTTCATCTTTCTGGAATCGAAAGTGTGACAATGTGCACAACTATACATAATTCACCATAAGTTAGTCACAATGATAAAATGACATGTATCCATAGAATCCAACATGCAACAAACTGAGTAACCATCAATATAACTACGTTCCAAAACAACATCATATCAATTAGTATCCATGACATCATAAGATAATGTAAACAACATAGTAATCAAGCTAAATCGATGTTATATGCCTAAATGTCCATACATGCCTAATCAGATCAAATCTCCTAATGTAATGTCAAAATATAACAATCTCTATCAAAACATGTCTATGAGTAATGAGAAACAAGTAACTGAGATATAAAAATGTGGGCACTACATCCCCCTCAACTAAAATTAGACTTCCTCCTTGAAGTCACTGAAAGGGATAGGGATATCTATCCCTCAAAGGTGTCGCATCCTCCGAGGTAGCTGCTGTCTCATCGTGTCGGTCCCACTACACTCTAAACTGGTCGAAGTATCAACCTCAAAGGGATAGCCTCCTTTGTTCTAGTATGCATATGGGCTCCAGTCTCCACTGTCCTCTATCATCTACCTGTAATGGCAACCAATCCAAAACATGAGAAACATCTGGTACATATGTTCGTAATATAGAAACATGAAATACATCATGGGCCCATGCAAGGCGTGGTGGTAAAGCTAGGTGATAGGAAACTAGACCGATGACCTCTAAAATATCAAAAGGCCCCACAAAACTAGAAGATAGCTTAGAACCCTTTCCATAACGGATCGCACTCTTATATGGATGAACTCTTAAGAAGACTTTGTCACCCACTGAGAAATGACGATCAATCATCTTAGTGTCTGTATACACCTTCTAGTGTGCTCTAGCCTGCTCAAGGCGATGTCTAATCAGCACAACCTGCTGCTCCAGATTCTGAAGATAGGTTGGTCCCAGAATAATCCTGTCATCTAGTTTGTCCCAACTCAAAAGTGTCCTGCAAGGTTGTCCATACAAATCCTGGTAAGGAGCCATACCAATGGAATTATGATAGTTGTTGTAAGAAAACTCAACTAAATGCAAATAATCTTCCCATTTCTTCTGCTAGTCCATCACATACATTCTCAACATGTCCTCCAACACTTGATTAACCCTCTCTATCTGCCCATCTATCTCTAGATGATAAGCTGAACTGAAATTAATATGAGTACCCAGAGTAGTTTGAAAGGAAGTCCAAAAAACTGAAGTGTAGATGGTATCCTTGTCATTGATGATGGTCTTCGGAATCCCATGCAACCTAACAATGTCCTCCATAAATACTTTGGCGATGGCTTGTGCATTATAGGTGACCTTGGTTGGTGAAAAGTGCGTAACCTTGGTCAACTTATCCACAGTGACCATAATGGCATCATGACGATAAAAAGACATAGGAAGTCCAACTATGAAATCCATGGAGATCACATCCCATTTCCACTCGGGAATATCATGAGGATGTAAGAGTCCTGTGGGGTGAGAATGCTCTACCTTGACCCTCTAACACTCAAGGAATTGTGCAACAAAATCTGCTATGTCCTGTCAAAGACCAAGCCAATAATATAACTCCCTCAGATCAACGTGCATTTTCTTTACTCCTGGATGTGCTGCATATAGGGCTCGATGAGCCTATGTGAGGATGAAGCTACATAGATCACCGATGTTAGGCACATAGATGTGCCTATGGAACTGAAGTAAACCATCTGTCTCTAAAACACACCATGAATATCTGCCCTCTAATGAATCCTGTGACTCTAACATCTGTCTAGCTCCCTCATAAAACATGTCCTCTGGAAGGTGCTCAAGAATCCTGCCTCTCAAATCTGACTAAAGGGTCAAAGAAGAAAGCACATGTCATCATCTACTAAATGAATCTGTAATAAAGTTTTCCTTTACTTTGATATATTGAACCTCCATGTCATACTCACATAGGAAATCCATCCAATGCCATTGAGAAGCGTTGAGGTTTGGCTGCGAGAAGATATGTTACAAGCTATGATGATCTATCCTCAAAATGAAAGGTCTACCCAAAAGGAAATGTCACCAACGCACAAGTGCATGGACAACTACCGCAAGATCCAAGTCACGAGTAGGGTAATTAAGCTCATAGTCCTTGAACTTACGAGACTCAAATGTAATAACCTGACACTCCTGCATAAGAACTGCTCCCAAACCCTCTAGTGATGCATCAATACAAACAACAAAATCCTCTGTCAGGTCTGGAACTACTAATATGGGCACCATGGTTAACCTTTCTTTAAGAAACTTAAAGGCCTGCTCACACTTTTCTGACCAATCAAACTTATTCCCTTTCCTTTGAAGAGAAATGATAGGGTGAGCAATCCTAGAAAAGTCCTGTATGAACCTATGGTAATACCCTGCTAAACCCATGAAACTCCTCACTTCAGTAACTGATGTGGGTGCTGGCCAGTCCATGATAGCCTGTATCTTAGAGGGATCTACTGAGATACCCTTGCCTGATATGATATGACCCAAGTACTGAATCTCTGTCTGAAAGAAGCTACATTTTTCCAAGTTCCCATACAACTTCTGCTCTCTCAAGACCTGGAGTACTTGTCTCAAATTCTCCTCGTGTTCCTCCTCGAAATGAGAATAAATGAATATGTCATCAAGGAACACTAAAAAAAAGTGATCCAGAAATGTCCTGAATACTCCATTCACGAGGCTCATGAAGATAGCTGGGGCATTGGTCAATCCAAATGGAACAACTGTGAACTCATAATGCCCATAATGTGTGCGAAACACTGTCTTATGAATGTCTGCATCTAAAATGCACAACTGATGGTACCCTAACTTGAGATCGATTTTGGAGAATACTATCTCACTCCCCGCATCTGATCAAATAAGTCATCAATCCTGGGGAGTGGATAACAGTTCTTTATTGTGACTTTGTTGAGCTGCCTACAGTCAACACATAGCCTGAGAGAACCATCCTTCTTCTTCACAAATATGACTGGCACTCCCCAAGGAGATACACTAGGGTGGATGAGACCCTTATCTAATAACTCCTCTAACTGAATCTTGAGACCATGAAGCTCTAGAGTTGTCATCCGATAGGGTGCCCTATAAATTGGTGCAGATCCAGGTACTAGATCAATGGTGAAATCCACCTCTCTGCGGGGTGGTAACCCTAGAAGCTCACCTAGAAACACATCTGCATACTCCCTCAAAACTACATGATCATCTAAGGGTGAGTGCTCTAGAGTGCTCTCTGATTGGTCACTGATGGTGATAGAAAATAACTGACAACCCTTACACATGCTCCACTTGAGTTGCTTAGCCAAGATCATGTGCAAGGAGATAGGCCTCTTCATCCTTGAAATTGCAACTACACTCCCAAGATCATCCTGACACTCAATGACCTTATTTATGCAATCCACCTTAGCTCGATGAGCCTTGAGCCAATCCATACCCAAAACTACCTGATAGGATCCTAACGGGATAACTTAGAGGTCAAGTGTAGTGGAGAAGGCTCCTAAATCAAGTACGTAACTCTCCACATACAAGTCCACAGAGAGTTTAGCCCCAGAGGCCAACTCAACCTACCAACTATCTGGTTGCCTAGCCACCACTAGCCCACACTGGTCCACTATAGAAGGAGATATAAAAGAATCAAAAGCTCCTGAATCAAAAAGTATAGAGATAGAAATACCCCTGATAATACCTGTCGTCTTGATGACTGTGGCCTGATGCTAGGCCTAGCAGTTGTCAACCGCTGCATATACATGATGGGCGCATGTCCCACGTCACCCACCATCTGCTCAGATCTAGCGGCTCTCTGTGCATCCATGGTATTGGGTTTGTGCGGGCACATACGCACATAGTGATCAGGAGATCCACAAATGAAACATCCTCCTGTACCCCTATGAGATGGGGTCCCTCATGTACTCTGGTGTACTGATCCTACCGAGTCTAACCCTAGTAGACTGCTACATGTGAGATGGTTGTTCCTAATGAGTACCCTACCTCCTATCCCTGGCTCCACCAAAACTACCTCTAGAACCACCTCTCTAAAAACCCTGTGTCTGTCTAGCCCCCTGCTGCGGGTGGCCCTGCTACTGTGTCTGTCACTGCGGGTGTGGTGGAGCCCTCACGGCTGCTGGAAGAGGCTAGAATCCTCCTCTAGGGGGTGGTACTATACCCCGTGACCTCTGACTCTAAAAGGCCTGTATCCTCTCCTGAAACTTGCTCTTGTTTCTATCTCGGTGCTCCTGTGCCTTGGTCCTATTCTCCTCAGCTAAGTAGGCCTTCTCAACAGCCTTCTCAAGTGTGGGAGGAGATAACATCTTAACTCCTCTTGCTATATCTACATTAAGGCCTGGAATAAACCTATTAACCTATAATTTCTCATATTGTAGGTAATCCACATATTGTAGAAGATCTAGGAATATGCTCTCATACTACGCTACTGTGCCAGATCCTTGTCGTAAGTCGTGATACTCATCGATCCTCTTCTGCACGAAATGCTCTGACATATAGTGAGCCCTGAATCACTCCTCGAACATCTCCCAAGTCACTGTCTCTCAAGTCAGATGGAGCTTTCACTCCTCATTCCTCCACCAAACACCTGCTGCATCTCGAAGGAGGTGTATGGTGAACCTTGCCTTGACATTGCTCTCGTAAGAGTGCAAGCCAAAGTAACTATCCAAGCTAAGGAGAAATGACTCAACCCCAAAGCCATCTGTAGAGCCGGTATAGGTGGGTGGCTACAAGAGAAGAAGATCCCTGATCACACTACCTATATCTCGATCCTGGTGATGTAGTCCAACAAGTGAAAGGGTTCACCTATCCCCAAATGGTCCCTCGAGACTATGTGAGTGGCTACGATGGTACGAGGCTACCTTCTCGTGATGAATGGAAGGGCTACATGACCTCTCCCACCTCGGTGTATCATGCTCTAGTGGCTCTGAATGTGCATCCTTGCCTATCGGCTCCTCATCTCCCAAAGGAATCTCCTCTCTCACCTCCTGCGGTGGTGGAAGATGCTGCTCCACAATGCCTATCAGCTGCTGCAGGACCTCTAATATTTGAGGCACAAATTTGGGCACTGGCGACTCCTGTGTAGGTGCACTACACCCCAAGCCTCTAGCCAATTGTCCCCTCTTGGGTGCCATCCTGTGCACGAGGTGAGCAAAGAAGTTATTAAATGGTTGCGGAAAACATTTAATTATTTTATTTATTTATTTATTTTTAATGTTATCACCAATGTTGTTAACCAGTTGATTTATTACCTAGAGTGTCTGCACGTGTGAACCTCTGCTCTGATACCAAATGTAATGCCCACCTCTGGGGACACCGGAAAACAGACTAAAAAGTTGGTAATTTTTTTTTGTTAAAGTAAAAACTATTGTTTCGCCTAACCATTCTCAACAAGTAATGATAATTTGTATAATTATCTAATTTAACCGAATTACTAAAACATTAATTCAATTTAATTTTACTTATTTTGGCTTTTATTAAATTACACTCATTTAATTATATATATATATATATATACATATTCCCTTTAAATAATTTCACCACATGGAAATATAATTATTCATCCTTAGATAAAATCATCCCCCAATACATATGTTTACCCATATTCCCCTTTTTAATTTAAATTACCATTCCCACCAAAAACCCATGACTTAAAGTGAGTAGGGTTTTATTTGAGCCCTAGGATTAAACAAACCTCAACCCTAGATAAAAATTGTGCCATAAAATTCCTTATCCCTTTTCTTTTCCATCTCTTTCTTTTCATTTTATCTTATTCTCTTACTTGTAGGCTGTGTAGAGGAGCCATGGGAGCTTTGTACATTTCTTATGTTTTCCCTTGTGTTTTATTCTTGGTTTTGGTATATATATATATGCAGCTAGGGCTTATTGTTTTTTTTTTGTTTAGATAAATATATATGTTTATTTATATATCCCCTTTGTTTTTTTTTGTTTTGTGTTGTAAGGGGGGGGGGGGGGGGATTGGTTTTTTTTTTTGGCTACAGTTGGAGGATGCAACAGTGCGGGTGTGGTTTCGGGGACGTAGGTGGGAGTGGGAGATGGTGGCGGGTGGTGTGGGTGTTGCGTAGGCGGGAGGGGAGACAGGCGCGGCCGGGGGAAGACAGTCTGTAGGGAAGGGGCGCCGACGGGTGGGGGGGGATTCGGCAGGGGGCAGCCATGGCGGTGGAGGTTAGGGGTGTGTGGGGGCAGGGTTCGGCCCTCCCCCACACCCAACACTATACAAATAAACCAAAAAAAACAGTCGACCCCTGTTGTTTCTTTTTTTTTGTCTATTTTTATTTCTTACTAATATAAATTCTAACTTATTATATATTATTTATATATATATATATATATATATATATATATATATATATATGTATATATATATATATATATATATATATATATATATTTGTTATTATATTTTTTGTGTATTTTCATTATATGCTTGGTATCTGTTAAAGATATCATTTAATATACTATTTATTATATGTTATAATATAATGTATATCCATTATGTGTGTGTGTGTGTGTGTATATATATATATATATATATAATAGGTATAATGTCTTTAAGATGTAAAAGAAAACAATTTCTTGAACTACACATGGAAAGGGAACTAAAACAAATTTTCATTTCAGTTAATAATATTATCAGACAATTACAAGAGGAGGAATATTTTCAAGAATGAGACATAATGCAAGAGGAGTCATATTTTCAGACAATATGAAATCCTACAACTTCCTATTTGACAATCTTCTCTTTTCAAAGATGGTAACTAAATAATCATTCCAGATTTACACACAATTAAAAATCTCCAACAAATAATATATTGTCCTTTCAATCTAGTTCCACTTAGTTTTCTAAATCCATGATAATTTACAAAAGAGGTGTATATTCCAAATGGTAATAGTTTCTTTCAATATTAAATAGCAACTTTATATAACCAAATAGATTTTATTTCCAATAGATGATTCTTTTTTTTTTTTGCACAAACAATATTCCAAAAACAAATTATGTTAAAGAAAAGTAAATATATCCCACTAAGTGTATTTTAAAGGAGTACAATATTTTACAGGGCTTCTTTTTCAACAATTCCTCAATACATCACACTTCCAAATCATGCTAAAATACCTAAGAAGACCACCCAAAAAACTCCTTCCCAAGTTGAAATGAGGTTTTCAAAATACCAATGAAATACTCAAGTCTTACAAGTGATTTTCCAATCCAAAAAGGAAGAGGAATTTCAATAAGAGTAACTAGTTTATTTTACAAAAAAGAGGATTTTTCTAAGCCACATCCCAAGAAGGGTTACAATGAGGTAATGTCTACAATAGAATGAAGATGATAAAGAGCTCTAATCAACACCCCACTTCCATCTTGAGATCCAAATGCTCATGCTTTAAAGAAAACCAACAAGGAGAAGAGGCTTGCTTACCACCCAACCATAGGCATCATTACATGCCTTTCCCAAAGTTGGGATGCATGCTAGCCTCCCCCAAGCCCATGGGAAAGAGGAAAACTAACCAGAACTTGCACAAGAGTGAGGTGAACAACCAATCATACATTCACACAAAAATAAAACAATATCCAAGACAAGACTCTAAATTTTACAAGGTGAAAAAGAGGAGAACCCAAGTTCTACCTCTAAAACAAATGGGGAAGAGAGGAGAGGAGTTCTCCAAAAATTTGTAACCAATATTATAAACACAATAACAAGACCTCCATACCATCCTTATTGCTCCTATTTCATTTAAACCCTCCTTATTCCTCCACCCTTTCTCCAATTCCTTCTTGGAAGGATTTTCAAATCCCAAAGGTGTTTCCTTACCAAGAATGGGGAAGGAGATTCAAGTCAAATGAATAAACTTCCCCACCTCAAACCATTTGAGGGGTAACACTAAAACCCTACAAGGCTTGTCCATCAAGCCTTGAGGATTGAGATGGGAAAAATCCCTCTCTCTTCCCCCACAAACTCCAAAATTCCATCATGCCATATGATGGAGGGAGTAAAACAAGCAAACAATAACCAAAATCCACATGCAAAAATAACATTTTCAAGTAAACAATCTAACAACTAATATGAATACAACACATGCAATAAGACTTAAGAGCCTACCTCAAAGAAAGCTCTCCAAAAAGCTTTCTAACTTCAAACTTCTCCACTCCTTGACCCAAGCAACCTCTAGCACCAAATCACACAAGCATCCAAGCCAAAAGCTAAAAAAAAAAGTCCTCTTCTTTTCCCATGAAGGGAAATTTGAAGAGGAGCAAGCAAAAATCCTCACAAATGAGGGGGTGACATGTGTCACCCCTCTCCTCCCTTAAGGTCAAAGATTCCAAAACAAAAGAGAGAAAGGGTAAAATACCTTTTAGCCCTCTTCTCCCAAATTACTTTAAATGATAACAAGACAATTCTAGTGCAACTTTTAAAAAGCACTCTAATCCACACCCCTTACATGGATGTGACCAAAAAAGAGGCAAAGAGGGAGGGAAAACTCCCTCTAGCCTTGGAAATAAGCCCCCATGCCTATTAGGTAGGGTCCAAGGGCTCATTTTTATGTTAAGGGAACTCCCAAACTAAAAAGGGATCCCTAAAAATGCCCAAAATAACCCAATTTCGGGTTTGGAAAAATTAGGCACAAGGTTAGAGAGTGTAGGGACCACCTAAGGATTCAAATGTGACCCTAAACCCTCTAAATTAATTACATCATTAATCTAAATCAAAACTTAATGCAAGTGAGGTCATTAATTTCACAAAACAAGTTTACAACACAAACCTAACACCCTAAGCAAAATTAATAATTACAAAGCATATTACATTATAAATGAGGGTCACTCATGTTGCCCAAAAAAATAATTCTAACACTAAGGCCTCAAGTAATAAACATGGCTAGGACTTAGCCCATGGTCTGCTTGTGCAAAGTTGCATAGTTGGCCTGAGTCCCATGTTTTTTTGGTGACCTGTCACCTGCAAACTCATTACACATATTAAACGCACCTGTCCGATAAAATATAAATCAACTGCTAAACTAGATAACAATGAATTCTAGACTAACATTTTGTGTTTTTGGAATCAAAAGTGTGACAACATGCACAACTATACATAATTCACCATAAGTTAGTCACAATGATAAAATGACATGTATCCATAGAAGGTCAACATACAATAAACTGAGTAACCATCAATATAACTACATTCCAAAACAACATCATATCAATTAGTATCCATGACATCATAAGATAATGCAAGCAACATAGTAATCAAGCTAAATCGGCGCTATACGCCTAAATGTCCATACATGCCTAATCGGATCAAATCTCCTAATGTAATGTCCAAATATAACAATCTCTGTTAAAACATGTCTATGAGTAATGAGCAACAAGTAACTGAGCTGTAAAAATGTGGGCACTACACCCACTATGGGGAATACTTAGCAGTAATCTACACCCAAAATACAAACACAAAATCCAAAAAATAAAAAAAATGATGAAAATTGGAGTCCATTGTTTAAATACCTTTTGCATTCAGAGAGTTTCATTTTATCTTCCATTGCAATTTTTCCCCAAAAATAGCTGAAAATAGATATACTAGGCTTAATAGGTTAAGAGGAATTATTGACCCCAATTTAAAGGGCTTATAAAATCAATAAGAAGGAATCATAAATAATCTATATTTCTTTTCTCTAGCCTCAGATCCATCCAAATCCACAAGTGATTCACCTATAAATCCCATTCACACTCCTCTTGATACTCACCCTACAAATTCTACCATTTTCCAACCTCTATTGAACACTAATTTACCGAGGGAAGAAGAATGAGAATCATAAGAAAAATTGGGAGAATAATTTAGAGAACTTCACAAAGCAAAAGCCTAAGATGAAACATAAAGAATAATGGCAGACAAAGAAGGAGAAAGAACCCAACCCATTGTTATGTGGGAAAGGAACATAAGCTTTCTTGCTATTACATCTCCTCTTCACAATCTACCAACATGTTCATGTAAAAACTTGGTATTACCGAAAACTAACACCCTTCGATTGTGTTCTTAAATTAGGGAATGAGTAACCAATGTTTTTGGTTAACATGGGATTATCTCTAAGTGTGGGACCTTACTATTGAGACAAACCTCCAGAGAAGTCAAGTTCCTCTTCCTAATCCTAATGCTAATCTACTCCTAAGGAAGGAAATGTAACTATATAATATTATTCTATGATTCCAAGGGACCAGGGAGAGAGAAAGATGCATGGAAGTGGGAAATTATAAACTAAGGGGGTGATAGCAGCAGAAAAAGGGTTGATTTCTCTCCAAAAGGGTAAGAAAAGTTATAAAACATGAGAGAGGGAAAATAGATGTGCCATAGACAAGAACCATGTAGACTGAACCTTGCTTTGCATTGAAAACAAAAAAAATGAACCTACAAGTAGGAGATACACACAACGTTCCAAAATAAAATAGAGAGGAAAGAATTTAACTAAAATGAGAGAAGGGCAGACAAAACGTGCCACAAAACCAAGTTTATTACTTGAAATATGGACAGACTATTACATTCATGGCAGGAGGAGAGATTACATTACAGAGACCAAGTTAGATGTCTAAAACTTGTGGGGAGTTAGCCACCATTTGAGCATAGTTCTGTTACGAAAAAAAAGCCATTCTTTGAGAGAGGCACCAATTTACAATATATAACATAATATATAGAGAGAAGAGGGAACATATATAGAAAGAGTTTGGATTTGATCTTGCTATTAATGAAAATCTCTTTTCTTTTTTTGTAACATGACTTTTAAGAATAGAGCACCATCAATCATGCGTTAAAAATAAAAATAAACATTATGGGAACCCTTTCAATCTCATTCCCCAATGACCTTTTTCCTCCACGAGAAGATAAGAGTCCCATACTTCATTTATTCTAGTGGTTGAGCCATCTACAACTATTAATTATTATCCCAAACAATTTTCCCTCCTTTCTCTTCCTAAACCCCCCTCAAAATCTGATTCTCATGATACCAAATCATAGTGCTCGATGAGATATTTCCAATGATACCAATTTTGTTTGATTTGGAGTAGGGAATTAAGAGATATTGTGTGCATAGTTTTGTGCTTAAACTAAGTTAATGAAAATAAAGGCTAACACCTAGTAGTCGTAATTAAAAAAGTTAAAGCAAACTCTAAAGCACCATCAAGATAAGAGATAAAAAGGCTTAGACAATAACATTATTTGTATTTAAAACTTCAAAGCATAAATTAAACTAAGCATGCAAATTTGTCAAGAACCTCTACTCTTTTGATTAACAACAAAACTAAATGGACCTATGTAGGCTCCATGACAATCAAAGTGGATGGTTTTGTGCTTAAGCTAAGTTATATGAATAAGAACTAACACCAAAATGGTTCTATAACAAAGCTAATGAAAAAATCTAAGCACCATCAAAGATGAGAGCTAAACAAGATTAATACTAAGCATAATGCATTAACTTTGAATTAACATGCTAAAGTATTTAAACCTCTACTTCCTCTAGATTACCAAAAAATAAGTAAATGGACATATGTAGGCTCCATGGCAATCAAAGTGGTTGTTTTTGATATCCAAGAACCTAGGAATGACAGCCTATCAAAGTTGGGCTACAAGACCCTTTTGACACCTCCCATATGACCCAAGCACTTTGGCTAGAAAAAGAGGCTTAATTCTTCAAGTGGTGAATTCTCAAGAATAACAAAGGAAAGCTTTTAGTCTATTTGCTATGTGCTTTTCTTTTGTCTTCTCAAGGAATTTAGGTGTAAGTGTAAAGGTAGGAGGAGGGCTCTTTATATAGCCCAATGGATAAAGGAAACACTACGTCCCTTTGCATGTGGGATAATAAAGATGTTGAGTTAGTTGTGGATAAGAGGGATTTAGATAGGGTTGAGTTAACTTTAGGAGGGTTTAGTTTGTCCATTAGCGACCCATGTGGATAAAGGGGGCCTATTAATTAATCAAGATGATTTAATTAATAGATGTGCAAGATTATAGAAGCTTTTTAGAGGAATATTAGCATGATTTAGACTATAGAAGGAGATTAAATCAATTGAATATTGATTTATTGGTTAAATGAAAGGGGAGGCTAATTAATTAATAATAATTAATTATTCTAGATAGAAGGGTGGATTAATTAATGGAAGGTCGTTAATTAGGATATTTGTTGGATAGGCGACTTAATTAATTAGCGTAGTGTAATTAATTACTGACGATAGGAGTGAAGATGAGCATTATTGACAATATGTCACCAACTTACGAGAAAGGGGATAATTAGAACAATTTAAGTGTTTTAAATTGTTCAAGCTAAATTATAGGTGTCTACAGATATCATCATTTGAATATTTAGATGTTGGGAAACACATAAATACGACACATGGTAGCCTTTAATTGGTTTGGGGACTGATATCTTCCCACGTGTGCCTTCTTTTTCCCTTTTCCATGTGTCATTCTTTTATTGGTTTGGGTATTGGGCCTTTACTTCCTTTTACTTTTCCTTCAACCCATGTCCTTTTAACTTTATGAAAATACGGGCCAATAAGATCATGCGACATTTCTCTATGGTTTTAGATTGTCCTTAGATCTTATTAGTCTCATAGAAATGTGATCCAATAAGAAGCATCCACGTACCTTGGTAATTCACCCTTTTGAATCCCTTTGAATAGCCATTACAAAGTATGAGCCAATGAGAAGGCTCCACGTACTTTGTGTTTCAGTCCTTTAATAGCATCATCTAACAATTGTGAAGTGTGAGCCAATGAGAAAGCTCCACAAACTTCATGTTGTTAGACATACTTTTACTTCTTACTAATATCTGTGAAAAGTTAACCAATGGGAAGGTTTCATACCTTTGGGCTTGTTAGACTTATCAGATTTTCCTTTAGCCTTGGAATTCATCAATCCTATAGAATGAGAGCCAATGTAATGGCTCCACGTAGCTCTTTCCATTGTAATTTCTAAGTCCTGGGGACTTATAAAATTTATGACTTTGAATTGTGCCACCTTTCCCCTTTGACCTCACTTACATTCCTAGACCCAACGTAATATGAGTTTTGGATCATTTTGCAAAATATATCTTCCTTGGGGATCGCTAGAATGCCACCACATGGTATTTTTTATGTCTTTGATATGTGTTGTGTCCTTATACTTTCCTATTTACCATAGATTCTAATATTTTTTGCACAATACTAACCCTTCAACCTTTGTTTCACAACTTTCAAACTTATTGTACTTCAAGTTTTTAATAGGAACCTACCAATTCTTTAAGACATAGTCTCTCATGGGTTTTAAATGCCAATGGCCAGAGTATTTGGGAAAGGGGGATTTTATAGCCATTTAACTATCCCAGACCTATAAAAATGGCTAAGTCTATTTTTAAACTTGTTAAAGCCAAAAAATAACACGGGGGGTAATTTTAGATAACAATTTGGTGACTTCTTAGGGTAATTTTCTTGTTAGATTAGATTAGTGGCCTTTCACAATCCATTGGGCATGAATTCGAGCCTTAAAAAATTAAAAAATAATCTGAATTTGAATTTAATTACCCCTGATCCATATGAATCATGAACTAAAATTGGCATGATCTGTGGAGCTCTAAATGAAAATTTGTAACTACTCTAACTATCTGATTCCGCCAAGGAAGAGGAACTAATATTTGAACTAAAATTTATCTTGGGGAATGGAGAATATAATATGAAAACTACCCCATATGATTTGGCCATGAACACTTCTCTGAACTGAAATGGATTGTGAAGCATGCAAAAAATATGTACAAAATATGAAAATCATACATGCTCCAAATGGAAACATGAAAACCATGCATAATGCACTTCTTTTACAAAAATAAATCCTACCTACTCTACTTTAAGCAAAGAAAGAGAAGCTAAACAAAACCTAATATAGGTTGTGAGAACTAACATCATTTCCTCACAAAATGTGGCCATGTGATCTGTTTGGAAACAAAATCACATGGTGGGAATGAAAGTATGCCTTGAACTCCCTGTTTCTTCAAAATATCAACTACAAAAATGATGAATACCTCCTCAAGTTTCTCTATATTTTGTTCAAGGTGTTGAAGCTAACCTTTGGTACTTTGATGATCATCCTCATGCTCTGAAATGAGCATGACTGGTTGCAACTCCTTTATTTATAAAGAATACAAATACCTGATTAGGGAAGGGACAGTCCTTGAAGTTCACCCATATTATTTTTATGTAACCCCATGAATGGAGCTAAAAGGGGCACTTTCTTCTTCTTCCTCAACATTGAGTATGTCTCCAAGCTAATTCAATATTTTCCCTACTTCTTCAAACAACTCTGTCTCTTCCATGATGACTACTTTGGCATTATTGTCATTATCTTCCTCCTTATCCTCATCCATGGAGTTTAAAAGGTCAAAATTCTTAATTTTTTTCTTTTCATGAGGACTAGTTTTAGCAGGATCTTATGTGAGGCTTTTCTTTATGGATGGTTCTTGGGATTTTTTTTGTAGTAAGAGGATTTTTGTGTTGAAATTCAAATGGTGGGACTGAAAAAGTAGTGATTTCAATGGGTTCCTCCTTACCAATGCAATATTCCAAGTTTGATAGAAAATCAACCTATTCACTGTTAAGATCTATAATACACTCCTCTTGAGTCTCATCCTCCATATTATCCTATTCATTTGGAGTTGATTCTTCCTCTTCTAATTTTTGTAGATGGGATGAATTAACAAGCTTTATGAATATGGTGCCAACACATACACTACACTTAGAACAAAGAGATTGTTGGTCATCTTCTTCTCATGCTTTCTCTTCTACAGAATCAGTCTCCACCTTTTTTTCTTCATTTTCGGCCTCTGTTGAAGGATTAACTAGTTTTGGCATTTGATTGGTTTCAAATTTTGAAGTCATATCCTATAAATATTTTATGAGTTCTTATTTTCTAGGATCTTTAGTTTGGTGCCCTCCTTGGTTGTTTTACTAATGATTTTCTTCCCAAAATGGGTTTGGGAATACAAGAGGAGGGGTGGGTTGGGTCTCAACTAATTTTTTAAATGGATTTGGTGGAAGGAAAGGTGTAGGACCTTCATGTGTAAGAGAGTGGAGGGAAGGAGAAGTATTAAGGAAGCTAGGTATTTTGACCTTAGGCTTGGGTGGTTGAAAATGTGTAGGAATTGGATACTAATAAGGAAGGAAAGTGGGAACATCCCATCGATAAGGTTCCTCCACCATATAATTATTAGCCTCGAATTCCTGTAAAGACATAATAAAATCAACCATATAAGGGAAGGATTCATTTATTACCTCAAGTTTTTGTTGTAGGATAAACCAACTAGGTATAGGACCTCCCCATGGATAGGGCTTCCTAAAACTAGGTTGTTTAGCATACAGGATTTGTATTTTCCCCTTGACATCTTGCTAGATTTGCTCCATTTTTTGAACTCACTCTTCAAGTTCATCTTTAGGTGTAGAATGGCCTCCAAAGTGTGAATACTCATAAGAACATGAATGCTCCATCTGTTTTTAATTATAAATTTAATTTAGGTGTGTAGACACTATTTGAACATGTATTTTAGAAGGATGGAGGAAGATATGAATGATGGTTCCAATGAGGAAATAAAGTCATGATTACACAACTTCATGGGAAAGAGAAATTAAATGATGGAATGGAAGGGGATGGTTTGATGAATGAGAAAATGGGTTAGTTGTATTTGTGGATTCAGCATATGTTATTGGAAATACCCCCAAAGGTTGAATCTCACCAATCACACTTAAAATTGATAAAATTAAGTGGTAAGGATCTTCAAACCTATCCCACTAGGTGTGCCAAAACTTTTATCTCTGAAAAATAACACCCTTTGATTGTGTTCTTGAATTAGTGAATGAAAAATCAATATTTTTGGGTAACATGGGATTTTATCTAAGTGTGGGACCTTGTTGTTGAGAAAAACCTCTAGAGAAGGCTGGTTCTTCTTCCTAATCTTAATGCTAATCTACTTCTAAGGAAGGAAATGAAACTATCTAATCCTATTATATGATTTTAAGGGACTAGGGAGAGGGAAATATGCATGGAAGTGGGAAATCCTAAACCAAGGGGGTGATAGAACCAAGAAATAGGGTTGATTTCTCTCCACAATGGGAAGAAAAGTTAGAAAACATGGGAGATAGGGAAGATAACGGTGCCATATAAAAAACCACGTATATTGAACCTTTCTTCATATTGAAAACACAAACAAATGAACATGCAAGTAGAAGATACAAAAAACATGAAAAAATAAAATAGAGAGGAAATGATGCAACTAAAATGAGATAAGGGTAGAAAAAATACCAAAAAACTGATTTTATTACGTGAAATATGCACAAACTATACATTCATGGTAGAATGAAAGATTGTAAGGAAATATTACATTACAAAGACCAAGTTAGAAGTCTGAAACTTGTGTGAAGTCGGCCACCATTTGAGCATAGTTACATTACAACAAAAGAGCCATCATTTGAGAGTGACATCAATTTACAATATATAACATAATAAAGAGAGAGAAGAGGGAACACAGAGAGAAAGAGATCGGATTTAATCTTGAAATTAATGAAAATATCATCCCTTTTTCTATAACACATATTTCAAGAATATACCTCCATCAATCATGTATTAAAACTTAAAAAACAATATGGGAAACCTTTCAAGCTCATTCCCCAATGACCTTTTTCCTCTAGGAGAAGACAAGAGCCCCATAATTCATTAATTATAGTGGTTGATCCATCTATAACTATTCAATATTAACTCAAATCAATTTCCCTCTTTTCTCCTACCAAACGCCCATCAAAATGTGATTCTCATGATGCCAAATCATAGTGCCCAGTGAGATATTTCTAATGATACTAATTTTGTTTGATTTGGAATAGAGAATCGAGAGATATCATCATTTGAATATTTATATTCTAGGAAGCATAGAAATGCAACAAGTGGAAACCTTTAATTGAAGTGGGGATTGGTCTCTGCCCACATGTACATTGCTTCACCCTTTTCTATACGACAAATATTTCATTAGTTAAGGTATTGGGCCTTTAATTCCTTTTACTTTTCCTTCAACCCATGTCGTTTTTCCTTTATGAAAATATGGTCAAATAAGATCATGCCATGTTTCTCCGTAGTGTCAGACTATCCTTAGACCTTGTCATTATCTTAGAAATCTTAGCAAATACGAAGAAATAATAAGAAACTATGTACCTTTGTAAATCACACTTTTAAATCCCTTTGAGTAGTAATTGTAAAGTATGAGCTAATGATAAGGCTCCAAATACTTTACATGTCAGTCCTTTCATATCCTATTCTAACAATTGTGAAGTGTGATTCAATGAGAAAGCTCCATGAACTTCACATTATTAGTCTTCCTTTTTATTTTTATTGACATCTGTGAAAAGTAAACCAATGGGAAGGATCTATACCTTCAGGCTTGTCACACATATTAGAGTTCCCTTTAGCCTTTGCATTTTTCATTCCTTTGAAATGAGAGCCAATTACATGGCTCCACATAGTTCTTCGCATCACAATTTATAAGTCTCAGGGACTTAGAAAAATTTTAGCTTTGAATTTTACCACTTGTCCTTTTTGACCTTGCTAACATGCCCAGACCCAACAAAATATGAATTTTGGCTCATTCTGTGGACTTGAGGTCCACGAAATGGATCTGCCTTGGGGAATTCTGGAATGCCACCATGTGGAATTTATGATGTCTTTGATATATGCCATGTGTCCTTATGCTTTCCTTTCTACCACAAATTTTAATCTTTTTCACACAATACTAACCCTTCAACCTTTTTTTGTGACTTTCAAATATCTTTTACCGTAGATTTTTAATAGGAACCAACCACTACTTTAAGATCTATTCTCCCATGTGTTTTAAATGTTGATGGCCATAGTATTTGGGAAAGGGGGATTTGATAGCCGTTTAACCATCCCAGACCTGTAAAGTGGATAAGTTCATTTTTAAATTTGTTAAATCTAAAAAAAACCCAAGGGAGGTAACTTTCCAAAGTTCAAAGGTGGTGGTATGACACTTCCTGAAGAACATATCTATGCATTCATCACATCACGGAAAATCCTTAGAATTGAACATGAAAGTGTTTTTGTTAGATTATTCATGGAATATCTACAAGAAAATGAAACTAAGTGGTTCAATATCATACTTACTAGATCCATCACTAGTTGGGAGGACATCAAATCTCATTTTGAAGAAAGATTCAAATCAACCAAGGATTTCTAGGATCTCCTCGATCAATTAGTAAAAATGATGAAAGAAGAAAATGAGGTTATGAGATACTTTGTGGACTGTTTCAACTGGTTACTTTAAATAATAATAGAAGATTCTTCACCATCTGAAAATAATGTCAAGAGATTCTTCAACAATGCCCAAATTCCTAAAGTAGGATTCCTTCTCTAAAGGGTTCAACCAAGGAATCTTGCACAAGTGCAAGGAATGACCATTAAAGTTGAAGATGATCTCATCATATTTGGAAAGATCAAGAACCCCTCAAAGAGTAGAGCCCAACATCCTAAAGATGAGAGAATAGACCCGTTGCTACAGAAATTGGTAAATGAAATGAAAATATTGAAGAGGGAGGTTTCTCAATGAGAATTCCATCAAGGTCACAATAGAAATAAAATTGCAAGAGCATCCCAAAGGCTTGCTTTGGAGGCCTCAAAAGTCAATGTAAGCTACAAAAATCAAGGAGAGAAAGAATAAACTGAATAAGAAAGTGAATACGGTGGTTTCTTAGAGGTTGAAGAAGTAGAGAAGGATGTACAAATCAAATTTTGTGTGTACTCTAGAGGTGATGAAGATGATGACATAAATGTACCCATTCTCTCATTTGGAGTGTTCAGTATCTCTCAATCTCAAAAGGTAACTTCTCCCCATGTGGTTGTGAAGAAGAAGAAGATAAAATATCCTCCTATGTCGACTCTACCAAACAAAATAATTAGTCAAGAATCTCCACTCCCACCTTCCATGGAGTCTAAATTTGAGAAACCCAATCCAGTGGTAAGAAAGAAGGCACTTATTGTTCCATGAAATTCCCCTAAGTTCTTGTTAAATATAAATCTACTCCTACGAAATCTATTCCTTCAAAAGTTCCTAGTGTAATTTTAAAGATAGCATCCATTCCTGAAGCATCCACCCCTACTTCCAAGCTTTTCCTAACTTGTAAAGAAGTGGATTCATCCCCTTTTTCCACATTTTATCCTTTTGAAATCATAGAACATATGAAAAATACTAAAGTGCATATTCTTAAATCTGAATATCTCCAGACTCATCCCAAAAAATTCAAGAAGCTTGTCTAGCATATCAAGAGTACTATTTTAAAGTTTGGAACTATAAATCCTAGTTCTAAAGAGATAATACCAACCCCACCTACATCCCCATCACATAACATGATTTCTTTGAGTTCCTCAAAGACTGATAAAGTGGACCCTTTCTATGTCTCCCTTCTCACTGTAGGATACCGATTGAACAATTGCATAATAGATTCTTGTGCCTCTGAAAATGTGATTCCAATAAAAGTTTCCATTTCCCTAAAACTCACCTTGACTCAGTTCAATGAATATTTTTAATCTATGCAATTGAAGCAAGTCACACTTGTAGTAAAGGTCAAAGATGCATAGGTGGATCTCACTAAATTTCCAGACAAGAAAGTGTCAATAACTATCTTGATAATAGACATTCTGACTTCATTTGGAATGTTACTGAGTAGAATAGTTTTCCTCTAGTTGGGAGGGAAAATCTATATGAATTGGTATTTCATAACCATTCCGGTTAAGGAAGATATGTAAAATTTTCTCCTAGAGAAGAAAATGATATATATATTGCAAAAGGAAGGGAACCCAAAAGCCAACATCTTATACCAAAATAATAGGAGGATGAAATATTCTGTTAAAACTGAAGAGGAAGAGGATATTCCCATCTTGACAGGACCAATAATTCCTTTACAGAGGGGTATTGATCTTGAATAAGAATTGAGGAATATTAAATTGCAAATGGACAGTTCCAAGTTGTCAGATGATGCGAGCCATGAAGAAGACGAAGTGGTTCTTGATGAATCCCAAGCTAAGAAATCAGCTTATGTGCATATCCATCTGGAGGAGATATTTTCATTCCCATTCAAATATGAAGATGCTCTCAATCATATCATCCATGAAGAAATAAAGACAACCTGTGATGATCTCTCGAGAAGTTTGAAGGAAGAATCCATGCAAGAATTTATAAGAGCTGTGGAAGAAATAGAATACCCTCAACTCAATATTGAATTATTGATGTAAGATATGGATCTGCAAGAAAAGTTTGAATCCAATTTATAATCTTGAACCGACTTCAAGGTTGTTCATTTCAAACTAAATCAAGATGCAGAATCTTATGTTAATCTTGAGCCAATGTTTGTTGAATACATTGATGAAATGGAAGTATTTTCTTTCCCATTTGAAGAGGAAGAATCTTTCCATGATGAAAAATTTGAAATAAATGGTGTTAAGGAGATTAAATATGAGGTTATCCTTGTAAAAGGAGTAATAGAATGTAATGATTTTTGGAATAACAAAGTAATTCTTCCCAAAGGTTTCCTTGATTTTTAAGATAATGATTCGTCAAATGAGTGCAAAGGTGAATTGTTGGAAATTTCAAAGGAGGAATCAGTGCATGAAATATTAGATGTGATAGAAAATGCATAAGATCTTGAGCTAGGTATTGACGTCTTAGCTCACGCCATGGCCATACAGAACATGTATGAAGTTACTTATGATCTTCCAATTAGTATCCAAATACCTCATAGTGGAATGAAGAAAAATGATGAATTCAAGGTTTCTTGTGAAAAATATGGCAATGGACATGAGTGTGGAGAATAAGGAAACCCAAAATATTTCAGAAATTCAAATGAAAATCAGCCCTTAGGTAGCAATAAGATGCTCAATGAAGAATCAATGGTGTGGGTGAATAAAACTAATAATTGGCATTCTAAAATTTATTTTAAAGAGTGTAAAGGCAACATAATTTCCAAGTGAAGCTCCAAACATCAAAGAGGTAATGTAGGTTCACTCCTCCCAAGTATAAAGATAGTCATAAAATCACCTGTATTTTATAAAAAGTTAAGGAAAGGAGGCTAATTTATTGAACCATTTAATGGCTTTGTGGAACATCATCGATCAATGTTATTGCTCAAGGGGTAATCTATGAAAAGAGAAAAGTTCTATAGTAAAATTATGTTCTCCCCTGCAATATATTATAGATGATTTATGTGTGTGTTCATTTCCCTGTTGTGTGTGTTTTCCCCTTTATAGTGTGGTGTGTTTCCTTTCAGTTATGTGTGTGTGTGTGTGTGTGTGTGTGTGTGTGTTGCTCCTTTCTATTTATCTCTTGCAAGTTTTCTGACTTAGTAGACTAATGGATAATGCACTGGTCAATGTTATGAGTTGATATTCTAGAGTTTTCATGTCATTTCATCACTTATCTTGATCTAAAACATGTCCCTAAGTCATATCTAGTTATTGTCATGAGTTTTTGTAAGGGAAAAATTCACATCGGAAAGCATGACATCCATACCCTACAGTGAATTTTTTTACTTAAAGGTCATCCTAAACCTTCCTCCAGGTCACCCTAATCCTTGTTTCAGTCCTATCCCTTCCTTATGAGTGGTATAATGTTTTGTTTCATCAAGTTTCTATGTGATTTTGGGATATCTAGTACATTCAAGAACTTCTAAGATAAGATTCTTCAAGACACACTCTCTAAGGACCTTAAGGAAAGGCTATTCTCTGGTCTTCCTGAGGCTGGTACACACCCTCTAGAGTAGAACGAAAGAATAAAAATAATCATGGAGATGTATCAGAGATAATAATTTTGTGTAACTGATTTTGGAATAATATGGGAAGTTTTACAAGTTTTAGAGCAGTTTCAACAAAAGTGGGTCTTGGAGGGTAAAGTAGTGCACAATGCAAAACAAACCTTGAGCTTTGGGGATTAATTATGAGAGCTATTTAAGGAGTTATAATCCAAAACAAAATAATTAAAAATATAATTTATATCTCTAGAGGATGGCGGTATCACTTTTTTCACGAGACTCAGGGGATTCTGTCAACAACTGCTTTTCATCATACACAACATTTGAGCTTGAAGAAAAATCCTATTTTTCAATTGGTTTTGGGAAGAATAAAGGTATGACACCATCACCATTTTAAAAAAAAATAATTTTACATGTAATTTCATATGAATAAGTGTGTGAAAAATTGTCAGGGAGGTCAAGTTATGCGTCCAACAAGTTTTTCCATAAAGTAAAAGAGTTAGTCATTTTTGGTGGAAAAATAGACCAATAAGAAGGTGATACATTTTTTGCACCAAACGTCCCAAATTTTTTGGATGGTTGGGACAAAATAGTGTTCCCAACCTAATATTAGGCCCTTGGACCCTCATATGACCTCTGTTGAGCCTAACTAAGCTAGTTTAGCCCCCATGCTCTCATTTCTAGCCCTCGCCTTCATCCAATCATGCTTTGCCACATGGACCAATGGGACAATGGAACACTTTTTTGAACCATACCAAATATTTGGGATGGTTGGGAAAAAAAAGTTCACTTCTTCCCTCATTAAATAAATTTTTAACTTTTATGAATTAGGTGTTGCTTCTTGGTGCTTCCAGTTCTACTTGAACGAACACCGATGAGATCCCTCATTGTCATATTTTCTCTCTTCCTCCATTTCTACAATTTATGTACCTTTTACATAGCATACATATTCTAGTTTAAATCCTCCCCCACTTCTATAACATAAGAAACCAAGATTTTTGAGCCAAAACCATGTTTGTTTGCTATCAGAGACCCTCGTTGGCAAAATTGAAGAGTTGCTCATAACTTACAAACCAGAAAATGAAATCAAATGAAAATTTGAGCATATATTCCTCTCCTAGGTGCCTTGAATCTTAAAAAAACCAAATTTGAAAAGATGATTCATATGTTTATGGCTTCCATTTGAATTTATTTTCCCTAAACTTTTCTTCTGTCATTTTCTGTTGATCAAGAAGGCGATTTGACTTGAAATTTTACACGGAGCCTCAAGAACAAAAACCCATAAGGAAAATTGATTTTTTTTCATAAAAAAATGGAATAAGACCATTTTACAAAAATATTAAGTTTATCTAGTCTTCACTTTATATTTTAGTAACTTTTCTATAAAGGAAAAAAACTATCAGAAGAGAAAAACACTGAAAAACTAGGGTATAGGGGCCAAAAAAGAAAAAATAAATAAATAAAAAAATCAAAAAGAAAATTTCTAAAAATTTAAATTTATTAAAATTGGCCCTAAAAAATCTATGAATAAAAGCTGAACATGAAGAAAACCTCTTAGTACTGACACCAAGACAAAAAGCAACCCTTCCCAAAAAAAGCAAGTTTCATTTTTAAGCATAGAAAGTTGAAAATGGTTCTATTTTCACTCATATTTCTAATTTTTAGACTCTTCATGGGATTGTAAGATGATTTAAAGGCTCAAAAAAATAATTGAGAACTTCATATTGGTCTTGAAAACATCGTCCCGAGTTCAAATGTGTCTAGTAAACAAAATAGTACATCGCAAGGCGTAGCAAGTGAATCCATCTCCATCACTTAGGGAGATGGACGATTTTCAATGAGTTGGTTAGGGAGAAATAAATTATTTTAGTTGGTTCATAAATAAAGTATAAAATAGTATAATTTTGAGTAGTTCCTGTGTCCATCCCAAGCTCACATTTGGAAGTCCTAAAACATTGTTTCTCAACACTCATCTTGTGACCTGAGATGTCTATGCATCTTGTACAAGGGATGAATTATGATCATCATTGGTGGGGAAAAGTGTTCAAAATTCACTTAATCAAATATTTTCAATGAGTATAGTAGTGTGGCTATGTATCAGAATGTCATCATATATTTTTCTCCAAGCTCCAACTTCTTCGGAGTGGACATAAGTAAGTAAAAGCTACAGTAACTAAGGTAATGATTAAACAATGTTTATAAACACTCTATTTGACATGTTAGTACATCATCTGAAGGAGGTTTCTCATTGTGTAAAAAGTTTAGATATCTATAAATCACCACATTGAGGCATTCCATTAGGTTATTTAGGAAATGAGGCGAAGACGGTAAGGTATCGTCTTCATCAGCATTCCTTCTTCCTTCTTTTCTCTCATTCTTCCTCATCTTTCCTACCCCCCTTATAATTATTTTTTGTGAGAAATTATAATGTTTATATTATTCATTAATGTTACTATAGTTAAAAATGTAATAAGTTACCCTTAACTAATAAAAGGGGACTTAATTTTCTTTCCCAGGAATGTCAAAAGTCACAAATGAAAAATACAAGTGAAAGTTCACGTGGGGGGTAGCCGAAGAGTCTTCTCGATGTCTATTTAAGGTAATTACACCCTAATTCTTAAGGTTTTTCAATTTTGTGCACTCAATATAAATATTTTTTGAGCAAAGAAAATGAGATAACATTCTTCCATTTACCCATCTAATTTTCCTCTATCTTATAAGCATCTTACAACATGTGAAGATGTCAATAAAGAAAGAGTTTATTCTTTTCATGATGCATGAATGTGTGTAAATTTGTGTGCATGGATTGCTCTCATCATTAATATTCCTAACATGGTTGTTTCTTTTCAATGATTTTTGAATGTGAAACTTATAATTAGATTTGACGAGGATCTATTTTTCTACTTGTAGAGTTGATTTCCCTAACCTAAATCCTCACCCCCTTTCCCCATATTTCACCAAATTCCTTCCTTCAAATTCATTTGAATGATTTTTCACAGCTACAGTGGAGTGTTCTTGTTGGAGCCCTAGCCTCTTGGCAAAAAAATATTTCCCTTTTTGTTCATTCATAATAAGGTGGAGCTGTACCACACAAGCAGAGGGACCTAGAGTCCTAGAGCATTGGCAAGATAACTAACAATTTTTCTACTCTACAAGTTTTCTTGCCAACATGATCCTATATGATCATATCTACATGCACTTTAACTTACCATTAAAATCTTGATGATTGAACTTAGATTTAATAATTTACCAATGGATAGTTAAAAACCCTCCATGCACAAGGATAAGGAAAGGGGTTGGGAAGGATAACATTGAGTTGGATGAAAGTGGATAGAGAAGATATATTGTGTAGATATATTGATGCACAATAAATGGTGGTTGAAGAAGCATTGAGATAGATAGGAATAAGGCCAAGTGGTAGTTTTGAGAAACCTGAGGAAAGTGAGGGGCTACATGATTATGTCCTTATAATATTGGAAAAACATAGAAGAACCCCCTTACAATCTAGAGAAAGTGAGTCTAGTGAGTAATTAAAAACCATTGGCATGTATACAAACCACCCTTAGCCCTAATCCATTATGCATGGTACTCAAGATTTGATAGTTCACATAGAGGACTATCATAGTGAGGGTGAAGAATGTGAGTGCAATCTAGAATCACCATGTTGGGAAGGTGACACATGTAGAAGTGTATTAGTATCCATTCAAGAGGAACAAAAGATAAAATAAATGCACATGGCTATAGTCTCTGCCACTTAGAAATATTTGATATCTAGTCATCAGAATTTGTTTGGAAGTTTTGTTGTAGGAAAAAAACTAGCAAAGGTGTTGTTGTACTACTCTCTAGAAGTAGTACCATAAACATGATACTAGGAAAGATTGTTGGCACAAAAATTAGATCTACTATTGGAGTGGAGACTAGTTCTACCACATTCATGTAGACAAGAGCACCAGTAACAAGGGGGATTGGGAGGCTATAATCCTCTCTCGAGTGGAGGAAACAATGGTAAAGGTTCATAGTCAAGATCTGGTCCTAATACAAGATAGGGAAATATTCTTCCACAACATGCTCAAATTTTCTATGAAATATCACTTCACTTTCTTGAGTATAGAGGAGTATAAAATGTAGTTGAACATGTGCACAAATGTGAGATTCTATGGAGAGAAAAGGGGATTACTTCCTTATATAAAAAGGCTACTCAATTCACAATGACATTATAGGTCCGAGTGCATAGTTAGTACCACAAATATGAGCCATGCCAGATGAAAATGGATTATGAAACCTTCTTGGAATAGTTCCATATCCCTGAGCTTGAACAACATAAAATCATCGAGCTAAAGCATATCAAGAAAGAAATCTCTAAAAGTGTCTTAGAATATGATACATAGTTTAAAAATGTGTTTTCTAATATTTTGTATGATACACACCATAACTAACACGTGTAGTGATTTTTAGGTGGACAAATGACACCTTTCAAGAGAGCACTATAACACAAGACATTTACCAATCCATGCCAATATTTTAAGGAAGATATGTGTGTAGAATAATTTGGTAGATGGAAACTGGGGTGAGCCTATTTTTAGAAACATATATTGTAGATATGACCACACAATTAGAGAATATATATGTTAGCTTAACACTTGACACTCGAAGTGAAATCTAGTATATAAAATGCGTATTAGAGGGGCATTATAAAAAATTTCCCATGGAGGAATGTGAATGCAATACTATTATCTTGCTAGATATCCACAAGGACCATGATGTCCAGGAACTCACAATCCTTCAGCATGATACACAAAATAATGTATCAATCTACTGTAATATTTGTGATGTGAATATACATGATATAGCTTAATTTAATTTGATTGATTACATCCATGAAGCATGTGATACCATAATGCACAAAACTAGTACATAGGGAAGTTTGCAGGTGCAAAAAGGTTGAAATAATGGTGCTTAACAGGACAGAAATGGAGGCTATAAAGGAGCATATCAAGGAAAAGGTCATGGTGGTTTTGGATGTAGGTTCATCCACATAATTTTGTATTCATATAGATCACTTGATCATTATTGGCACAAGTGCCCCAAGAACATTCCTTTCACATACTGTGGAAAGGGGCATAAATTGGAAGACTATCCAAATATATTTGTACACATGTGTAAGAAAAAAAGGAGAAAGGCATGGTGATGATACAAGTTAAGTGAACCACGTAAAGGCATTGGAATCCTAAGGGGTTGGTAGTAGCTAATAAATAATAGTTACTGGTCACCACATTCTTGGAGAATTCACGTGTGTGGGAACATGTGAGAACTAAATCATTCATCTGATGTGAAGAGAATGCACAAAAAAATAATTACTATGGTGCAGGTTAATAGAATAATTTTATTAAGAAACCATGAGCCTGATTAAATATTTACAGTCAAAGATATTGTGTTTAAAATATCAAGCATGGGAGAGAGATTTTGAAACATATGTAAGTACCTAGCACCATACCCCTATACATGAAATATATGTAAGTACCTGAAACATATGGGAGAGAAATCTCATGAGAAGATTAGAAAATAGAGCATCATACCCCTATTAGGAGAATGGTTGTGTGAAAAGGTTCCACGCACTAAAATGAATAGGGATAAGAAAATACTTCATGTGAATCTATCACCTCAGAACCATGAATATGCTAAGGAAATCAATTTATATGTAGTCATTGATGGCTAGTTGGTGAGAAAAATCATAATTGAAAATGACGTGGAGGTAAATGTTCTTACACTAGATGTATGGAATAGGATGGGTAGGCCACCACTATAGCCCTCCTCTAGTGTGAATTATATGGAAAATAAGATAAGGGAATTACACATGAGGTTCCTAAAGGATGTGAACATCACTATAAAAGGGGACAAGTTTAAAGATGATTTTGAGGTGTGTATAGCTAGCATAGGTAGACAATTTCCATGCATTACTTGGACGACCTTGGTGTTATACAAACAATGTAGATATGTGCTTTAATAAGTGACATATTATTTTTAATAATGAGGATGAGCTCATAGTTCTTCCAATGGATGATACTCAGATCATGCCATACATAGATCCTATAATTAAGGAAGCTCTAAATCAAATGTATAAGCAGACTATATGTGACCCAGAATAGATTGAGCCTATAAAGGAAGGAGTGCTCAAATGGGGAGACACACAATCATTCAGTTCCTCTACTAAAATTAGTGTGATAATTGGGCCCATAAAACTTATTAAATGGTTGGTTTTGAATGCCATAGAAGAGTAACTAGAGTGGTCTGACCATAGCTACTTAGGAAGATAGGAATGAATGTGCAACCGAGATATACTAGAGAGGATAATCCTAAATTATTCTGGTGTATCATAGAATAACATATGCGTAATGAAGGTGTAGACACTAGGTTTTTATGCGCATACACACATTAATTAAAACCTATCACTTTAAAAATTATCTAAATCATCCTAATTATCTTGTAAAGTCAATTTTACCCCTTGTAAATCATATTTACTTATCCAAACCTCCTAACCATCTCTAACCCATCCTAACCCTTTTCATCCAACCCTGCTAACCTCGTAACCTTGCCTAACCTATTACTTAACCATTTTACCTCATCCAATACCCAAAACTCCTGTTTTGGCAGTTATTTAAACCACTTCTAACTGGCCTCTTTTATATTTTGAAGATTGTTAGTAATTCAAATAAATCACATGTGATTATAAATAGGATCCAAAAATACTATTTCAAGGATATTTTGAGACTCTAGGACCTATTGGTACCTAAATTGGTTCTCCCTTTGAAAAGATGAACAACATCAACAGGAAGAGTAGTAATGCTTAGAGACAGATAGACTAGGATTTGAGTCATTTTGTAGCCGAGGATGGATTTAACTGACTCTTTATCACTTGATCTTGGAGAAATTAGATAGCACCATACTGAGGGTATGACCTGCCATCCTACTTTAGGTTGTTCCTTCAACAAGGGTGAGAGGACCAGTTTTGTAACCTGTATTTGTAATGGATCGATAGTATTTGACTTTCCTTCTATGATTTTGAAAGAAAACCTTGAGAATACATGGTCAATGGAACATAATCTAATCCTCAAACTAGAAAATGAAGATATCTCCTAAATAAGGTTCAGGTTACTAAAGAAAACAATAAAAACTAATTGCTCCTACATGTTTTGACTAAGGGATGGGTAAATTCAACGAATCTCCCTAGCATTTATGGACAAACAGTGCAAGCAAGGGTAAGTCTTGTAGGATTTATCATTTATAGATGGATTTTGTTGGGGAATTAAGCAAGATAAATTTGATTATACTAGATTCTTGGGAGCTTTTAGAAAATGTTGGAAAGTCTTCCAAGAAAGATGATAACAACACTTCAAATAATTAACAATGAACCTTCAATAAAAAGGTGTGCACCCATGGAAGCCCAAAGATGCACGGTTTCAAAAAATCTTTGAGGATTTAACATAAATGCTTATGTCAAAGACTCAACTAAACATCAGAGATCCCTAGTCTATAAGGCCTAAGATACACTCATAAGTTAACAAACAATCTATATTAGCAAAATGGAAGTAAGGTGAATTTAAATTATTTATTACATAATGAAATGAGAGCTCTTCTCATAGCACAATTGTAAATGCCACAATACTAATACAAGGACAAGATCTTGTGTGATTTATAGGAATTTATAACATAATATTGTGACAGGAACATGACTAACTATTTGAAATATCTTCAGATTGAAAAAAAACACAACAATTCTCATGATTAACACAATTAACTCAGGGCTCGTCAAATTCATCAGCAAGGGAAATTTTCATTTACAGTCTCAGTGCTTGTCAATGGCTGTACACTTGCAACAATCTTGACATGATTTATTTTTAAAGCTCTATAAATTAATAGGTTTCTCAGACAAGTCTTTTAGAAAAATGGATTGTTTCAATATCTTCTCTCTTTTCTCTTCTTAGTTTTAAAGAATTCATAACCCACATTTTGCGAGAGTGTTCTCATCACCTTTATACAATTCTATTCCAATTTTCCTTTTAATTTCCCCCCCCAAAAATGTAGATATTTGATAAGTATATTCTGATTTCCCAAAATGCTAGGTGTATCAATGACACTTTTTATGAAAATACTTTATCCGATTCTTCTAGGTGTGAAGAGTATGGGCCTCCTTCATTTTAATCTTATCATATATGACTAGAATAATGTGTCATTGCTTGTGATTTAATGTTTTCATGATTTCCTCCATTTGGTGATTGGATAGTTGTTTTTGATATCCTTTGAGCACTTTGAGGTAACCTGAGGTGAAAAATGCATTTTCATCTACTATCTAAAAAATACACCTTGGGTACTGTGCATTCCTTCTCATATCTACTTGGTTCAACTATCCCACATGGTTCTTGTCCAATCCAGCTAATTCATCAACCATGATTATTTTAGATTCACTTTAACCTCTGAATTCTCCTCGTGTGAACTGAGTAGGATCTTCCCTCATCAAGTGAAAATGATTTCTTTTAATTCAATCAATCTGTGCTACTTCCACTATAAAAGCCATTTTTATCCCATCACTAGGATGCATTAATTTTCTTATCCTATAAGTGAGGAGTTTTTTTACTACCTTCTACCATCGATATGGTGAGATTACTCATGGAAAATAGTTTGAAGGAAATTTCATCAGAAGATTTGAATAAAATATTTGACCTGTGTGGTCTTGATAAAGATTTTTTAGGGATCTGTTTGACATAGAATGTGCAAGAGATACCAGAGGGCCCTTGAATTATCAGCAAGTTTGGCTCATACTTCTCACAAGTATTATTAGGATCAAGCCTATCCTTACATCCTTCCAATTCATGTGTTTTCATCTCTTTCGATGGGAACATCCGAAAACTCTTGAAAACCTACCGAAATTATGGATTGATAGGATGCCGCAAGTGTCTGGGAAAATTGACTTCCAGTTTCCATTCCTATGTGATGAAGAATTTTTATTAAAGGAGATTCCCAAGGAATCTTATGTGTTATATGACAAATACTCCATTGACATTGTGCCTACCATTTATCATAAGGTGGATGAATTGGAGTGGAGGATTGCCTTTCTAGAAAAAGGGAAGACAAGACATGAACCCTCACAACCAAGTTTAATGTCAACACCATATTTGGGTCAGAGAAAGGGCTAATCAAGTTTTCAACCCCCAATCATTATATCAAATGGAGAAGAGGAGTTGTGCTTATCTATTTTTCATTCAAGAGAAGCAATATCCTCTTCTTGGCATAACAGGGGTAGGTTTGTAGTTCAGTTGACCACTCACTTAGGGTAATATTCTCCTTCATCAGGGCATGGCCTCTAAGGTCCTCAGCCAATCCCTTCTCCAAGAGAGCACCGAGCCCTTTCAAGGACATGGAAAGCCGAATCTAGCTCAAATTATCTTGTTCCTTTTGTCCCCCGTGATGTAGTTCTTAGTATTCCAACCACTCTAGTCATTCCCCCTTTGTACATTCTTAATAATTCTACCCTTCACAAAGGGAAGGGGAAGACATCATTCTTCACAGGTGGCCCGGATCTTCTAAACTGGGTGTCTTCATACCAAAAGAAAATTGAGCTGTAAAAGATCATGCATGAACCCCGAATGACTCTTGAGTCATTAATGGATATGGGTATGTCATGATATTTAGCAGGGTCTATCGTGTTTATCTAGACAACACAAGGCTCTGATGAATTCAGTTTGAGGAAGAATAAGATTATGAAAAGTGTGCCTCTTCTGGGAGGGAAAGCTTGTGAGGGAGTGAGAGGTCTCTGAGTAGTATGTCTGTCTCTTATGATTTTGTTTTTAGTTATGTAAACAGACTTGTTGGGTGTCATTATTCCCTTCATTTAATCAACTTTATGTTGATGTCATATTCAAACTAGGGGTGTGTCTAAAGCTATATGAAACAAGAAGAATCTTAGCGATCTAGTAATTGATTGTAGGTATTTTGTATTTTATGGGGGATCTTTTCAATGTCTTAAGGACTTCTTGGTTAAAAACCTTATTGGAATCAAACTATGAAAACCTATTGGAAGTAAACACACTTTACAAAAATGAATTACTGGAAATAAACACACTTTTCCTTGGAATTAAACAAACTTTTGCAGAAAGGAATTGCTGGAAATAAACACACTTTGCCTTGGAAGTAAACACACTTTGCAGAAATGAATTGCTAGAAATAAACAAACATTACAGAAATAAACACACAATTGAGAATGCTTGGAAAATGATTGCAAAGAAATAAGAACTTAATCTAGAACACCTGTAGGGACAAGTCTACAACAGATTTCAACTTAAGGAATTGAAAGTGATACAAAATTAACAGATCTAAACTATTTGCTAAAAATATAAATACCAACAAAAACAAGGATCCTGGTTCTTGGAGGAGTGGGCCCTTGCTCTGCCTTGAAACAAGATTGAACAACTTAATTCTCTCTCAAAACAGGAATTATTATTTTATTGATAAAATGTTTTGCATTACAAAAACATGTTCCTACTCTGTGTATATCAATCTATATCTATATCATGTTCTATATATATATTCCTATATATAATCTATCTATAGGTCTATATATGTATATACTTCTTCTAGGGGTGCATTTATGGCCCTAATTGTTCCACTGACATGATGGAACTGAATCATGCCTAGAATAGATGCTGAATTGGAACATGGTTGGACGTACAACTGTGTGATAATTATCCTAGATCTACAAGTATAAAGAGTCAGAAATCTTCTAATCTGCTCCTAGTTGATAGGATCATTGATTTGAAAAATCACCAGCCATTTGGAATAGATTCTTATCAGTTCCAAAACTTTAGAAGAGTTCCAGAACTAAAGGAAATCATTCTAGGTTTAACCGAGAGAGTTCTAGAGCTATCTGCAGGAGTTCCAGAACTAATTCTGATAATTTTGGAACTAAGTACTAGAGTTCTGGAACTAAGTCCTGAAGTTCCAGAACTAAGTGAAAAAACTTGTGATTGTGTAATGGAGTTTCAAAACTAAGTTGTATTGATTCCAATGCTTTCAAAAACATGCTGACCACTTCATACTTCATTCTTCTGCTTGATTGCGACCTGCTTTATTAAAAAACTGGGTTTCCAAAACACTTTTTTAGGAATTATAGATCTTTTAAATGTTAGAATCATAATCAACAAAATATGGACAATTACATCCTAACTCATATCAGATCAAACAAAAGTCACAAAATGTAGTCAATCTTAATAAAAAAGGAGAGTAAGATGAGATCATTTATTGTACATTTAATGGGCATATTCTGGCCTCATCATTTCCCCCATACTTACTTGTTTGTAAGTCCCTTTACAAACTTTAATCTTCAAATTTGGGGTTATATATTCTGCATTCCATTTGATTGCTTAGATCAAATGGTAGGAACTGAATATCCCAATGCTCTAATTTAGAGGTACTATACCTTGCTCTTGCTTCTACTTTCTTCTGACATGCATCAAATTTAGTGGGATATTATGGTTCTTTTTTCTACCATGGTGACATGGGGGTGAGAAGGAATGGAGTTCTTGTTCTCATTCCCATCCATATGCCCCTATGATTTTCATTGATCTGAGGAATTAACATACATAAGGCTTTTGCTCTATGCAAACTCCAGATTAAGTTTGTGGGAGATATTACTTCCCTTCTTCTCAATACCACCGTGAGAAATTCCCATCTTTTCAAACATGCCTCATAAATATCTTCAAAATTTTCCTCTTCATAAGAGGTGAAGGCATTAATACTTCTCTGCAAATTGGCAAGATAAGGTTCCTTGAACCTTTTATCAAATGCATGGGATCTGAAATGTGTAGCAAAGGCGGATGGTTTACCATAATGAATCCTCATACAAAGACCAGATGAACTAGCCTTTAATAGATGCTCTGACTCCCTTTCCTTCCATGCAATCTAATTTTGAAGAACAGAAAAAATGCATTAAGCTGGCTCTCGCTTACATACAAATTGATCATAAAACCTGATTTCTTTTCTAGCATGAAATTGTAGAGAAGATTTTCTACTCTGCATTAGCTAAGGAATAGGATGCTCTGAAATCAAATTCATCTTTTATTTCATGTGGAAGGCCACATGATATCCTTGACAACTGCCAGTGAATGAATTGTTCCTCTAAAAACACACTATATGAAGGAGAAGGTCTCCTGCATGCAAGCAATTTCTCACTCATCATGCAAACCATTTGTATTTTCACAAGATATTTAAATTTGTTGTTTTATTCTTTGTAAAAAATTTCTTCCCATTCTTTTCTTTCTTTCTTCTCTTCTTTTATCTTGCTTTTCAAGTCCTCATTGGATGTCTTGGCTTCACTGAGTTCTCTACAAGTATCATCCCATAGTTTTCTAAGTGGCCAATAAGTTAATTCAGTTTATGCAGAGACTGTTGACAGAGTAGTTTGTTTTCTAGAATTTTGACATTCCTCCTCTTTCTCCATTATCTGTTGTTTAGGTCTTGTCAATTCCTCAGTCTTGTTAATGAGTTGAGTTGTTAATTCCTCAATAACCATTTCTCTCTTCTAATTTAAGTTTGAGAAAATTCAACTCCTCATCCTTTTCTCTAATAATGAGTTCTGCTCTGGACAAAAATAGATCTTGTTTAACCTATTATTTCTCTTCTTTCTCAGAAATTTCCTTAGGGGTTAATAATTATTCTTCAACCATAGGGGATATCCCTTTCCATTTACAAGATGTCAATTCATCTTCTTCATGTGATGGTGCTGCTGATTCACCCAATTCTTGAAGAACTTGTTCCTCAAATCTATCTTCTTTTTCTATCTCTGTTTGGCTTAGTCTAGGAGGAGTCATGGAGATGTTGCCCAAAATATCAACAACTTCCTTTTCCAGCCCTTCTTGATCTTCCATCTCCTCTGTAATTTCTTTAGACCTTTCATGAAAGCTCCTTCTTTGAGGATCCTCAAAATGTATAGAAATAGGTCTCCTCCTAGATCTTCTTCTGATTTTCACCTCTTGCTCTTGCCTAGGTGAACTGTCACTGTCAAAGATAGATATTAGCTCTCCTGTAGCTACTACAGAGGAAGGAATTTCTTTAGAAGGCACAATAGGTTCTGTAGGTTTAGTATTTCTAGATCTTCTTCATTTTTGTATTTCCACTCCACCTAGTTCTTTCTTTTCCTCTATAGTGGAATCAATTTCCAAATTAATTGTAGGAGTAGAAGGAGTTACTATTACTCTCCTGAGAATATTAGGGCTCTGCTTAAACTTGCTAAGAAATTTCTCCCACATTTCCTCTCCATTTTTCTTCGAAAGGAAATGGTGCTGGCACACTAAATGCACTAACCCATGATGTTTGATTGTTCCCACACCCCAGGAATACCTCTGGGCCATTGTATGGATGGAGTCAAAAAGAAACCTTGGAACGTATACTATATATTCTGGTTTTGTAGCTCCATATCTAAGGTATATGAGGATATTCAAAACTTCTCTTCCTACTAACCTGAATTGACCATCACAGGTTAAATAATTGACTATCCAAAATTACACTCTGTCAAAGGGTTTGGGCAAGCTGGCCTTCTAACCCCTTTTATGATTTTCTTCATGTTGTAAATATATTGGGGTTTAGATTTCCCCTTTTTAGTAGGGTCTCAACCAAGTATTTTAGTGTCCCTCTGATAGGGTTTGGGACATGCACAATTGGCACTCTAGATACATTACTTATTGTTTTCATAGAAAAATGAATAAATTTTTTTCTAACCTTTTTCCTGGATTGCTTTAAATTTATAATGAATTCTCTTACCAATTCGTTGTTATACTTGGGGAACTTTCTCAGAAATTCTAGCCATCCTGCCTGATGAAAGATAGCTGCCACTTCTTCATCTGTAATGAGCTGGGTATCATTCTATGGTTCTGACTTATTTTTAATCCCCATGATATAGAGGTGATTAATTTTTTTTCTCCTTTAATCTTGTGCGTGCTAGCTGAAGAAATCTTCACTTAGCTGTGGAACTGATGAATTTAGCTATAGAATTACTGTACTTAGCTACATAACTTCTGTGTTGTAGCTGTGGAATGCAAACCTAATTCACTACTTCTTCCTTAAGTTTCTCTGCAACTATTTTTCACTTTTTTGGTTCCACACTAATGATAACTCATTATAACTATGCCACCAATTTATTCCATCAATATCTTTCTCATGATTACTCACTTTTAATCATGATGTATAATAGATGACTCATTATATCAAATTTTAAATCAAATCTAATCACACCTGTAAATTTTTAATCTAACCTTTAATAATTTAAATACATAATTACCATCCTTGATGATGTAATTCATCTCTAATGATGACTCATCATTCCTAAAAAGTGAAACAAAAGGAAAACGGTTAGAAAAATAGATGGAATTCCAAAGAGATTTTTTATTTTGAATTAGCCATTTATTTGAGAAGATTAACCACCATTACTAATTTTTAATTAATCTCTGAGAGATTTTTTTGGGGGAAGAGAACGCCATTTACTAATTTTCACTCTTGTCCCTTGTTTTTTTCTTTTTTTTTTCTTTTTTTGGGAAGAGAACGCCATTTACTAGTTTTCATTCTCTTCCCTTTATTCTAGATCTATGTATCTGATATTTTGACCATTTTGGAAGAACTGGGTTCTTCCATATGATCAAATTCTTTATATTCTTCAATCTACCTCAAGAATTCATCCTTAGTAAGAGGCTTCCTATAAAGCTTTAGCCTATGACCATTGATCAAAAGTGTTCTTCTGCTACCATCAATGGGAAGTAACTGAATAGAACCATTGTCAAATATTTTTTCAATCTGATAGGGTCCCAACCATCTGGTTCTCAATTTTCCTTTGAATTATTGGTACTTAGAATCAAACAGCAATGCCCAGTATCCTACTTTGAATTTCCTTTTCTTGATATGTGTATCATGTCATTGCTTCCTTTGATCTTGGATTATCTCTGTCTGCTGAAGTGCTTCCATCCTTAATTCATCCAACTCATTGAGTTGAAGGATTCTCTCCTTTTGAGATGTATCCAACTCAATACCCACCTTAACTACTATCCTCAATGTCTATAGTTCAAACTCAATAGGCAACAAGGGATTTTTCCCATAGAATAACTCATATGGTGAAAACCTTGTTATAGTTTTCAAAGTTGTATTGTAAGCCCAGACAGCTTCAGGTAGTCTCTTTACCCAATCTCTTCTTCTTGCTTCAACTATTTTGGTAAGGATGTTTTCCAATTCTCTGTTTGTTACTTCAGATTGTCCATTTAATTGTGGGTGATAGGGATATGACTTTTTATGATTGATATGATAATACATTGTGAAAGCATGGATCATATTAGACATAAATTATGGTCCCTAGTCTGAAACTATGCTCCCTGGTCCTCCAAATTTTACCATAATTTTGTGCCAAAGGAAATTAGAAAATGCTTCTTCAGTGACATTGGTTAAAGCCTGCACTTCTGCTCACTTTGTCACATAATTAGTACACACAAGAATATGTTCCTTCCCTTGTGAAGAAGGACTAAAGGGACCAAAAAAATCTAACTCCCATATCTCAAATGGTTCAATCACTACTTGAGGTTGCAGAGGTATTTCATTGGTAAAGGTTGGATGTCCCATCCTTTGACAAGGATCACACCACTTGATATATTTCTTCGCATCTTTGTACAAAGATGGCCAATAATAACCAGTGTCAAGTATCTTGTGAGATGTTCTTTTCACTGAATAGTGTCCTCCACTTGGTTCATCATGACAAGCTCGAAGGATGTCAATGATTTCATCTTCTCTTACACACCTGCATAAAACCAAATCAGGACCACACTTAAATAGCATTCCATTTAACCATTTGAATTATGCACTGATTTTGATTAACTTCTTTATTTGTTTCTTGGTGAAAGGAGGAAACTTCCCTATTGCAAGATAATTTTCCATATCAACAAACCATGGTGTATCAACTGAAATAAAAAACAATTGTTCATCTGGAAAGTTATCCTTGACTGGATCTTTCTCCACTGTAGTGGTTATTCTTGACAAGAAATCAGCTACCACATTAGATTTACCTGAATTGTCCACAATGGTAATATCAAATTATTGTAAAAGCAATAACCATCTAATTATTCTACCTCCAACCACTAGTTTTTTTATTAAATATTTAATTGCTGAGTGATCTATATGTGCAAATATTTTGTACCATGTAATGTAATGTCTACACTTATTAATTACATAGATCACAACAAGAAATTATTTTCCAGTGGTGGTGCAATTTCTTTCAATGGAAGTAAGATTTTTGCTAAGGTAATAGATAGCATACATTTTCCCTTCTTTATCTTTCTATCCCAAAACTGCACCAATGTAATTATTTGAGGCATCTGTCTGGATATGAAAAGGTTTCTCCCAATTAGGTCCTCTCAATATTGGGGAAGTGATTAATCTTTCTTTGATTTCTTCAAAAGCATGTTGACACCTTTCATCCTAAAGAAATTCACAGTCCTTGGTAAGAAAATTAAACATGGGGGAAATTTTTTTACTAAAATCCTTGATAAAGCATCTATAGTACCCAACATGTCCTAAAAATGACTTGATTTATATGGCGGTTTGAGGAAAAGGTAAGTCTGAAATAATTCTGATTTTGTTTTGATCAACTTGAATTCCTCTTTTTGAAATATGGTGTCCTAATACAATCCCTTTGTCATCCATCATTAAACATTTTTCATAGCTAAGAGATAGATTATGTTTCTCACATCTTGTTAATACTCTGTCTAAATTTCTCAAAGTATCATCAAATGTATCTCCATGCACAGTAAATTCATCCATGTATACCTCTACACATTCATTTATTAGGTCTAAAAAAATTGCTAATACAACTCTTTGGAAGGTTGTTGGAGCATTACATAGTCCAAATGGTAATCACTTGTAGGAAAAGGTACCCCATGGACATGTAAATGAAGTTTTATCCTGATCTTCAGTAGTAACTCTGATTTGATTATATCCACTAAATCCATCCAAGAAGGAAAAGTATTGTTTACCTGAAAGGTTGTCTAAGACTTGATCTATGAATGGTAAGGGAAAATAATCTCTCAGTGTGGCTTTGTTCAGTTCCCTATAGTCAACAAAAATTCTCCATTTTCCATTCTTTTTAGGGACAATTACAAGAGGAGACACCCACTGGCTATCTGAGATAGGGTAGATAAAACCTACTTGTAATAGTTTTTCAATTTCTTGTTTGACTATATCCCTTAAGGCTGGATTAATCCTTCTCTGAGGTTTTCTAACTAGTCTAATGTTTTTAGTATAGATGTGATGAGTGCAGATACTTGGGTGGATTCCTTTCATATCTTTGTAATCCCAAGCAAAAGCTTTAGTATGATCTTTCAGAACATCAAACAGTTTAGCTTCTTCATTGTTCTTCAACCAGCTATTAATATTCAAAATTTTACCTGGTTGAATCTCAACATGTTTGGTTCTAGTGTATGCTAAACTAATTTTTTGAAAGGGTTTTATTAAATTATTTAGTGGACATGCATGTGGTAACAACATATGATATGTAATAACATATCCAAAAGTTCCTTGAGACAGAATGCTGGACAAAGGACAGTAAGAAGAATTATGATACTTATCTTGTTGTAGGTCAAACTCTTCATCACTTTTTCTTTCCAAAAATTATTCATCATCTCCTGATATATGTGAAGTTGAAGCTATAGATTCTTCCTCAACACAAGAGAAATATCATTCCTCCGAAGTGAAATTATCTTCATTTATAGGGAATTGTTGTTGGTATGGTTATGAAATTCATTGTGATGGTTTCAAAACTAACTGTAATGGTTCTAGAACAAATTATACAGGTTTTGGAACTAATTTCATAGGTTACAAAACTATTCCTGACTGCTCCAAGGATGATTGGTGTACATTCAATGATGGGTTAATCATATCTTCTATCTCTCGTATGTGATCTTATAATGTGATCATGGCCAATGAAGGCAATTTTTGCTCATTAATATCAGGATTATCAACCCATAATTACTCTTGATTATCACTAAAAGGTCGTTCAAAGGGATATAATGAAATTTTCTTAGAATTCTTACCATTTGAAATAGTCAAATCACTTGAATTACAATCAATTAAGGAAGCAACTGTAGCTAACCAAGGTATATTCAAAATAATAGGATAACCCAATGTTTTACCTTTTAGATGCAATATAAGGAAGTCAACTGGATATTCCCACGACTCCACCATAACTACCACATCTTCAATAACTCCTGTTTTTTCTACAGACTGATATGCAATTTGTAATATGGTGTTAGTAGGTTGTATACCTGTTGATCATAATGTTTTAAGAGTGTCCACTGTCATTACATTTATAGTTGCTCCCAAATCAACCAAAATGTTATTTTTATCTTTATTCCCTATAGAGACAAAAATAACAGGGCTTCCAGGATCTCCATATTTGGGAAGTAGGAGCTTTCCTGCTAATAAATCAACAAGTTTCCCATATACCTTAATAGTCTCGGGGTATTGCTTCTTTATTCTAGGAATTTTCAAACATAGCATTTTGATTAATTTGTTCAATTCTGGAATGTCCTTAATTACTTGTAACATTGGTATTTCAATATTCAGTCTCCTTAGTTCCTGTACCAGTTCATATTTCTTGATTTCTATAGCTTCTTTAAATCTCTCTGGAAATGGATTCTCAGTAGAGTTTATTCCTGGTTCCTTATCTCTTTCTTTTTCATCTTTCTTTGGGGGCAACCAGACTAGGAGTTTCAGTTTCTTATTTCATTTAAGTGATGATAACAGGTGGACTACTAACTATTTTTCCAGATCTAGTTTGTATATCCTTACAATCCATGACATTTAGATCAACTGATTTTTCTAGTTATGTTCCATAGACATGAGTTGCTTGTTTGTTTCTTGGGTTTTCTACTGGCTGTGTTGGAATTTGCATTTGGAATACATTTTCAGCCTATGAATTTTGTGTTGGGGCACCCATTATGGCTTGCTGATTCTGATTAGGAGATGTTTTCCCTTAAGCATAATTACTAGGGCCCCATCTAGGTTGTGACCAAGAATAGTGGTTATTTTGACTAGTCCATGGTTGTTGGTGTCCTTGAGCATACTAAGCTTGAATTTCCCAATCCTGGGGATTCCAAGTTAGCTGAGGGGCCCAAGGTGGTTATCCCCAAATTTTTGGTACTATTTGAGCAGCCCATGACATCATCCAAGGATTAGGAGATGACCTTGGCATGAACTATCCTTGGGTAGGTTGTCTCTCAAAAAAAATCAATTCTTCTATTATAGATGATGTATTGGTTTGTTTGAGCTAATTATTTATGAGTGGAAGAAGAGAAAAAGCATGAATATCATGTTCTTTATATTCACAGATAAGACATAATTCTGTTTTATCCAAAGGACATTCCCTTATTGCATGCTTCTTCCTACATCTAGGACAATACATGGCTAACGGTTCAGTTTTGGCATTTTCTTTAGCTTGTAATCCATCCATAGTAGAGGTTAATTGAACTAAAATGTCTATTTTAAAGTTTACTAATTCATCCATTAGTTTTTTCATATCCGGATTCAAACTTTTCACTAATTTTCCCTTCCTAGGTCCACCCCTTGTTCTGGAATAGCTTCTACAAATGTATTTAATTTCTTTCATCCTTAATTGATCAATGTTTCCACCTCCTATCAAGTTAAGAGCTTTCATAGATTCATCTTCCAAACCTTTAAGAAAAATTGTTTTACTTAACTCTTCTTGAAGTAAAAATCCACATCTTTTACTCACAAAGAGGAATCTATCCAAATAATCTTCTATATTCTCATCCTCCTCCTGCTTGATTTAAAAAAAATCTTCCTTCCTATTTATCCCTCTACAGTAATCTTGATATTTGTCTAGGAAGGCAGTTTCCATTTGTGCCCAAGTGGTAATAGAGTTGGATGATAATCCCATGAACCACCTCATTTTTGCATCCTTCAAAGTGGATGGAAACAACTTGAGTTTTTGATATCTATTTTGTCGTCATAGGTTTGACATAGTACCTTAAAATCAAACAGAAATTGGTCAGGGTCTTTAGATGACATCCCTCTAAATTTGGGTAAATGAGTAGGTGAAATATTTTTCATTGGTGTATCATCATCATCCAATTGAATTGGATAAGTAAAGATCCTATTAGGTTCCCTTTCATCTTCTTGTGCCATTTCTAAGGTATTTTCTAAACTTCTTTCCCAATCAATGTGGTAGGTGATATGCTTTGGGGAAGGTGAAAAATCAGGAGTAGAAGGTTGACTACTCAATTGAGAATAAAAACTTACCATAAATGGATCTTGAAAAATAATCCTTCTCCTAAAAGTTCCACTTCATTCTGGTGACTGATCCAAGAATTCCAAAGGTGGAAATTATGCTTCTTGTCTTATAGGGGATAATGGTGCCTCCAATTCTTGGTCGAATTCCTTATTTAAACTAGAGGATGATGTTAATTCTTGTTCAGATATTTTTGTGAGAAATCTACCCTTGGAGTCTTTTGGTCTACTCATAAATTTTATGACAGCTTAGGGAAGATTTCTTCAACTACTAGATGTATGATTGTTGCTCTTGTTGACACCTAATTAAAAAATTCTAACTAGTGGGTCCTCGGAAATGACACCAAAAATGTCAGGTGTCGTTATTCCCTTCATTTAATCAACTTATGTTGATGTCATATTCAAACCAGGGGTGTGTTTAAAGCTATATGCAACAAGAAGAATCTTAGCGATCTAGTAATTGATTATAGGTATTTGGTATTTTCTGGGGGATATTTTCAATGTATTAAGGACTTCTTGATTAAAAGCCTTATTGGAATCAAACTATGAAAACTTGTTGGAAGTAAACACACTTTTTCTTGGAAGTAAACACTCTTTGCAGAAAGGAATTGCTAGAAATAAACACACTTTGTCTTGGAAGTAAAAACACTTTGCAGAAAGGAATTACTGGAAATAAAAAATATTATAGAAATAAATAAACAATTGAGAATGCTCGGAAAATGCTTGCAAAGAAATAAGAACTTAATCTAGAACACCTGCAGGGAATTAAAAGTGATACATAATTAACAAATCTAAACTATTTTCTTTAAAAATATAAATACCAACAAAAATGAGGATCTTCGTTCTTAGAGGAGTGGGCCCTTGCTCCACCTTGAAAATGGATTGGAGAACTTAATTTTATCTCAAAACAAAAATGGCTATTTTATTGATAAAACATTTTGCATTAAAAAAATGTGCTCGATCTGTGTATATCAATCTATATCTATATCATGTTCTATATCTATATTTTTATATATAATCTATCTACAGGTTTGTATATATATACTTCTTTTAGGAGTGCATTTATGGCCGTAACTGTTCCACTGATACGTTGGAACTGAATTTTTTAGAATAAATGCTGAATTGGAACATGGATTGACGTACAACTGTGTGATAATTATCCTAGATCTACAAGTATGGAGAGTTGAAAGTCTTCTTTTTCTCCTAGTTGATAAGATCATTGATTTGAAAAATCATCGGCTATTTGGCATAGATTCTTATCAGTTCTGGAACTTTAGAAGAGTTATAAAACTATAGGAAATCATTTTAGGTTTAACTGAGAGAGTTCCAGAGCTATCTGCAGGAGCTTTGGAACTAATTCTGATAATTCCAGAAGTACTAGAGTTCTGGAACCAAGTCTGGAATTTCAAGAATTAAGTGAAAAAACTTGTGACTGTGTAATGGAGTTCGGAAACTAAGTTTGTCAGTTCTGGAACTAAGCTGTATTGATTCTAATGCTTTCAAAAATATGTTGACCGCTTCATACTTCATTCTTCTACCTGATTACGACCTGCTTTATTACAAAAATGAGTTTCCAAAACCATTTGCTAGGAATTACAGAGCTTTTAAATGTTAGAATCATAATCAACACAAGATGGAAAATTACATCCTAACTCATATTAGATCAAACAAAAGTCACAAAATGTAGTCAAACTTGATAAAAAGGGAGAGTAAGATCATATCATTTATTGTACATTTAACATGCATATTTTGGCCTCATCAGGACCATTTTACCATGGGTTGGGGCCCGTATAGAATCCCCATTTTTAATTGTATGTGAGACAACTTTCAAATGATGTCACATTTATTTCTTCACCTTCTGATATGCAATTATTTTCTATTTCCATATTTCAGACTCCTTAGCTTAAAACTGGCACAGTAATGAAAAGAAACTAGTACTCTGGTTTCAATAGTTCACAATTATGCACCTTGCCTCAATCTCTTAATGTATTGCATCATCTCAAACCTGCTGCATCTCATCTAGAATTAAATGATTCATCTCATGCTGATTTACAATTCTCCTCACATTGTCTTGTTAGTTCGCAATACTTATGAGTTGCGCGGATCCAAATATTTCTTTGTGGGGATTTCCTTCCCTCAGCCGGCCTTTCTTTTCTTCAAATTATTCTTGGGTGACACATGGAAACATCCAAATCCTAACCCTTTCTCTAAATTTTCAACTTTTTGGAACTACCTTGCTACGCATAAGCCATATGGTGAATTCTCACAACTTGGGGGAGTTCCGACTTTCCATTCCTTTTCAAAAGTGCACCAAGGAAAAACCTAGAAATTCTTCTCATCTAACGTTGGGGATTCCTATTTAATGGTTCTCGAATCTTGTCCTTAATCCATCCACCAATTTTATAGAAATTTTCTATAACCCTTACGACCCTCAACTTTAAAAAGGGGGATTTACAAAAATAGATATAGGGTCCCACATGGTTCGAGTCATGAATTTTCCTCTCAACACATTTTAAAGTAGAATTATTGGACATGTTAACATTAGAGGCATTAATCAAAGAAAAGAGGTGAGATTATTCAAGCTCCAACACTGGCTTTGACTCAGGAATGGGCACCCCTTGCAGATGCCACAAGAACTATTCAATGCAAACACTGACAAAAATACATTGGGATATGGAGTTTAATATCATATGTACAAGGTCAAGTGATAACAAAATACCCTCCAAAAAACAAACCGAGAAACCAAAGCAACTGGTCACAAAAGACTAGGGGTAGAAAAGGAAAACAAAAGCACAAAAAACACAACAAAGTAGAAAGACTATACAATGTACATTGGTTCATACCTTTATTTGAAAGCTAATAAAGAAAATTCTTTAGGTGCCTACCGTTGATAGGAAAATCAAGAAACTCTCCATCTAGGTCTTTCAAGAAAAAAATATGTTCACTAATCCTGGTATCAATAGAATAAGGGCCCATCCATAATGCATCAAATTTTTTGTGTTTTCCCCTATCCTCATGTCTACTATCCCATAACAATACAAGGTCTCCAATGTTGAATATTATGGGAGTTACCTTTTTGTCAAATAATTTTTTGAGCCTTTCCCTAAACTTCAAATTCCTTTGGTGGGACTCCTATCTCTCCTCATCCAACTTAATGATTTGGTTTATCCTAACACTATAGGGTCCAACTTCCTCATCTTCAAGCTATTTGATGAACTGATACGGAGGTAATTGCAAGTGTAAAGGAAGGAGAGCTTGGAATCCATAAACTAGTTCTAATGGACTCTTTCCTATGGCTCTCTTAGCAGTAATCATATCTTCCCAAACAACAAACTTCAAATACTATCCCCACTTTCTTTTGTTCATTTCTAATGTCCTTCTAATTATCTTTAGTAAATTATTTTTTCTTGATTTATCCTGTCCATTTCCCTATGGGTTATAATTGGATGCATATGTTAAGTTTATACTGCATTCTTCACACACAAAAATTAATGGGTTGTCTTGGAAAATCATGTTGTTGTCAGCAAATATATTTGTAGGTACACTAAACCTGAAAATTATATGACTCAAAATGAAATAAAATTTTAACTTGATTAGTTGCCTTCTTGGTGGGGATAGCCTCAACACATTTGGTGAAATAATCAGTAGCCACTAATATCCATCTATGGACTACATTGGAAGGTTCAAACAATTCTCCTATAAAATCCATTCCCCACTACTTGAAAGGAGCCTCATTTGATACTGGTTGTAGATGGAGAGCACCAGAAGCCTTCATTTTTCTTGAAAATCTTTGACAACTGTCACATTTTATTACTAATAAGGTTGTATCCTTGAAGAGTGTGGGCCACCAATAGCCCATCCTCATTATTTTATGGGCAGTCACGCTTATGGAAAAATGCCCTCCACACACTCCCTCATGAAAGTCTGAAATTAACTTGGGGGATTCTTCCTCTGTTACACATTTGAAAAGGACCCCTTCAGGATTTTTCCAGGCCAAACCATAATCAGTGATAACATATTTTTTGGAATCCAAATTAAGTTTCCTTCTTTGATTTTATCCAAATGCCTTGGACATTCCAACTTTTTGAGGTAGAATATGATATTTTTATACCATATAGAATTGATTAACTTCTCATGTACCTCCACATATCTTCCTTCCACCTCATTTACTTCCATCACTTGTAAGTTGCTTTCCACCTTCATCGTTGCTAAGCCAAGAAACCTAAATATTTTAGTGGTCTGAACATCCATATCATATTCCTGTAATTTATTTACCCATTGACATCTCTTGTTGGAAACCTCCATCTCTGATAAAATTTCATTGACCATTATATGTGGAACATAAGCTATGACCTTTGAGCTTAGGATATATGACCTGAAAGATTTTGTTACTTTGACCAAGGAAAAAGCTTATTTTTCCATAATGGTGTACTTCAACTCAGCTCCTTGCAATGCTTTACTCAAAAAGGAAATTGGTATTTCATTTCCTTCCTCATTATTTTACAATAATACAGATGCGATGGTGTTTTTTAGATGCAAAAGAAAAACTTTGAAAATTCTTTTTATAATCAAGGGCCACTAGGATAGGAGCATTTTTAATGCCTCTTTGATATCAGTGAAATATTGGATAGCTTCATCCTCCCATTTAATAATTTTATCCTTCTTTAACATCTTTGTGATGGGGATAGTCATCTACACAAAATCTTTTATTCCCATTCTTCTTTCTAACTGGTACTAAATTTGCCACCCAAGAACAATACATTATAGGTTGTATAATACCTCCATCCTTGATCTTATTGAGTTCTTCTTGCATCTTTAAGGATAAGATGGGATTAGCTAGCGTATGTTTTTGTCTGAATGGCTTGGTATTGGGTACTAAAGGTATTTCATGTTGGAAAAGGTCCTCCCTATATGCCAATATTCTGAATATGACCACGCCAATAAATCTTAGTACTTCTTTAACAACTGAACATATAAGTTCTTTTCTTCTTTACTCAGGTTACTACCCAACCATATTTTTCTAGGTTTATCAAGAATCCCCAAGTTGTGTTCTTCTACATCTCTCAAAACATGGATGTTCCTATGAACAATCCTATCAACATTGTCAAAATTTGACTCCAAGGCCACTAACCCTCTTGGAATTGTATTTGTTTGCAACTAAATAATCTCTTGGATGAAAAGAGTCTCCTTACCATCACATACAGAAATCATCAATTCCTAGTCCATATATACAAAATTATCTCATTCAGGATCCTAAATGAGATGCAACATTATTTTTTCTCCACATAGTTTAACCAGGCTTCCATCTATTGGTATGGTTGCATATGAAAATTCCATCTACACACTTCCTCCGACACTAGCAGCCCATTTATTTGACAACATTCCCCATTTAGCAGGATAATCCACAATGACCACATTCAGGGTTAAAAAATTGCCCGGATAAGCCACCAATTATACAAACAAACCTTTGACATACCAAATTAATGAAACTTCTCGTGAAGCCATGAAAATGAACTTTCCAAAAGCTACTGTTACTTTGGTATTTAATTCATTCATAACCTCAAGGGACATAACATTACAAGAGGCCTATGAGTCAAACATGCAAGTGTGAACTAACTTATCCTTTATGATCAAAGTAGTATAAAAGAGAAGTGCCCAAGTATACCTCAGGAGGTTCCCCCAAATCTTGTAATACTTGAGGTACTTCTAATTCTGCAATGAAAGTGGGAGTACCCACATGATTCATATTTTTACATGGGGTAAATGCACCCTCTTTGAATCCTAGGAACTCAAATGCTCTTTTTCTATGTTCAGGGATTTGAAGTAATTCAACAATAGGAACCAAGAATTTCACCTGACTCAAAATATGGGCAACGTCACATGGGACATATTTGGGTAAGACAATGTTAGGAGGAAGGGTAATAGCTCCTTCTTGTGGTACAAGACCTTTCAAGGTTTGGGAATGATCTGGGATATAATTTCTATTTGGGATAATTAGACCTTTAGTTGGTGTATCCTTACTAGGAGACTCATTTGGGATATTGGTAAGAAACAGGGTCTTGGGTTTGGGCTATAGTCCTCCTTTAACAATTTGACTTATGAGATAGTATTCCTTTTCCTAAGCGACAACTGAATTCATGAGTAATTACATGTCTCCCTCAGAAGGAATTCCCCCATCATACTTCTTGATCATTAAAGCCCTCAATATTCAAAATAATGATTAGGTAAATCAAATGATTACACCATATAAACTTCAACATCATCATTAGGGGAAAATGCAATATCCGGTAAATGAATCCTAGAAACTTTATATGGTTCTGACACTTATTAGCTCGGTTGAAGTGGATCCTTGCTATGGATTTTTAGGGTTTTCCATCATACATCACCATAGGTCTCATCATCATTTGTCTCTTCAATTTTCTCAATAGGTTCACCAGGGGAATATGGTAAGAAACACTTATCACACCAATCAATAACATGGGCTTCTTCCACTTTTGTAACCCTAACAGTCAAAGGATTAGGGACCAATCTATTTTCTCTAGGTTATGGCTTCTTATTTCTTGATCCTATGGGTCATTTTCCTCTTGAATCTATTCTATGATCACCCCTTTGATGATTTCCAAATCTATATTTTCCATGTGATTTATACTGACCTTGAGAACTCTATCCTATCCCATTTTCTACTCTGGCCAACTTATAGGATATTTATCTAATGGCTTTGACCAAAATTTTCACAACCTCCTCAAGATCCACTTCCTTCTGTGACTGAGTTCTATCAGGATTAATCAATTTGACACCCTCCCTCTTAGGTGGTTTTCCAGCTGCTTTAATATTGTTTTTGATCTACAAGGCCATTGTAAAAGCCTACCTTAAAGTTCCAAGGTTCTTATCTCTCAAATAATAAGCAAACTTTTTGTCAAAAGCATCAGAGTAATTTATTAAGTAGGATAAATTACTAGGCCTTAAAATTACAGGTAGTCTATTTAAAGTCTTATTGAACTTGGTATTTAAATCTTGGACATAATCATTGCGATTCTTCTTTATATTGTCAAATTCAGACAAGAGTAACCTTAGGTCTATCTTATCCCCATATTGTAATGTGAAATAATTCTTCATCTCAAGTGCTGACAACTTTATATATACGTCTTCATGTTCAATTTCAAAATATTCCATCATATTAACAAAAATTCTCAAGTGCTCACATTTTTTCCTTGAAATTTAGGAAACCTATTTCTTGCATCTTATGGTACAACTTTAGGATATCCAACCATGCCTCTAAAATTTATTGGTCCAAACATGTTGAAAAGAAAAGGAGGTCTAGGCGGAGGTTGAGCCATGTTATTTTGAGGAGGTGATCCTACAAGAGGAATAAGATGGTGGAGGACAAAGGGTATTTGGGACACAGGCGTATGGTTTTCAAAGTAAATAACCTCTAGTGACTTACTTTCAAAAAAACCCCTATTAGTCTTGAGTGATGAAGGAAATAAATGATGGGCACTTATTCTAGATATAAATGATGAACCCTCACTAGTTGGAGTATTTAGATTCACCCGAGGAGTATTTGATTCTCAACTATTTGAAGGTGTAGGATAATCCTCAACTATATATTGATCACTTTTCAGGACTGGTGCCACCTTTTCTCTTGAATCTTGATCCCCCGATACCTTCTAGAATTGTCTCCCTTTTAGATTTGATTTCCAAGCTCTGGAAACAATTTTCTAGTAGGATCCTTGTTAAAGAAAGACCTCCTTCCTTTAATTTTTGTAAATATTAACAATAAATCTCACTTGAAAAAGATTTAAGACACTCATATTTAACCAAAAACTTCAAATCAACACGGAGTCACCACAAAGGATTTTCAGCTTAGATGTGATAAAGCATTGTAACTTGTCATGTGTCTATCTATACTCAATTTATACAAAGGACAAATATGATCATCCTTTGTCAATACTAAACATTAATAATACAAATCTAGTGTAAAATTCCCTTAAACCAGGAAATATTGCACAATGAACTTATGATCACACACAATCTTTACAAATATTAACAAAGGATACCCTTTAAACAATGTATTTACATTTCAACATGAAATAATCATTAAAAGAGGTCAATATGCGTATTTATTTGCAAAAATAGCTCCCTAGAAATGGTGCCAGATAATTGTTAGTACCCAAATCGGTTCTCCCTTTGAAAAGCTGAGAATCATCAACAGGTAGAGCAGGAATGCTTAGAGACAGATAGATCAGGATTTGATTCGTTTTATAGCCGGGGATGGATTTAACTAACTCTTTATCACTTGAGATTGGATAAATTAGTTAACATCATGCTGAGGGTATGACCTACCCTCCTACTTTAGGTTGTGCCTTTAACCAGGGTGAGAGGACCCATTTTATAACCTATATTTGTAATGGATCGACAGTATTTGACTGTCCTTCTATGATTTTGAAAGAAAACCTTGAGAAGACATGGTCAATGCAACATAATCTAAATCCCATGAGTTGTCACTCTATAGAATGAATATGTCTCCTAAAAAAGGTTCAGGTTACTAAAGACAACAATAAAACCTGATTGCTCCTGCATGTTTTGAGTAAGGGATGGGTAAATTCAACAAATCTCCCTAGCATTTATGGACAAACAATGCAAACAGGGGTAAGTCTTATAGGATTTATCATTTATAGATGGATTTTTTTGGGGAATTAAATAGGATAAAGTTGATTATACTAGATTCTTAGGAAATTTTAGACAAATGTTGGAAAGTCTTCCAAGCAAGACGATAACAACACTTCAAATAATTAACAAAGAACCTTCAACCAGAAGGTGTGCACCCATGGAAGCCCAAATATTTCACACATTTATTGATTTCACACATTATTTGAAGATTTAACATAAAATATCATGTCAAAGACTCAACTAATTGCAAATGCCACAATATACCATAGATATCCCTAAGTCCATCAAGAACATGACTAACTATTTGAAATATCTTTGAATTGTAAACAAAAACAACAATGCTCACGATTAACACAATTAACTCAGGTTCTGTCAAATTCATCAGCAAGGGAAAGTTTCATTTACAGTCTCAATGTTTGTCAATGGATGTATACTTGCAACCATCTTGACATGATTTATTTTAAAAGCTCCAAAAATTAATAGGTTTATCTGAAAAGTCTGTCAAAAAATGGATTATTTCAATCTCTTCTCTCTTTTCTCTTCTTTATTTCACATAAATCTTAACCCCCCCTTTGCGAGAGTGTTCTCATCGTCTTTATACAATTCCATTCCCATTTTCCTTTTAATTTCCCCTCCAAAAACGTGGATAAGGATAAGATCTTGTGTGATTCAGAGGAATTTCTAACATAAAATTGTGGCAGGAACATGACTAACTATTTGAAATATCTTTGAATTGAAAACAGACACAACAATGCTCACGATTAACACAATTAACTCAAGTTCCATCAAATTCATCAGCAAGGGAAATTTTCATTTACAATCTCAATTTTTTTCAATGGATGTATATTTGCAACCATCTTGAAATGATTTATTTTGAAAGCTCCAAAAATTAACAGGTTTCTCTTAAAAGTCTTTTGGAAAAATGGATTGTTTTAATCTCTTCTCTCGTTTCTCTTCTTTATTTCACATAAATCTTAACCCCCCCTTTGCAAAAGAATTCTCATTGCATTTATACAATTCCATTCCCATTTTCCGTTTAATTTCCCCCCCCCCCCAAAACGTGGATAATGATAAGATCTTGTGTGATTCAGAGGAATTTCTAACATAAGATTGCGGTAGGAACATGACTAACTATTTGAAATATTTTGAATTGAAAAAAGACACAAAAATTATCACGATTAACATAATTAACTCAGGTTCTATCAAATTCATTAGCAAGGGAAAGTTTCATTTACAATCTCAATGTTTGTCAATGGATGTATACATATAACCATCTTGAAATGATTTATTTTGAAAGCTCCAAAAAATTTACAGGTTTCTTTGAAAAGTCTTTTGGAAAAATGGATTGTTTCAATCTCTTCTCTCTTTTCTCTTCCTTATTTGACATAAATCTTAACCCCCCCTTTGCGAGAGAATTCTCATCGCCTTTATACAATTCCATTCCAATTTTCCTTTTAATTTTCCACCCCCTCCCCCAAATGTGGATATTTCACAAGTATATTCTTGCTTTCCCAAAATGCCAGGTGTATCAATGACACGTTTTATGAAAAGTACTTTATCTGGCTCTACCAAGTGTGAAGAGTATAGACCTTCTTCATTTTACTCTTATCATATGTGACTATAATACCACATCATTGCTTGTGATTAATGTTTTCATGATTCCCTCCATCTGGTGATTGGATAGTTTCTTTTGATATCCTTTGAGCCCTTTAAGGTGACCTGAGGTGACAAACACTTTTTCATCTACAATCCGAACATACACCTTGGGTACTGTGTATCCCTTCTCATGTCTACTTGGTTCAACTATCGCATGTGGTTCTTATCAAATCCTGTTAATTCATTAACCATTCTTATTTCAAATTCACTTTAACCTCTGAATTATCCTTGTGCAAACTGAGAAGGATCTTCCCTCTTCAAGCGAAAATGATTTATTTCAATTCAATCAATATGGGCTACTTCCACTATAAAACCTAGTTTTACCCCATCACTAGGATGCATTACTTTTCTTATCCTGTAAGTGAGGAAATTTTTTACTGCCTTCTACTAGAGACATGGTGAGAGTACCCATGGAAAATAGTTTGAAGGAGATTTTTTCAGAAGATTTTAATCAAATATTCGACCTGTGTAGTCATGATGAAGCTTTTTTTAGGGCCATGTTTGACATAGAATGTGTAGGAGACACCAAAGGGCCCTTGAATTATCAACAAGTCTAACTCACACTTCTCTCAAGGCTTATTAGGATCAATCCTATCTTCACATCCTTACAATTAATGTGTTTTCATCTCTTATGAAGGGAAAATATGAAGAATCCCAAAAACTTGAAGAAATTTTGGATTGAAAGGAGGCCCCAAGTGTCTGGGTAAACTGACTTTGTAGTTTCCATTCCTATGTGATGAAGAATTTGTATTAAAGGATATTCCAAAGGAATCTTATGTGTTATATGACAAATATTACATTTCTACTATGACTACCATTTCTCACATGGTGGATGAATTAGAGCGGAGGATTACCTTTATGGAGAAGAGGCAGGTGAGAACTGAACCATCACAACCAAGTTCAATGTTAGCACCATATTCGAAAAATAGAAAGGTAAAATCAAGCTCTCAGCCCCCAATCATTATCTTATATGGAGAAGAAGAGTTATCCTTATCTATTCGTAATTCAAGAGCAGAAATATCCTCTGCTCGAAATAACAGGGGTAGGTTTATAGTTCAATTTTCCACTTTCTCAGGGAACTATGCTACTTCATCAAGGCATGGCCTCTCAGGTCCTCAGCTAATCCCTTCTCCAAGAGAACACCCACCCCTTTCAAGGAGATGGAAAGCTGAATCTAGCTCAAAGTATCTTATTCCTTCTGTCCCTTGTGATGTAGTTATTGGTCTTAAAACTACTCCATAGAAATTCCTCCTTAGTCTATTCTCGAACAATTCTACCCTTCACAAAGGGAAGGGGAAGACAACATTCTTCACAGGTGGCCTGGATCTTCGAGACTGGGTATCTTCCTACCAGAAGAAGATTGAGCTGGAGAAGATCATGCATGAACCCCAGAATAACTTTTGAGTCATTAATGGATATGGCAATGTCTTGAGATTTATCAGGGTCTATCATGTTTATCCAGAAAACCCAGGGCTTTGATGAATTTTCATGTTGAGGAAAAATAAGCTTTTAAACAAACTGCCTCTTCTAGGAGGGAAATCTTGTGAGGGAGTGAGAGGTCTCTGAGTAGTATGTCTGTCTCTTATGCTTTTTTATTAGTTATGTAAATGGACCCTATTACCATGGGATGGGCCCCCTATATAATCCCCATTTATAATTATATATAAGACAACTTTAAAATGATGTCACATTCATATTTTCATCTTTTAATATGCAATTCTTTTTTGTTTTCACATTACAGACTCCTTAGCTTAGTACTTGGCACTAGTACGATGAAAAGAAGACTAGTACTATGATTTTCAATGGTTCATGATTATGCACACTTATCATAAACCTTTTAATTTATTTCATTATTTAAAACCTGCTGCAACTCATCTAGAACATACTGATTCATCTCATGGTGATTTATAATTCTCCTCACATTATCTTGTTAGTTCGCAACACTTATTATTTATGCGGCTCCTAATATTTCTTTGTGGAGATTTTCTTCCCTCCACGGGTCTTTCTTTTCTTCAAATTGTGCCTAGGTGACATATGGTAACATCCACATTCTATCCCTTTCTCTGACTTTTCAGCTTGCTGGAATTACCTTACCGCGCGTAAGCCACGTGGTGAATGTTCGCAACTTGGGGCAGTCCCGACTTGATATTCCTTTTCAAAATTTCACTGAGGAAACACATGGACATTCTTCTAATATTCCATAGGGGATGACCCTTTAATGGTTCTCAAATATTTTCCTTAATCCCTCCACCAATTTTATGGAAATTTTCTATAACCTTTATGACCCTCAACTTTAAATAGGGGGCTTTATAAAATAGATATAGGGTCCCACATGGTTCGAGTCATGAATTTTCCTCTCAACATATTTTAAAGCATAATTATTGGACATGAAAACATTAGAGGAATTAATCAAAGAAAAGAGGTGAGATTATTCGAGATCCAATAGGACCTCTACGCATCCTCATTCTCAAGCCTCCGTGAATCAATAACGAATTACTACCTTAGCTATCATCAAGCCTTGCAAAAAAAACTATGTTATTCCAAGGAGACTCAACTTAACAATTGGAGCAACTTGAACATGTAGACATTTTCAGAAAATCAATAGATCAACACATCCCCAATATATTAAGACTTTATAAATGTCATTGCATGTATTTTCATATTAAAAGGTAATCTCTTATGTGTTTATTTTTATTCATAGCCTAGTTATACATTGAAGCAAACATAAAGAATCAATTCAAGTCTATATTTTATTAGTTTATAATTTTCAATACAATCAATATTTTTATAGGAATTATCCATGATTCCCAAAAATCACCAGAAATTCTTTTGAATCACATGTAATTTTTGTCAATTAGCCTCCTTTATCAAAATATTTCATTTTTTAAATCATTATCTATATCCTTGGATTTAACTTATTGTTGGCTAGAAAATTTGTCTTGTGGAAAAATTGGTGGGTTTCAAGCCAACACTATAGGAATCTAAGTCCCTCTACTTGAACGGTGCAACTTCCGTATGTGCATGCGTGAAAAAGTGGATTTTAATGGTGGCCTTTCGACTAGAGATCCAACAGGGGCACTCCATTGACCCTGTGGCAAAGCTAGCAATTTATCACTAGAGAAGAAACTTTGTCTTGGAAAGGGGAAGGGGAGTGGAAATGGAGGTAGGAGAAAAATAATGTCATGATTAGAATATTAGATTACCACACACATTAATTATAAATTTTGTTTACATGCATTTATAGTTAGAAGAAAAAAAATCTGTAGGAGAAGCTACAAGACCGATTGAAATTCATTGCTCACAAGGTACCAATCAATCCCTCAATAAAAAAGGCAAATTTTTTTCTTTTATTATTGAAGCTAAAGTAGAATTTTTATAGAGATTTGAGAATAGAGGAAAATTTGAGGAGAAGGGAAAATAGAAGTATGGCGTTTTCTGTCTTTTCCAGGTACAGAGAAATCTAGTCTTTTTTTTTTAAATCAATCGCCAATGCCTAGAATGACATCGAGAATCCATTATATTATTTACAAGAAACTGTTACAACTTCACAAATACTCAACACCTTTTCAAATTCCTCTATCATGAATAAAATGCTCATAGCGGGCTAAAAACAAGATCTTACAAAGTAACCGTTACATTCGATTTGCCAGTTTAAATATAGACCATTTGATTTACTCCTCTAACTCTAAAATCGGGCCGTCCACATGGCAGGAAGAAATTGGAGTGGTTACGGGGGAATCCTTTTGCATTTTGTGATTTTTTGTGAGATTTGGCAATTTGGAACAAATTGGCTCACAGTCCCACTTTCACTTTTCAACTTAGACATGTGGCACCCTCTGATTGGAAATGGGGTCGCAGACCTTTTCGCAACATTTTAACCTTTTTTGGGAAAAAGGCTCAAAAACTCAAATTCCTCTGTCGACCCGCTCTTTCACTTTGAATTTTCAATGGTGGGCCCGAGGCCTTGACGGAGCTAAGGAGCATTATAGAAATTTTACTTTACTTTTGGAAATTTGGTTAAATTTCCAAAAATTCGCCAATGGCCCACTCGTCCAATTTGAATTTTCAACAGCGGGCTTCACCTTTGACTTTTTCCCTACGGGCTTCAACTGTGATTTTTTCCCTTTAAATCCTGATTGGGGCTATGGGTCACTTTTTAAATTTTTGCCTTTTTTACAAAGAGGCTCAAAATCTCAAATCCCCCTGATGGCCCACTCGTTTGCTTTGAATTTTCAACGAAGAGCTTTGCCTCTTCAATGAATCTGACCACATGGCAATCTAGTGCTGATTTGGTAATTGGCCCTTTTTGCCCCACCTTTGGAATTACACCATTGTGACATGAGGAGCCATCTACTGAGCCTTCCAGACTTAGCTGATTTTACCTTCATTTTGTACCTGGGACATGTGGAAAGCTTGCGCTTAATTGAAGACTGTCCCTTGGACCCTACCCCTAGAGTTACATCATTACGACACATCGCTGCTTCCATTGGATTTTGATGTATGACCAAACTATATCTAATTAGAGAGACCCACGTATCACTTGGGTATGCTAAGGAAAAATTTGATGGGGAAATACACACCCATCATTTTCGACTGTGGGAAAAATACACAGAGGAAGAGAACTTCGTCATTTTGAGTCCTTTTTTTGAATTTCCTTCGCAATCCAGAGGCATGGAGGAAAAACAATGATTTGATAACCCAAGCCATAGAACAATTGAAATTTTTTGATAAAAAATGGAGGTTACAAAGAGGATATTATATGCACAGACCGAGAAATGGAGGAGTTCTAAAAATGAGCAAAACAGAGGTTTAAACAGCTCTAGGGAATGAATTTTGCTAATTTCTTGAATCTCTAACTTGGCTTAAACATCAATGAAGGGCATGAGCTCAAAAAATTTGAATTTGGCTATGAAAACGCAAAGCAATTTTTGGGAGACAACACTTATCTATTGTAAGCATGTCTTTGCTGTAGATGAAAATTCCAGGTCAATCTCATATGATAACAAGCATATACAATCTCCCCATCATCTAAAAACCCTTCATGTGAGATTAGTTTGATATCCTCCATGAAGTTACTCTTTGTGTTATCATTTTTACACCTAGCATTGAGGAAATTAAGGAACAAATAGAAATCATCCACGAAATCTAACAAGAAACTATGGATTATTAGTATGACTACTTTAAATCCATCTAGATTACCGCCACTTTAGCTTGGGACACCTATGAAGTGGAACATAATATTACTTTTCACCTTGAGTTATAACTACTATCCTTGTCATTATCATTATTTATCTTATCACTATTATTGACCCACTTAAGTGTATCAAAATGAGCTAACATCCTCTAAGGAAGTCCCTTTGGATTCCTTGAATCAACCTTTTTTGAGCAACTTGTCATCCCATTTGTCCAATATCTCTTGTCTAGTTGTCTTTTCTTGTAGGTATCTTCACTCAAAAAAGGGAGGATTTCTCATCTACTATTCACATATTATCATCCCTACTTTGTGACTGTCAGCGTAGGTATCACTAAACCTTATTATATTTTGATTTTTTGGTACGTTTTTCATTTGATAGGATAGACCTCAAATCTACCTAATACATTCCTAACATGCCTGGTGGGACCATGTTCCCAATTTTCCATTAAAATTAACTTATTAAAATTATTGGGTTGTCTTCTCTGTAATAGTTAAAAATTTTGTGAAATCACCAGCAATTTTGGTGAATCTACAACGATTCCTTCAAATCGCCGATGATCTTTGTGGTTTGTTCCTAATTACTCACTCAATATACCTTTTGGATTATCATTTTTTTTCTTCCTATTTATATCTAACCATTGGAGGTTTCCCCCTCTGGAGCACCTATATATGTGTTTCAATAGAGCTAAAAATAAAAAATAAAAAAAATTAGAATTTAAAAATAAAAAGTAACAATTTGTATGTTTTCTTCACTATTTTCCACTTCAGCATTACATTTTTTTGTTATCCTCATTGAATTAACATTTATTTACAGGATTTAAAATAAACTCTTCATATTTTCTTGATCACATAGTCTAATTAGGGAGTTAAAAAATTACATTCACTTAGTTTCCCTCACACACAACCAACCCACATTTAACACAATATGCATCAAAACACTCCTACATAGGTGAACCTACTTAGATTTCATCACCAATAGGATAAGATGACTCGGTATTATAGCCAAGTATAAATAATATAGTGGGTGCAATATTGGCTAAAAACCCAACACCCTTATCATTTTAGGACCAAAAAGTGAGGGGTTAGGCCCTAAAACGATGCCTCATATTAACACCAACATGGATTCAGGCCTCATGTACCTTTAGGTATATCAAGGAATCCAAAATGTAACATTACTTAAAACCAACCGTAGATTTCCATTTCCTAAGATGTTGTAAACCATTTTTCACATTTCACCTTCCCTAACCCAATAAAGATAAAAACAATCTCTTGTGTGACTTGATTACTTGATTACTTGATTGTAATCAAATCTTTATACTTTTTTTTTCTTTTAGCTTTTTATTGTTTTCATGGTCTTAACCTGATAACAATCCCATCAACAAAACTATGAAAAAATGGTTAATCATTTACACCAATCCTTGGAAAACATCAAGACTCACTTTGATGACATCCCTCATATTGTGAATCAACACTAGTCATGATCAACAGATGATCAAGAACCCCCATACTCTCCTAGCATTCAATCCGCCACACCAAAAATTACTGATACATTTAGTCCTCATTTCTTGAATAGTGGGGATCCAGTCATCACTGAGATCCTAGATTCAAATCTCATTCCCTTAATGATTACCTAGCTTCCCGGGGTGTCCTTATTTAACAATCTATACCTGAACAATGACCCCTTATCACCAACACTAATTATAAATTTTCCAAGCTTTTTGATCCTAACCATGACGTTTTCATCCAACAAGTCCATCCTGATCCCAATTCCAATGAATCTAAAATATCTAATCTCATGTATTCAAACCCCTTCATCACTATCAATCTTAACATTGTTTCCTCATAGGATGCAACTAACAAACAATCATCATCATCACTAGATCCATTAGCTAGCTCCACATCATTCTAAAAAACACCAATGTATCCTCATCCACATCAATTCCTTTAGTCTCCTCTACTATCCAATCCTATGAGTTAAATTACCATCCCATTAAGCATGTCCTAACCTATCCCATCTCAAGAACCCACATCATATATTTAAAATGTATTCATGTCTATCCCAACATCGAAACCATTCATTAATATGATTTCTATCTCTAGTGTTCACTCCTCTTCATAACAGTCATCAACCACCCCTATTTTATCTCAGCACATACCTTAATAATCCAAACCTTTCATCCACATGTCAATCCCCTTCCAACATATACCCAATCATTTGTAACCTATTTTAAACACATCTATGCCTATTCAATATAAGTACATCCAATATTCACAATATATAATCTCAACCCACATACAACATTCCTATGAATGACCCTATGTAACATACTATCCCTTTTCCTTACCACCCATACCAATAACCCAATCCTTTGTCATTGAATCCCAAACAAAAACCATCACAAAATGATCCTTTGTAGGCATTAATGAAAAAAATCTCTAACCTTGAATCTACATGTATGGGTCCCAAAATAGAAGTTCTTATGAAAAAATATATAATGAACCCATCCACCCATTTGTACATATAAAGAATATCCTCTACATTGTGAAATCCCTGATTTCCTCTAATTATATAACAAAGAATACCATCACCAAAAAATATGGGCCTTCTAACATGCTTGTTATCTCATAACACATGACTAGGACCTTATGCTGAGAACATTTTACATGTCCTTAGCTAAACCCGCCTTAGATTGGTATACTAGTATTCCTTAGTAATCACTCTTCTCACTTGCTTAGCTCACGCAAATATTATTAGAACATTTCTTGATAAATATCACACATAAAAGAACTATTATTGATATGTATGACATCAAGAAATTTGAGGATGAATCTATCACATATTTTTTCACCTGTTGGAGGGGAATTATCAATAAATTTTCCTTTTCCCTCACATAGACTAAATTAATCATGTTTTTTTCTCACTCTTTTCCCAAGCACATATCATCCACGTTACAAATCTAGAACTTTCAAAATATTAATGTGAAAACCTGATAGGATTGTGAGGATCAGGAAATTTTACCTTAGTTAAGGATGTACTTGGGAAATACACCACATCTAATTTAAGAACATAAACACAAAGGGAAGTATATAATAGATTTCATCACAATATTCAGTCTTTATTTATTTATTTATCAATAATAAGTACATCATTCTCAAGTACATGTATAATCCTCTCATTCTATCTTATCTATCTCAACTCTCGTAAAAAATCTCTCAAATTGGCACTCAGACATGTTTTTTGTGATGCACCCATATATAATAAATTAGTTATGATAAATACACAAAATACAATAGAATCCAAAAGACACTTCTTTTGACTCATGCCTACGTCAACTTCTGTATCATACTGGTTCGGTTTGTCTTCATTACATGGCATCATGTTAGCTTTTAAGGATTCCTAGAGTATCTTGTAGCTTCTTTGAGAGTTCATCAACTTTTTACTTTTACCCACAACTTCACTCTTTTACCTGCAACATCATTCTCTCATACATGGATCTATTCTTTACTCACAACTATCCTCTATCCTTCAGGGATGCTTATTGATTTTGGTGGATATTTCCTTTACTCTGCGGCTTATCCAAAATTCAATGAAGAACCTTGTCAACACAAAAATTTGATAAAGCCTTCACTGTGTCCTGAAAACTCAAGCTTTGTGCTCTTGAAGATTGTAGGGTCAAACTTATATAAAAAAATCCTAAGCCTGAGTCTTTGTTAAACCATCCTATAGTCACGACAAATATAATACATCAACAAATGCAGTTGTTGTGAAAACTAATTCTAAAGATATTTTTACCTCCAAATGCACCCATCCTCAATGTAATTACATGCTTATCGATGATTCTTACAATGTAGGCTTTGATAAACTCTTAGTTGCATGTATGATCACCCTTCCTCTCACCCACCCTATCAATACATCTATTTTAAAACCTTCTTGGTATAGATATAATGATTACTATAAATACCATAGGATCAAAGGACACAAAATAAAAATGTGACATTCATTCATAAATGTCCTTCAGGATCTTATTGATAAGGTGAGTTTCAACTGGATAACCTAAATACAACTCTAAATCAGAACTTGGATGTTTTTAAAAAACCCTTTCCAAACCACGCCCCATCCACTAGTTAGCCACAATCTAATGTCATCCATTCTCATCAAACCATAAATATAATCAAAATTCAATCATCTACACACTCAACATCTATTTCTCTTATCATAGAAGTACCATTCAAGTCATCCAAAAATGGTTCTATCCCAAAAACCACAAATAAATCATTCACTACACCCTGTGTTTCCATTTCAAAAGTACATGTTGAATTAGGTACGCCCCTAATTTTTCCACCAAAAAATTAACAATTTTATCCTCTTCAAACCAATATACAATCTCTTCACAAGTTTCAGAAAATAAACCTATCTTACAATATGTGAAAATATCTTATGATGACCATGTCACTCAACATTATGTGTGTAACCTTAAAAATTCTATTACATAATCAAAAATCTCTTCGTATAAAAAAATTATAATCTTATCATGTGGCCATCTAACTACCTTAACACAAAATCAAAAATCAGTGCCTTCTATCTTAAGAAAATACCCCTCTTCAAAATTAAGGATCACTGTTACAGAATTAAAAATCATTCCCTAATAGGCACTTACAAGAATCACATAGAAAATGGTCCCTTCAACACCCATTCCATCGAAAGAATCATCACTTACCTTGACCTCTACCTCAAAAGGGTTGTATGTATTGACTCTTGAAAGGATAATCCAACATTCTATCATAAAATTAAATCCTCTTAATCTGTCTGGTGCTCAGGAGGTGGAAACCCTCGTATAATTTTAAAGCATTTTGTGATTTCCATCACACACCAGGAAATTCTATAGAGGAATGTAAATCCCTTTACATTGTTATAAAAAGCCCTGATAATAAATTCATCCTCCCTATAAATCTAGAACCATACAAAATAACTCATCAGACATCTAAGACTATGACATTAAAACCATTATCCATATCCACATTCACCAAAAGTGGGGACTTTTCCAAGAAATCCCTTCTTCATCAAATTGATGCCGTATATATCACCACACGACCATGTACCCATGACCCTAACGATCTGGATCAAAAGAATTCTAAATCTCTATCTCACTCTCTCCCGAGTCATCTAATCCATCATCCCATACTAAGACTAAGGTATCCATCGTTTCCGCTCCATAAACACAATCCACCACTTATATACAAACTACTTATTGGTGAGAAAAAATTTCAGATGGATGAATTGATGGATATTTGCCAACGTCTTCAAGAATCTAGGTCCCTCTAGTTGGGTGGTGCAAATCCACTTATTATTCCTACATGAAATTGAAATATGTGGTGGCCTAATGACTGGGGATCCAACAGGAACATTCCACTGACCTTGCGACAAAATATTGCAATTGCTTGCAAGAGAGAAATTTTCTAAGAGAGTGGGAAAGGGAGTAGAAAAAGAGGAGGAAGATTAATGTTGCAGGTATAAAATTAGATGCCTACAACCATTACCCATATATATTCAACATACATAGATATAAAATAAAAATAATTTTGAAATTTGCAACAAGATGAGGTAAGATCAAGAACAAAAAGTTTCAATGATCTTCTCATAAAAATGGCATAAAACTCCTTCATTTATGCTTTGGAAATATTGTACATTGTTAGAAATAGAATTACATAGAGGATAGAACTATAGAAATAACTCTCTTTTGTTTCTTCATAAGTAGTAATCTCTTGTGAGCATATGAAATTGAAAACCCTTTGGAATGAGGGTGTCATTAAAATTTATAGAACCTTAGGAGACTCTTTTACTACCCCCACATGGATTTTCATATGTATCACATATCTTGTGACTTTTTGTATTCATAGGAATAAAATTATGCCCCCTTTTAAAATTAAGGGTGATGTATTACATTAAAAATTAAATTCAAAATTTAAATGCATAAGACAATGAAAAAGTGCAACCCCCAATGAATAAATAAAACATGAAGGAGAGAAACATGGGGAGATAAGAGAGAGAAAGAAGAGAGAGAAGTAGGCCGATGAAGATACTTTGTCAAATTTTCCTCACTTCTTAGTTGATACGATAAAATGATCTAATGTAATGATATATAGATATTTGAACTTTTTAAACCTTAAGAAACCTCCTTCAGATGATGCACATAAACCTTGATATGAATGTTTAGAAAAAATGTTGAAATAGTTCCTTGATGACCCATAAGAGTTATTTAAGGAGATCCACCTTGAAGAGGTTGAGGATGGAAATAAACCCATGATTACTTCTTATACATGGCCACATTGATATACTAATTGGAAAGATATGATGGAGTGCATTTTGAACACTTTTTCCCTATCGGTGATGACCATAATCTCTTCCTTGTACATGATGCAAAAACAACTTGGACCGTTAAATGAGTGTTTCAAAAAACTATTGATGTTTCCTGATGTGGATTCCAGATGGCTTGTGGGTAATGCTTGCAATGATCCTTTATGACACTATCCTATTTTTCCAATAGAGATTTCTCCATGGAATGATGCACCTTCCCATACAAGTGATGAGCACTGATGAGTACATTATGAAACCGTGAAGCATGCCCATTCCATTATATGAAACAACCCTTCCAAACCATGAAAACCCACCATTCCTTCATGATTGATTATGTAAGTGAAATGGGAAATTGGAACAATAATTTAGACCATGAAACCATGAAAATCATGTCATCCCAAGGACACAAATGACTACAATTAGGAATCACGGAGCACACATTCTTTGATATTATCGAGGTTTGTGTGAGTGACAACATTATCCCCCACCTCCAAGTACTCAAATGACAAATCTGAGATTGGTTTGATGCTTGTGAGCTTGAATTTAATGGTGGCTAAGGTACTTTCTTGTACTTGAAAAGGGGATTTATTATTTTTAGAAAATGAATATTTTTCACCCTTTCCAACTTTGGTCACTTAGTTTGTCTTTCTGGATACTCCCTGTGTACACCACCTTTACTGAAACTACACACTATGAGATCTTGCCAAAAATAGTAAGTCCTTGTGTAGAAGCTTACTATTTTTAGTAACTAGATTTATGGACCCCATATTTTGATGAAATCAGTGTTTTTGATATGGGTTTTTTTGTCTTTGTTACACCCCTAAAGTTTTGGCTCAACTAGATCTTTAGAACATAAGATAATAGATTTTAAAATTTTAGTGTGGGGAAATTGGGGTTTTTTGGCTGCAAAAATTCCCTTTTGTTCATGTGAAATATGTCATATGGGTTTTTACAGACTCTAAAATGTGAAAGGAAGTAAAAAATCTTGCGTCGAACCGTGCCCTGGTTATTTAGGTATGTGATTTTTTAGTTTTCATGTGCATCTCTTTGTTATGGAGAAAATCAACCTTGGAGCATGAATTTTTGAGATTTTATTTGTGGAATATTTTTTTTAGATCATGGAGAGATATTGGAGTGAATTAAAGAGAGAAAAATGGAGTGGATGAACCTAGAAAACTTTCGCCAGAGTTTGAGAGCAAATGAAGAAATATGGGGGAGAGAATGAAAAAATGGAAAAGTAAGGTATTTATATGTTTGGTTACCTTTAAGGGAGAGGGGGAAGAATTTTTAATCCCCCTTGTCCCTTTTTAAAGGGTCAATAGGGGCATAAAATGGTTCCTTAGCCATAGAGTGACACTTGTCACACATGCGGGAGTAGGTGAGGGAGCTAGCCAAATAGGTCAACAGGCTATATGGAGTCACCAGGGTCACGTAGATTAACCATGAAGCCTAAGGTGGGAGAGAAGGAATTTTTTTTCCCATTGGAAAGGGAAAATTGGGGAAAAATTTTTTACCTCAGCCTCATGCTACCACACGTCCTTAAACAAATTCACTAACTGCTGGACATCGTACCTTGGGTGACAATTTGAAACAGACATAGCTTGAGCTCCCAAATGAATTTTACCATACTTAATTATATTAAATTTACTAGAAATTATATTTTGAGAATGACTATATGGGTATCATGTCTTGATTATTCCTAAAAACCTCTAAAAAAATATCATTTTTCTTAGGATCACTAGTTGTGTCTAAAAAGAATGAGTTTTCTAGATAAGGCATGGGGCATAGGACGAATATGATTTTGCCACCATGTAGGGGACTGAAAATTATTTCCAAATATATTTTTTTGGCTCTTAAATCATTCCAGAGCTACCAAAATCATCTCCCGAAGTTCAAGTACCTTTTCACAGTGAAAGCTCCCTTGACCTCAAAAGTTTGCTTTTAATGAACTTGATCCAAAATCACAAAAAATTCCATAAATATTCGAAAATCACTTTCATGATGATATTGTCTCATTAATACACCCTTTTGATGAATCTAGAGCTTGAACTCAACTCCTGTGAATACACACCTATCTAAAAAAGGCTAAAAATAGCCATTCTAAGCCTGTTGAAGGATCTGCTCTCAGTGGAACCAACTTGGAAGCACTTGAATGAACTTGATTTCCCTAAATCACCTATATACATGCCGAAACAACACATCATACCACTTAAAATGGAAGAATAGGCCTGATATAGGGGATATGATGATCTAGAGGGGTGTATGGGAAGGTCTACAAAGTAAAATTTTGACACTAAGGTATAGTTGTCCTGTTTTCAAGATGACAACAAGACAAAAACTATCTCTATATTGAATACATGTTATGGATCGAGAAAAATGAGGACATAATATGAGGAATACTATAGTCTCAATTTACAAATCAGACTAGTACCTTATCCATTAGGTTACACAAATTCATAAAACTTGCAAGAGATAGACTATAAGGAAGACACACACACACACACACACACACACACACACACACACACTAGAAAGGAAACACATGAAACACAAAAGGGAAATAACACACACAATAGGGAAAGGAAACACATACCTAAATAATATATGGTACAAGGTGGGGTAAAACTTTCTTTCACTTTCTTTCAAGGTGGGGTAAATGTTTCGCTCGGAATGTTTCGGCTTCTGGGAATAGAGTTACTTCTATCCTTTCATTCCTTTTAGAAACAGATGAGGTTAGGGTTAGGAGGAATACCTGTCGAATGTCGAGATGGTGTGCGCGTACCGTAGGGAAAGATCAGGCTGACTGCGGAGAACTCCTTTTTGTCTTGGAAGGACTACCTGCAAATAAGAACACAAGACCACAAGATTTTGATTAAACAATAAATGAGGAAACTGCCTTGGGCCCAGGAAATATAAAACTTCCCTTCGAAGGTGGTCAGTTCCCCTGCTAATATGAATTAACACAAAAGACTGCAAAATATCAATTAAATTATTTTGTTAAACTGGGTAGGGGGAAAGGCTGGTTTTCTGGTTTTTGATCAGAGGAACCGATGGCGGTTATTGATGACCGACGCCGGTTACTGATAACCGATACCGGTGGGTTATAGGATCTTCTTGATACAGATGGTGTTTGTAATAGCTGGCTTTTTTGGATGGTATTAGGAAATGGGATGATTAGGAGTGAAAGAATGACAGTTCGATGCAATGGCACGTTGGGTAGTGGATTCAGAAACGGATTTAAGAGGACTGAGATTCAAGAAACATAAGAAATGTTATGACAAAAGGACATGCAAGATCTGACTTACTGGTTTTGACCGAGATGCAAGTTGATCTCCTTGGTTGCAAACACTTCTGGTTTCTTTACTCGTCTCTGCTCTGTCAAGTGAAGATCTGGACTCTGTTCCTCGCTCGCAATGCTCTCTGTTGATCCAGAAATCCTTTGACTGATCTCTAAAATGAAATTCCGATCCGTTGTTTTGGTTTGGGGAGCCCATTTACAGGGAACCGATGGCGGTTGCGTAACCGACGGCGGTCGAGTAGGAACCGGCATCGGTAAGGAAAAAGTAGGCTATTTTTAGTAAAATAGCCCACCTTCCCTGCTTTTCTCCCGAGAGATCAGTTGCGGGCTTGGTCAAGTGGCTAGAAGGTCGGCTTTTGGTGCGAGTAAGGAGGCATTAGTTATGGATGTGAGTCTAGACCAAGTCATGGGTCTTAATTAGCTTAGTTTAGGGTTAGGGCTAGGTCATGATGAGGTGGCAAAGTGAGGTGGCGGGTAAGGTGATGTGGATTTATCAATTACAAGGTAATTAATAAATAATTGTGTAAAGTTTAGGTAATGAGGTTAGGTTGCGAAATGGGATGCGGGTCACAAGGGGTCGTGAGACACGAATTTGGTGTCTACATTAGCCCCTTATTGTCGTGTAGCTTGTTCTGTAAAGCTGCGCGGACAATAATATGAAGTGGTTTCTCATGTTAAGGATATAGGTAATCCCCCTCAAATCTATCACAGATTGAGTGAACGGGAAATCAGGGATAGGGTTGATAAAGGGTATATGTGGTAGAGAGGATGGTAAGGTGGTGGGGTAGGTCCAAGGAAGCAGACGCATGTTGAAATGCAATAGTACGACTAGGGTACATGATTTGACTAGCAAACCAGCAATGCATAGGCAAAGGTCGATAGTTTATCCAAACAAGGGTGATATAATCCTGGTATCCAAGGCATAGGAAGTAGCTCCAGGGTATATAACAGGTGAGGTACAGGAACGTTTAGGCATGTTCGGCAGTACCAAGTGGTTGGTTTGGTTGAAATAAACGTCACGGTCTAGGTCTGGGCAAAGTTGGTCGACAGATCAAGTCAAGGACCCTAATCATGCTAAAACACGAACAGGTGAGCTCGATTGAACACAAGGTACATGATGGATGTATAAAATAAAACGTTGATTATGGGATGGTATGGAAGTGATACGGCCTTTGGTCAGGCCAAGTGGTTGGGCGGTGGCCCTGGGTCAGGTTAGGTGGGTAGGTTGAGGCCTTGGGTCAAATTGTTAGGGCGAGGCCTTGGGTCGGGCCAAATAGGTAGGTTGAGGCCTTGGGTCGGGCCAAATAGGTTAGGGTGAAGCCTTAGGTCGGGCTGAATGGTAGGTTGAGGCCTTGGGTCGGGCCAAATAGGTAGGTTGAGGCCTTGGGTCGGGCCAAATAGGTAGGTAGGTTGAGGCCTTAGGTCGGGCCAAATGGTAGGTTGAGGCCTTAGGTCGGGCCAAATGGTAGGTTGAGGCCTTGGGTCGGGCCAAATAGGTAGGTTGAGGCCTTGGGTCGGGCCAAATTGGTAGGTTGAGGCCTTGGGTCGGGCCAAATAGGTAGGTTGAAATGGTAGGTTGAGGCCTTGAGGCCAAATAGGTAGGTTGAGGCCTTGGGTCGGGCCAAATGGTAGGTTGAGGCCTTGGGTCGGGCCAATGGTAGGTTGAGGCCTTGGGTCGGGCCAAATAGGTAGGTTGAGGCCTTGGGTCGGGCCAAATAGGTAGGTTGAGGCCTTGGGTCGGGCCGAATGGTAGGTTGAGGCCGTAGGTCAGGCTGGACAAGTGAACAAATGTTGTGCAGCAAAGGTGGACAGAGGCGATATTGGTGAAAAAGAGGCAAGGAGTAAATAAGGGCAAAGAATGGGGTGAAAGTTGGGTAGAGAACCGATGTCGATTCTGCATGACCGATATCGGTTAAGGGACCGATACCGGTTTCTTAGGGCAAAAATGAAACCGACATCGGTTAAGGTCGAAAAACCTATAAAAAGAAAAATATGGCCTGTCATTGTCACTTTTGTTATTTGCAAACCAAAGCGACTTGTCTGACGTGGAGAGTTGATTTGGAGGTTTATTGAGTGAGGTGTAGCTATTTGATTGGCGGAGAGAGTTGAGAGGGGGCCCGAGGGAGGAGGAGGCAGCAGTTGATTGGCCGGGGACCCAGCAGATTAGGATTGGAGCCATGGCACAGGCAGGAGGAGCTGGAGGGGCTGGCCCAGCTGGACCGCCACCACCCATCCCACCACGACGACGTGTCGTCGTACCGGTAGGTTCTAAACTCTTTATTTTATGCATTTGGTTGTATTAAGTGAGATTGGGGGTTTGGGTAGGAATTTAGTTGTTTTAGGAAATGAGGAGTAAATAGACGTAATTTGAAAAAGAGAGAGGGTAGATAGGTAAGATAGGGTAAGGCGGCTAGGTGTGTAAAATTTGGGGGTGTTTGGGTGGGTAGATGGGTAAAAATAGGTGAAAAATGGTCTTTGGGGGCCGCGCGGGGGTTCGGCTCGGGCAGGAGACAGTGACCGATGTCGGTCACTAGGCGACCGGCATCGGTCGCAAAAGTATAGGGTGAGGTTGAAATGGGGGGACCGGCATCGGTCGCGTATCGGCCGGTATCGGTGGGGAAGGGATGGGTTGAGGGTGGAGTTGGGATGGGATTTAGGGTTTATGGTTTAGGTTTGAAGGTGGGTTGGGTGGCTTGTTGGGGTGTGGTTGGAGTGGGGTTGGGTGTTTGGGTTTGGGATGGGGTTTAGGGTTTAGGGTTTAGGTTTGAAGGTGGGTTGGGTGGCTTGTTGGGGTGTGGTTGGAGTGGGGTTGGGTGTTTGGGTTTGGGATGGGGTTTAGGGTTTAGGGTTTAGGTTTGAAGGTGGGTTGGGTGGCTTGTTGGGGTGTGGTTGGGTGTGGGTTTTGGGTTGGGTTGGTTGTTTTTTGGGTGGTGGGTGGGAGTGTGAGTGGGGGTTGGGTGGATTGTTTTTGGGTTGGGTGGATTGTTTTTGGGTTGTGGGTGGGAGTGGGAGTGGGGTTGGGTTAGGGAGGTTGGGAGTGGGGGGGTGGGTTTGGGGGTGGAGAAGGGGTAGGTGTGGGGTTAGATTTTGGGCTTTACAAAAGGGGGTTTAGATGGTAAAGTAGATGTTATAATAAAGAGTAGGTCTAAGAATGTGGGTTGGTTTTGCAGGCACGTCAGCAGTTGACGATGCGTGATAGGATGCCTCCACTATTGAGTCGGATGAGGCCACACGTATCTGCGGCGCATTGGGCCATCATGCGCGAGGTGGGACTCGGCGGGGTCCAGAGGTACAGAGCGATAGAGAGGGATCACAGCCTGATGGTCGCCCTCATCGAGAGGTGGGATCCGGCGGCCAATGTGTTCCATCTGCCGACCGGGGAGATGACCGTCACATTAGAGGATGTGTATCGCATCCTGCGGCTACCGATCGAGGGAGAGGCAGTCTTCCAGGTAGATTCAGAGACTGCGATGGACAGCATACTGCAGGTTTTTGGGGATGCAGCCGCGCTACTGACCTACCATAGCGCGAGTATCGGGTACGGTGACATGTACCGTGCGCATCGTCACGAGACACGACTGGCGGTGTTGATGATGGTTGGGATCACCTGCTTCGCCCTCCCGGACTCAGAGGGAGGCCGCTTCCCACGAGCATTGATGGGGGTACTGCTGGAGATGGTGGAGGAGCACACCTGTTATGCCTTGGCACCAGTATATCTGGTGCAATTATACAGGGAGTTATGGGGCTATCGCCGGAGGAGGCGATTTGGTATTTGTTCTACATTTTTGTTGCACTGTTGGGCATACGAGCACATCGTATGCATCAGGCCAGTAGGGCTACCCCAGCAGCCAGGGCCACAGGTCGTATACCGATATGGCTTTCAGAGGTGGTTAGGGGTCGTGGGCCAGCCACGAGCAGTTGTTGCAGGTCGGGATGTGGTCTATTATAGACACTTGCTAGAGGGCCTTACAGCAGTAGACATTGTATGGAGACCCTACAGAGGTCATCAGCCTGGCAGAGGAGCCCGCGTACAGCTGCGCCTGATCCAGTATACATTCTGGATAGCAGGACGGAGGCCGGGAGAGTACGAGCGGATACCCCTAGAGAGGGTACGCAGGCAGATGGGGTTACGACAGGACGAGCCACCTCCCTTCCCTCAGTACCGGAGGGATGATGTAGAGGCCCCACTGCCAGCGCCACAGCCTTTGGATCCAGACTGGGTAGCGGAGAGACCAGCAGGTGAGGGTGTGGATGATGCCGGGTGCACGGGAGCATACAGGGTGTGGTGGGCTGGGCAGAGAGCAGCGAGGATAGTACCGCCTGCGCAGCCAGACTTGGCTGCCGTTATAGGAGAGAGGGATCAGCTCAGAGGTCAGGTGCAGCTCTTACAGGGGCAGCTAGCTGCTGCGCAGGCACAGATAGGGGCCTTACAGGGGCAGCTAGCCCAGGCTCAGGCACAGGCACAGGTAGCACCACCACCAGCATCACAGCACAGGTGCAGGTACAGGCACAGGCAGCACCACCACCAGCACCACAGCCACAGGTGCAGGTACAGGCACAGGCAGCACCACCACCAGCACCACAGCCACAGGTGCAGGTACAGGCAGCAGCACAGGCAGCACCACCGCGGCCACAGGTGCAGGTACAGGCTCAGGGGGTATTGGTGTTAGGTGCCAGGGGACCAGCCCCAGCTCCTTCAGTGGCGCGAGATCGCTATATGGAGGTTAGAGCAGAGGCCCGATATTATCAGGATATTCTTGATAGTACCGGAGTCGAGTATCAGGCGTATGCAGCGCATAGGGCAGAGACCTCGCACAGCCAGAGATCTCAGGGAGGGGCAGCCACAGCTGGCGTGTCCGTGACGGGCAGGAGGCGAGAGGCACCACAGGGACCAGCGGGGAGAGGTGCCGAGGGCGGTGGGGAGAGCTGATAGATCCCCGACATGGTTTTGTATAGGGACACGGGCACCGGTCTGCGAACCGGTTGTATTGATAGAGGCCTGCGTGCCGACACTTATTCATTGCATTGATTCATTTATTTATTATATACCGGCCTGCGAGCCGAGTACGGGTTGTACATTTGATACCGGCCTGCGAGCCGAGTATATTTTTGATATGAGAGACCGGCCTGCGAGCCGAGTCGAGATTTTTGGTAGGTATTGCGGCCTGCGTGCCGGCTTTGGTATATTATGAGATCACAGAGGCCCCGATGTAGGGCACATTGTATTTTTGAAAACTGGTATATATATAGAGAGACGATGTTTTGATCCTCGTGCAGTATTCAAAATGTGTTTAAATATTTTGTTAATGGTTGGTAATATGTAATGTATGATAAGTTTTAGTTGATATGTTGATAGATGGATGATGTTGATGTTTTTGTTTTTGTTGTACGTATGTATGAATGATATGTGATGTGATGAATTGTTGGTTTTGTGACATTGTGATATATGTAACTGATGAGTTGGATCCAAATGATGTAGAGATTGATAGTTTCCTGATATTCGTAGTTGATGGTTGTGTATTTGTATAAATGATGTTTAATGAAATTATAATGCTATGTGTGGTGGATGAACAAATGTGGTAAATTCTGTTGTTTATGCAGGCAAAGAGGCGGGCGCGACAAAAATTTAGATGAGAAATGAAGAAAAGAACCCTGTTTCAAAAAGGCAGGTGTGTAACCGGTATCGGTTGGGTAACCGATGTCGGTAGTTATATGACCGATATCGGTTATATGACCGATACCGGTTATTTAGGTATGAGCTTTTCTAAAAATAGAAAAGCTAGGGTGGCAACTTCAGTTTTAATTTTAGAGCCATGCAAGAGGTTAAATACGCGAACGCGACGCTTTTTGACGACTGAGACAGGTATTTGCATGAGAGATTTGGGTGAGAAGGAGGAAAGAGACAAGGAAAGTGAATGTGATCCGAGATTTAGAAGGCAGAAAGACAAAGTTAAAAAGGGTGGTGATCATGGCAGAACGAGGAGAAGCATCCAGCAGGCAAGGACAGGAGGGCAGACAAGGGCCACCTCAAGCTGCTGCAACCCAAGAGGTATCATTTTGTTTGTGATTTAACTACTGCATGTTTTGTGAATAAGATGGGGGAGAGTAGGTGGGTAGATATGAGAAAGAAAACATGATAACAAGGGTTGCAGGTGAGGTAAGTGTTACAGGGTAGGCAATCAGGGGTTGCAGGTATGTTTGTATGTATAAAAAGGAATAAACGAGAAAATTATTGTCGTAGGTGGTTGTTTTTTTTTTTTTTTTTGGGGAAGGTGTATATAATTGACAGTGACCGGTAGCGGTTAGGGAGAACCGGTATCGGTTACTTAACCGATATCGGTTATGTATAACCGGTACCGGTTACTGGAGGAATTTCCAGAATGTTTGAAAAAACCCTGACGGATTGAATGGTTGTTTGTTGTTTTGGTGTATGCAGGCAGAGGCAGGATTGAGGATGAATGATAGTGTGCCAGCGCTGTTGTCACGAATCCGAGCGGATGTAACACCAGCGGAATGGACGTTGATAAATCGTTTGGGGTTAAGTGGAATCCGTTATTATTCACGAATCGCACGTAACCATGGTATGTTACAGGCGTTGATTGAAAGATGGAATCCCGAGACAAATACCTTCTATCTGCCAACAGGTGAAATGACAGTAACATTGGAAGATGTGTTTCGGATTTTGAGACTTCCTATTACAGGAGAACCAGTATATCAGGCACTACCTAGCGCGGCACGGGGAGCGATAACAGCAGTATTTGGTCCATACGCACGAGATTTGACACAGCGAGGTTTATCGTTTACATATGGGGTAATGTATGCAGCACACCCTGAGGAGACAAGGTTAGCAGTGATATTAATGATAGCAGTAGGGTATTATGCATTACCGAGGGCGGAAGGGGGAAGATTTCCAAAGGCATTGATGTGTGTTATCTGGGAGATGGTAGAAAGGAACGTTACGTTTGCATGGGCACCTGCATATTTGGCGGAGCTATACAGGGGTTTATGGGCTTGTAGGCGAAATCACAGGACGACACTGGATAGTTCATACTTATTACACTGTTGGGCCTATGAGCACATTGTTTGTGTGCGACCAATAGGCCGATCCATCCAGGCAGGAGAGACCGGAGTACAGAGGTTGGGATTCAGACGATGGGTCCAAACAGAACAAGAGGCCAGATCCCAGGCTGTGATGGGTGATATTGAGTATTACAGGCAGGTATGGGAGAGAGTGACGGTTGCGGATATCTGTTGGAGGCCATACGGAAACTATATGGTAACAGAGAACATAGCTGAGGAGTTGAGGGGTGTAGAGCGATTGAGGTGGATCGCAGGGCACAGGCCGGGTGAGTATGAGAGGATTCCTATAGATCGCGTGCGGCGACAATTTGGATTTGTGCAGGATATACCCCTGGCTTATAGACCATATATGAGGATCGACGCCGAGGCAGCATTCTCACCTCCCCGGCCAACACCTCCAGAAGGGCCTGAAGAGGTAGCAGCCGATCGCAGGGTAATGGATGCGGGAACGACAGAGGCCTATAGATTATGGTGGGTAGCAGAACTGCGAGGTGTACGTGAGCGCCCTGACATAGCGGTGATTACAGCAGAGAGGGATCGTCTGCAGCGTTTGGTTCAGCAGCTCCAAACGCAGGTGAATGAGACAAGAGGATTGTTAGTGGTTGCGGAGTCACGGGCGGGGAGACTAGAGGCTGAAGTCCTCCATGCGAGAGGGCGTATTCATATGTTACAGGAGAGATTGGCAGATCAGTGGGCGGTACCAATAGCCGTGGTACCTTTGAGGACAGAGAGGCCCGGCGAGAGGGGTCGACGATCACGATCATCACCTAGTTCGGGATGAGGCGTGATGGTCTGAGTACATGTTAGCAAGGTATAAGAATAAATAAGGATGCCGACCTGCGTGTCGATGATAGAGAAGATGTATTTGTTTAACATCTAAATAAAACTGAATATGTATGTTGATTTAAGTTACGATAATAATAAGATTGTTTGTGTTTTGATTTTCGGTGTTTTGAAAAAGGATAAAGAGGACTGTGATTAAATAGAAATACACAAAAATATTTATATTCACCACACAGGATAGGTTATGGTAGGGGATGGTCGAGCTAACCTTGGGAGACCCCATGTCTCCGAAGTGCTGCCTACATAGCCCATTGCACAAAGCAAGGAGGGGCCTCAGACCGATGTAGTTCTCCCTTAGGACCAGGGAGAGGTGAATTCAGGCAATTTGGGTATGGTTAGGCAGTTTGTTGGTTGATAAGATTTTGATGTTGATAGGGTAATGTTGTTGGTGTTGGTAAGGTATGGGCGATGTTGATGTAGGTATAGGTAAAGCGAAAGTTAGCTTACCCAAAGAGAAGGGAACCATGTCCTGATTAAGATCAACACACAATCCTAGATGCGAGGCAAAGAGGAAAGAGTGTCCCGTAGTTGAGAAGAGCTAAACAAACCACATATTAACATAGGATGAGCTTGAATCCCTAGGTACCTTGCATAGGCGAGAAGTCGATAGGTGAAAAGAGTTGTATAATCACAATATATCGGATATACGTCACATCCCTTGAGTTGAAACAAGTGGTGAGGTGAGGTGGATGATATAACTGAGGTACGCAGAACTTATTACAAAGTGAGTGCTCTGACGAAAGAGAACCTACCCTAAATAGACAAGTCCATGACTCAAAAGTCCTTTTGAATGAGGCTTTTCTTTTATTGAATGTAGACTGATCGATGCGGGAAGTCTACAGGGGATATTGATTGTATTATTCTTGAGGTCTTCACGAAGCTGATCAATGCGAGAAGCTTCTGATAAAGGCTGACTGTGTATAGCTGTCCTTCGAGGGAGCAGTCTATTTATAGTAGCAGATATGATTGTAATGCATAGCTGTCCTTCGGGGGAGCAGTCTATATATAATAGCGGCAATAGTTCGGCATATAGCTGTCCTTCGAGGGAGCAGTCTATATTTAATTTAAATGACTAGATGTTCATTTGGCGTGAAGCATCTAGTTAGTAGGAAGTTTGACTCAAGAAAATCCCAGAAGAATACGGCTTATTTTAATACTTTGAAGTCATGGACTAGACTAAAAAGGGGAAGGCATCATCAAGGGGAGGTGAGGATCAAACTATGTGAGCCTGATTGTTATTATGAAGTGTAGGAAACAGAGTGTATGTAGTGGTAAGTGAGCTCAAGGGACGAGCGACAGGTAGATAAGAAGTGATATAATACTAATTTCAACAGTAGAATGGTCGAAGATGCAAGGCATTAAGGGGTTCAGGCTCAGGTTTACCATTAAGCGAAGCTAAACGATAAGTACCAGATCCATAGGTATGAGTGATTATATAAGGCCCGATCCAATTGGGAGCAAATTTTCCACGTTTGCTCTTTTCTAGTTTGGTTACATGTTGATTCTCTTTGAGAACAAGATCACCAACCTTAAAGGTACGCTCATGAAGTCGCTTATCATAAGCACGTTTAATGCGTTTTTGATAGATTTGAAGGTGATCAAGAGCTGTAAGACGGCGTTCGTCAAGAAGCTCCAATTGGGCTAACCGCTCTTGGCGGAAATCATCGTTGGTGAGAATATCCTGAAGAGATATTCTAAGGGAGGGTATTTGTATTTCGAGAGGCAAAACAGCCTCGGTACCGTATACCAAAGAAAAAGGTGTGGCATTAGTAGAAGTACGAATGCTAGTACGATAAGCCCAAAGGGCAAAGGGAATGTGATCGTGCCAATTTCTTCCAGATTCATTGACAACTTTCATGAGGATTTTGGTTAGTGTTTTATTAGAGGACTCGGCTTGCCCATTGGCTTGTGGATAGTAAGGTGATGAGAAACTAAGTTTGATACCAAAGTTGTCACAAAGGTCTTGCAACAACTTGTTTTTGAAAGATTTTCCATTATCTGTTATCAGGCGGTGAGGAACACCAAAACGACAGATAATGTGGTGGTTAATGAACTCGACAATTTTTTCTTTTTTGATTGAAATGAGTGGAATAGCCTCCACCCATTTTGTGTAATATTCGGTCGCTGTGAGTATCCAACGGTGACGTTGTGAAGAGGTTGGGTGAATCTCACCAATAAGGTCTAAACCCCATTGTGAGAAGGGCCAAAGATCTCGAGCGATCTGGAGCGGGTGGCTAGGAGTATGTTGAAGGTTGGCATGTTGCTGACACATAACACAACGCTTAACATATTCGTAGCAGTCGTTATTGAGAGTAGGCCAATAATAACCAAGGCGAAGGATTCGTTTGGCCACGGCAAGGCCGCTAAAATGTCCACCACAAATACCGTCATGGACCTGTTGGATGGTATGAGTGGCCTCCGCGCCAGTTAGACAGCGAAGGAGGATACCATCAAAGCCACGTTTATAGAGGAGTCCCCCCATGACAACATAGCGCGAAACACTTTTAAGAAAAGCACGTTTGCCGTTACTAGTAAGGTCAGGTGGGAGGACAGAGATTGTAAGGTAGTCGTGGAATTGGTGGTACCAGGTATCCTGTGAATTAGTGGACACAGTATTTATCATACAAACTACCGGGGTTGAATAGGATGGGGCAAAAAGTTGTTGGACCACGACGAATAATTCAGAGTCAGTTGGCGCGGCGGGAATTTGCGAGGCTAAGCAAGCCATAGTATCCGCAAATTTGTTAGTGGAGCGGGGAATGGTTTGTATAGAATAGTGGGTAAATAAAGCTAGAAGTGAATCCACGTAGTGTTTGTATTTTTGAAGTTCCTCGTTTTTGCATTGGTAGACGCCCATAACTTGATTGACTACCAATTGAGAGTCGCCAAAAATGTTGATAGATTTGATACCTAAGTGTAATGCAACTTGGAGACCCAGAACAAGGGCCTCGTATTCCGCTGTATTATTAGTGCAAGGGAAATCAAGTCGGAATGAAAGAGGCATAGGTTCAGCGTTGAGAGGAATGAGAACAACGCCGGCTCCTCCGCCGCGCTGGCATTTAGATCCATCGAAGAAGAGGGTCATTGGGTACGACTCCTCTGTGAGGGAAAGAGTAGCGATGAGTTCGTCGGGAAATGTGAAATTGGTAAATTGTTCCCCCGGTAAAGGAGCGTCCGCAAGTTGGTCTGCGATGGTTTGTCCTTTGATTGATTTCTGGTGGATAAACTCAAGGTCGAGGTCGGCGAGAAGCATGAGCCATCTAGCAATGCGTTGGTTCAGATGAGGTTTGGCATACATGTAATGGATGGGGTCTGTATTGGTGATGACGAAAGTCTTGTGATTTAGAAGGTAGTGTCGGAGTTTGGTGGCCACGAATGATAGGGCAAGGCATAATTTTTCTACATGTGTGTACCTAGTCTCATAGTCCACCAAAGTACGACTTATATAATAAACGGCTTGTTCGTGATTCTCAGAGTCACGATGTGCAAGCATGGCTCCTACAGCGTGGTCGGTGGCGGAAAGGTAAAGGTAGAAAGGGCGGTTGTCTTGGGGTGGGATAAGCACGGGTGGCTGCAAGAGATAGGATTTGAGAGCTTCGAAGGCTTGGTGACATTCTTCGCTCCATTGGAATGCAATATCCTTTTTAAGGAGGTGATGGAAAGGTTGACACCGATCCGAGAGTTGGGAGATGAAACGTCGGATAGATTGGAGCTTACCTTGTAAACTACGCAATTGTTTGAGATTTTTGGGTGGGGGCATTTCTAGGATAGCTTTGACTTTCGATGGATCGACCTCAATGCCACGCAAAGAGACGATAAAGCCAAGAAGTTTTCCCGAAAGAACACCAAAGACACATTTCTTCGGTTGAAGGCGGACAGAATATTGTAACAGGCGATCAAAAATAATGGTTAAAACATCGAGATGTTCACTACGATGTTTAGACTTGCCGAGAAGATCGTCGACATAGTCTTCAAGGATAGTGTGCATAATGTCATGAAAAATGTAGGTCATAGCCCGCTGATAGGTAGCACCAGCATTCTTAAGGCCAAATGGCATGACACGATAACAGAAGGTTCCCCAAGGAGTTATGAAGGCAGTTTTGTGTTGATCGGCAGGGGCAACCAAAATTTGGTTGTATCCTGAAAAGCCATCCATGAGAGAAAGCATTTCATGGCCCGCAGTGAGATCAACAAGTTGATCAATACTTGGGAGGGGGAAGTCATCCTTGGGGCAAGCGAGGTTAAGATCCCAGAAATCTGTGCATATCCGAAGTCCCCCTGTCGCTTTAGTGACAGGTACGATGTTAGAAATCCATTGAGGATAGTCAATAGGCAAGATGAAGGAAACAGAAAGGAGTCGTTGGAGCTCCTCTTTGACCAAGAGAGCAATGCGTGGATGCATTTTTCTCAATTTCTGTTTGACTGGTTTGGAATCGGGGTTTAGGGTGATGTTATGGACGGCGATAGTAGGATCAATTCCTGGCATGTCAGCGTAAGACCATGCGAAAGCTTGGTTACGAGCACGGAGAAAGGTAGTAAAGGCGGCTTGTTCTGATGTGTTAAGGGATTGTCCAATCTTCACAATGTGAGGATCCTCCTCCGTGTGGATATTGATTTCTATGGTAGATTCGTTCAGCATAGTTTGGGTTTCAGATGGTAAGGCTCGTTGAATATAAGAATCATCCGCGCCAAGGTAAGTGAGGATGGAGTCGTCATCCTGGCATTCAACAACATTAATCAAAGGCGAATCCTCTTCGATCATGTCTGGATACAGAAGGGGAAGAGAAGATGGGTCCTCATTATCGCGTTGATAAGTGAGAGGACCTATGAAGATAGCATTTATGAAAAAAAAAAGTTAGGGGGGATGGATTCAGGGTCTATAGATTCTGTGGGTGATGATGGCAAAGTGGGTGATGATGGTTTGGTAGGGGCGACGTCTTCTTCTTCCAGGATACAGCTGACAGGAGGTGTCTCCTGTGTAGGTGTTTCGGGAAAACCGAGACCACTGCGATCATTATGTTTACGGGTAGTCACGGGAATGAGTGTATGTCGGCCTTGTTCGTAAAGGCCAAAACCAAAGCCTTTCCACGCACAGCGAGTCAAGAAGGTGAGGGCGAAACGACGATTTGTCAAGTATTGAAAATCGGATTGGAAAGGAACCACACCAAGAGGAGGTTCAGGGGTAATGGAGGATGCGTCAACACCCCCATACGTTAGGTTAGTGCGGCAATAGGGTGGTCCGTAAGAGATTATCTCCCCCACGCGACGGTCGTAGGTGGGATGTGCATGTAATTGTCCGTACTCCTGCGGGGTAGGGAAAGAACTAACGTTATATAGGCGGTACTCCCCCAGCGTAAGGCGCTGAAAAACATCTACTAAGGGGTCGGAGGTTGGAATGTTAGCTGCGGGAAGGGAAGTGGTTTTTGCGATGGTGGTTTCATCAATTGAAGGCGTAGGCGCGGTTGGGGTGGATGGTTGAGATACATTTGAGGAGGACGGTTGAGTTGAATGTATGGGTGTCTTGATTGGTATAAGCACATCGTTAGGGCGGTATAACATATTGCAGGTTTTAAAGGGGGGAGGGTCAGCTTTTACGGTGTAAGACTTCCCCTCGTACTCAAATTTTATGCATCTATGTAATGTTGAGGGAACGCATCCCATGGCTCGGATCCAAGGACGACCCAGCAATATATTATATTGGAACTCTCCCTCAAGGACATAGAAGAGTTCGGGTAAAGTACGTGGTCCTACGCGAATGTTGAGGATCACGGTGCCTAAGGTAGAAGTAATAGCGTCATTGAATGACCGCAACATGATGGGGTTGGCACACATGCAACTAGAAGGGATGTTCATCTGTTGGAAGGCTTTTGAAGAGATGATGTTTAGGCTAGCGCCCCCGTCAATCATAACCCGACGTACTCGAATGTCCCGGACGTAAGCGGAGATGAAAAGGGCAGGGTCGGGATCTTCTGTACCAAAGTCGACAATTTCATCTTCAGAGAAACTGACTGCAGCAGCTTGTTGTACAGAGACAGAAGTGGTTGGGGCAGTGGGTTGTTTGGTGAGAGAAGCAACGTGATTGGGTGTTAGAATGGAGGTAACAGGCAGGGTTTCATTAGGCAAAACCTCTATCCCTTGAAGGATCTCAACGAGAGCTTGTCGATGAGATTCAGAAGTCTGAATGAGATCATACAGTGTCATTTTTACGGGTGATTGGTGAAGCTGTTTAATCATATTTCGGTGGGCAATGCCATTAGAGACGGGATAGGCGGGTCCGCGAATGACCACTTTAGGTGGTGGTGCAATCGGGATGTTTGACGGAGAAAGAGATGCCGCAGGTGTGTTTTCTTTTGCTTTCCCATTGTTTTTCTGCCCTCGAGTAGCGACACTAATCATATTAATCTCGTAGACCTGAGATGAGGAAGATGGTGGGGATAACTCATGGTCTTCAAGAGGTGGGGTTGTAATAATGATAGATCTTGGTGAGGCGGGGACAGATGGTATAGGAGAGGGAATGGAAACTAAAGGTCTCTCCCTTCGTAAGTTGTCTTTCTTAATCTTTCTATCCGGGAGAGGTGACTGGCGAAGGATGGTTTTTAGAGCTTTGCATCCCTCCACATCATGTCCTGGTGTGCGGTGATAAGCGCAGATTTTAGACTCATCGTAATCCATAGGTCGGGGCTTAGACGGGTCATAAGGTCTAAGTGGAGGTAGGGAAATGGTCGCATTCTCCACCAACATAGCAAGGATTTTGGCGTAAGATCCTTCGAGTGGGTCAAAATCGGAAGAGGATGAGGGTATTGATTGTGTGGGTTTTGGTAATGTTTGGGCGTGGTTAGTTCGTATGGGTGGTGGTTTAGCCGAGGGGTGTTGATACATGGTTTTTACTAAACGTGATTTCTTTGGCGCAGAGGCTATGTTGGATGATGAGGCCGCAGATGACGTGGTATCAGAAAACAACCATGGGGAAATAGGAGTAACTGAAAACAAATCTTTTGATGATGGAATTTGTTTAGGGTTGATAGGTGGACAGGATACGCGGAGTGACGGTGTTGCTATACCCTGGAATTTCTGTATAGGTGCGGAAGGCGTAGGTTGTTCTAAAGAAAACGCAGGAGGTATGATATATTGGTGTAAGGTAGAGGGATGGGGTCCCAATATGGAAGGTAGGTATGACGATGATGGTTTTGATTGTGATAGGGGCACGGATTGAGTTTGTCTCCTAGGTGGCGGAGCGGATTTATTTTTGGATAGATCGAGTCGCTTAGGCGGGTGCGTTAGACTGGGCATTGGTGAGGTCCCAAGCGTAGGGGAAGATCTGGTTAAGTTGATAGAAGTGGACGGGGCATTTGGTAGAGGTGAGGGGGGTGAAGGTGAGAACAGGGGCATTTTAAGCTTCTGTAAGCACTTCGGGTATATGGTGGAGACATCAGGATCAGTCATTTGCATTTGAGTAGAAAAAGGGGTACTCAAACGTTCCCATAGGGCCTGTCTATCTTCTGTGGAATGACAGTCTCCAGGTGTGATTTGTAATTTTGGTACGGAAGAAAGGTGGGTTGTAATTCCAGTCCATTGCGGGTGTGACACAGGAGGTAGATGAGGCACTGTATCAATAGATGTTAAGAGGTCAACCGGTCGTTGAAAAGATTTAGGCGATGAGGGACTAATAGGTAGGAGGGCGTGTTCGAGGGGATCTGTCACGTTTAAAGAATGTGGTGATGTTAGTGTAAGAGATTTCTCGTCTAAGGATGTCAAAAGGAGTGGTGAGCCTTCCTCTTGTGTAGCAAGAGTGGTAGAAGGGGACGTTTGGGAAATAGATAAATTAGATAGCATCCGCTCACAGTCTTGTAGGGATGTGGTGTAAGAAGACTCGTTGATGAGAAGAGAAGTCCGGGCAGTTAACTCTTCTATGGGTAAAGGAATGATTTCACTTTGGCTTGATGGTGGTGAAGGAGGTTCAAACTCCTGTGTTGGTGGAGAGGCTTGATTTAAAATTTTTTCAATAGAGGCTTTTGGCTGAGAATCGAAGACTGCATGGATCTCATGAACACTCTCCTCGGCTAAGATATCTTGGTTCACGTTACTGTTGGACGAGTGATTCGGGAATGGCTTGTTGAAAATTTTCAGATTTCGGTTAGCAGGGGCGTTAGGATTATCGAGGGTTATATCCCCTGCGTCAACCATTTCCTGCACTATGTTTTTCAACATCTTGCAGTTTTCATGACTATGTCCTTTTACGCGGTGAAAGTTACAAAAGTCATTTTCTTTGTACCAGGAAGGTATTGCGCGGGTGGAGTCAAACCCAGAGTGAGGTTTAACAGGGGGCAAGGTGATAGCCCCAGCTTTGAGCAATTTCTCCAGGATGACGCCATAAGTTTCTCCCAAGGGAGTGTAATTGGTGGGCTCGGCTTTGTACTTATAAGTGGTTTTCGGCGGAGTATTGGACGGTGTTTGAGATTTGACCATTACCGCGTGGACAGCTCCTTTTGATTTAGAAGAAGTGGACGCGTGAGGAGTGGTGGTGTTTGGCTTGTTGGTAGAATCAGGAGTTCGGAAATTGGGGTTTTTGTTACGCAACCGCAATTTCTCTTCTTCTAAGGCTCGAATTTCTAGCTTCCGAGCCATGGTAAAGGCCTCGTCGAATGTGCGGAAAGTTTGAATTTGGAGGGTAGGGGAGATGTGCTTAGCGCAGGCCCGCGTAAATAGTTCGATGAGTTCGGTTTGAGGCAAGGCATACGTAAGTTGGTTGATAAGGCCCCGCCATCGTCCAACGAAATCTGCGATAGATTCGTCTTCAAATTGTCGGATGGCATAGAGGTCAGTGATAGATACTTTCTTGGCAATGTTAATGGAGAAATGATCCAAGAAAGATTGGGCTAGTTGGTTAAAAGAGAAGATTGAGTGCTGGGTTAAAGCACTGTACCACTCCAAGGCAGGTCCTGATAAGGACATGGGAAAGGTGCGGAGTAACAAGGCATCATCATGGGCAATCAAATAACAAGCATGTCTAAATGATCGCAAGTGTTGTTGAGGATCCTCTTTACTGTTAAAACGAGTAAACTTTGGCAACTCCCATTGAGGAGGATATGAATGAAGGGGGACAGAAGGGTGAATGGGCTCCCGACAAACTTGCTCGTATGTCAAGGCGCTACGACTTCCTGAAACGGAAGCCTCCAGGTTTTGCATTTTGTCCATCATTTGTTTGATGAAATCTGTGGTTGGATGAGGTGATGGTGCCACAGAATAGGGATGTCCCATATAAGGTGTTGAGGTTACTGGATACGTGTATGGGAATGAAAAGGTAGGCGGAGCTTGAGAAAGAAAGCTCGTGTGAATAGGTGGCAGAGAGTAAGTCATGAATGGAGTGGTCTGAAAGAGAGATGAGATAGGGGCAGTTGGTGGTAACGATACGTGAGGTTCAAGGTTAACCAAAGGAAAGCTAATCGGGGTCGTATGAACCTCTGAAGCTGTCGGATTGGGAGACGGGGCTAGTGATGCAGGAAGTAAGGTATTGTTATCAGGAGGAGTGGGAGCTAAATGAGCAGCTATACTAATAGGCATGCCAATAAGGAGCTGACCATCAGGCGTACGGTCAGGGGTATGAGACAAATAGTATTGTACAGCGCTGGGATTAGCATCCAGAAATTTGGCAAAGTCCTTGTCTCCTACAGGAATTTGGGGGATCTCACTGGTGTCCGTAGGGTTCCCTATAGAATGTGAAGGGGGTGATTCAGGCAAAGACACAGAGCAGGCATGTGAAACCATGGCGGCGGCTTGCTTCCGAGTGATGACAACCATAGACCAGAACACACAGGAAAGTTTCAATCTATCAAGAACAAAAACAACCTCAGAATGGTGAATTTGGCAAGCTGCTGGTTTGTCAGGGGCTGATGAGGACAGTAACCGATATCGGTTTAGTAACCGGTGTCGGTCACAGATCAAACGACGTCGGTCCCTTAACCGATGCCGGTGTCAAAAGTCTAGGATAAGAAGATATAAAACGCTGCTGATTTGATTTTAGCAACGTTGAGTATGTTTATCAACTTATTGATCACAGAAGACAAAGTATGACAGAGAAAACAGGATTTGAAAACAAGCAAGAGGCACACACAAATCTAGAGACTAACCCTAGGGTTAATTTTAGTTATCGTGGGCTTATGCCTTTAGACGTAAGATGATGTCAGAATCCTAAACAACAAGACCTAGGGGAAATGTCAAGTTTGTTTTGGCTTATAAGGTTACCTCAATCGGGCGGAGGAATACCGCGGAAAAGGGGGGATGTTTGAGCTGTTGTGTTAATTGTGAAGTGATTCGGTATGTGTTGTGCAGTGAAACTAAGGTTAATTTCCTGTCAATACCGTGGATATCACCCCCACGTGTACGACCTGTTACTTAATCTATGTTCACTAGAATTGGAGAACAACAAGCAGGAATGCAATGCACGTGTTTTAAACCCAAATCGAAAATTATATTCGATGAAGCAAGAGAGATGACTTTCACTAATGCGAAACCAGGAAAGCAAGACAAATTCTTTACTAAATATATAACAAAAACAGCAACAGCAAATATGCTTCCTAAAATGAAAATAAGCAAGAGAAAGAAACCCAAAATGGGTCCCACCGGGCGTGCCAAAATGTTTCGCTCGGAATGTTTCGGCTTCTGGGAATAGAGTTGCTTCTATCCTTTCATTCCTTTTAGAAACAGATGAGGTTAGGGTTAGGAGGAATACCTGTTGAATGTGGAGATGGTGTGCGCGTACCGTAGGGAAAGATCAGGCTGACTGCGGAGAACTCCTTTTTGTCTTGGAAGGACTACCTGCAAATAAGAACACAAGACCACAAGATTTTGATTAAACAATAAATGAGGAAACTGCCTTGGGCCCAGGAAATATAAAACTTCCCTTCGAAGGTGGTCAGTTCCCCTGCTAATATGAATTAACACAAAAGACTGCAAAATATCAATTAAATTATTTTGTTAAACTGGGTAGGGGGAAAGGCTGGTTTTCTGGTTTTGATCAGAGGAACCGATGGCGGTTATTGATGACCGACGCCGGTTACTGATAACCGATACCGGTGGGTTATAGGATCTTCTTGATACAGATGGTGTTTGTAATAGCTGGCTTTTTTGGATGGTATTAGGAAATGGGATGATTAGGAGTGAAAGAATGACAGTTAGATGCAATGGCACGTTGGGTAGTGGATTCAGAAACGGATTTAGGAGGACTGAGATTCAAGAAACATAAGAAATGTTATGACAAAAGGACATGTAAGATCTGACTTACTGGTTTTGACCGAGATGCAAGTTGATCTCCTTGGTTGCAAACACTTCTGGTTTCTTTACTCGTCTCTGCTCTGTCAAGTGAAGATCTGGACTCTGTTCCTCGCTCGCAATGCTCTCTGTTGATCCAGAAATCCTTTGACTGATCTCTCAAAATGAAATTCCGATCCGTTGTTTTGGTTTGGGGAGCCCATTTACAGGGAACCGATGGCGGTTGCGTAACCGACGGCGGTCGAGTAGGAACCGGCATCGGTAAGGAAAAAGTAGGCTATTTTTAGTAAAATAGCCCACCTTCCCTGCTTTTCTCCCGAGAGATCAGTTGCGGGCTTGGTCAAGTGGCTAGAAGGTCGGCTTTTGGTGCGAGTAAGGAGGCATTAGTTATGGATGTGAGTCTAGACCAAGTCATGGGTCTTAATTAGCTTAGTTTAGGGTTAGGGCTAGGTCATGATGAGGTGGCAAAGTGAGGTGGCGGGTAAGGTGATGTGGATTTATCAATTACAAGGTAATTAATAAATAATTGTGTAAAGTTTAGGTAATGAGGTTAGGTTGCGAAATGGGATGCGGGTCACAAGGGGTCGTGAGACACGAATTTGACTATAAGGAAGACACACACACACACACACACACACACACACACACACACACACACACACACACACTAGAAAGGAAACACATGAAACACAAAAGGGAAATAACACACACAATAGGGAAAGGAAACACATACCTAAATAATATATGGTACAAGGTGAGGTAAAACTTTCTTTCACTCTATTACTTTTATTGTTAAGAGGTTACCTTTAAAGAGGTAACATTAAATGATGATGTTCCATGAAGCCATTGAATAGTTCAAGGAAGTATATTCCCTTCCTCAACTTCTTATGAAAGTAAGGTTCTTTCCTAACTGCTTGTGTCATTTGGAGGAGTGAGCCTACTTGAGATTTTTGATGCTCAGATCTTCAATAAGAAATTCCATTGCCTTTAATTTCCTTGAAATCAGTTCCAAAAATCCAATTGGCTTCCCTACTCATCCAAATTGTTGATATCTCATTTACCATCTCATTATTTCCCTAGGGTTGACTTTTGTTTGAATATATTAACTTTCCTTCCTTCTCGTGTTTAGGCTCATTGACATCTCTTTCATAAGAAACCTTGAATTCATCTTCTTGGAAATGAAATGGGGGATAAAAAATAACCTAATGTTTATCTTATATGACCATGCCATGAGCTAAGAGGTCAATGCTTAGATCTAGATTTTTTGAACCTTTTTCCAAATTCAATATTTCTTGTAATGAATCCTTCTTTGAGGCTACCAAAATATCACATTTACATTCTTTTGAAGAATCTTCATTTTGAAGTATTAGGCAGCCATTTGGAGGAATTGTTTCACCATCTTGAAGCTCACTACATTATATCAATTCCTTTTCAAGTGAAGCCTCGACTTCAAGAACATTAAAAATCTTTGTTTCAACCTTTTAACCAAGTAAAGGATATTATTATTAGAAATGATAGTAGAAAACTTATATTTAAATATTGCATCCATCACCCATTGGCTCAGGAGAGGCATCAAAGTTTTCATCTTTCTTTTCTTCATCATGACTAAATTTTTAATCAATTGAGAAACCAATATTATATTCATGTTTGTCTTACAGATCCATAGCTTGTATCAAGAGTTAAAAACTTATCTCAAGGTATTCTAATTGATTTGTGGCTATTAGTAGTTCTTGCATAGAGTATTTTTTCAAAAATTTCAAAGGCTCCTCATGAGATGGTTCTTCTTCTTCATGGGTGACATGATTAAGGGAATCTTCATCTTCATATAGAAACAAAAACATTTCCTTATCATGGTTACATACATTATCCAATTCCTCATCTTGGAACTCATTAAGAACCATTTACTCTTCTTCATGGCTCACATCATCCAAAATATCGGAGCTACCCTCTTTCAACTCAAAGTTTCTCAACACTTATTCAAGATCAATGCCCCTCTAGGAAGGGATGTTTGATACTTTAAAGATGGGAATATCATCTTCCTCTTTAGTTGTTATATAATCGTTCATCCTCATACTATCTTGGTATAAGATGTTGGCTCCTGGGATTTCTATATTTTACACTGTACATCTCATATTTTTCATAGGAAACAAATTCTCCATATTTAATTTAACTGGTATGGTTACAAAAGACCAATTCATCTAAATTTTCCCTCCCAAATCTTGGCAGAAGCTTCTACCTAAAAAATTTCCAAATGTAGTCGGGATGTCTACTACTAAGATAGTCATTGACACCTTCTTATCTAGAAATTTAGTAAGATCCACTTGTGTATCTTTGACCTTCCCTACAAGCAGCACTTCTTTTGACTCCATGGAGCAATAAGAGCCATAATCTAGATTCAAATTTAATTTAAAGGCATTGACGAACTTCATAGGCATTACATTATCATGTATCTATGGATAAATTAGCTAAGCTAAGAGAATTGAAACTAACACCTAATAGTTCCAAAAAAAATAAAACTAAACATATATCATCATTCTAAGGGCTTAAAGAGAATAAATATCAATAACATGCATAGGAATTTGAAGGAAATCAAACTAACATGTTAAACATTATTCTTTATGCTTTGAAAGCTAACTAGAAATGGACCTATCTAGATCCTAAGAAATAAAAATATGATTGTTTGTTTGATCCCAATGGTTTGAGAATGGAGTCTCATCAAGACATGGCTAAAAGGCCATTTTGATTCTCTCCATATTTCCCAAAGCTTGGATGGATGAAATGCAAGATGAAGATACCTAGCTCAAAACTAATGGAGGATGCTCAAAGATGAAAATTCCTATAGTTTATGCTATATGCATACAAATTTTTAAGAAGAAAGGTAGGAGGAGCGTTATTTATATAACCCTTTGGTTTGAAGAAGATTTGCATCCTATTGTATGTGAGATAATATTAAAGCTAGGTTAGTTAGGGATAATCATACTTTAAGTTTGCTTTAGGAGAGATTAATATATCATTAGTGATTCATGGGAGTCGAAGGGGATGTATTAATTAATAAAGACTGATTAACTAATAGGTAGGTGTAAGCTTATAGAATATTTTTAGAGGAAAGTTAGTATGATCTAGGTTATGAGAGGAGTTTAATCCAATAAATGATGATTTATTGATTTAACAGAAGGGGACATTAATTAATTAAGAATAATCAATTAATCTAGATAGAAAAGAACACTAATTAACAAAATGTCATTAATCAACGTCTTGAGTGATAGAAGGGTTAATTAATTAGTGTAATGTAATTAATCAATGTTGATAGAAAAGAAAAGGTGTGTTATTGATGATCTGTCATTAACTTGTGGGAATGAGATAATTAGTGCAATTTAAGTATTTATATTGCTTGATCCAAATTATAGGTTTCTACATGTTAGAGGCTCTTGAATCTATTATGCAATTATTTAGTCTATATTGTTCAATGAGAAAGGAAACATATAAAGGATATGCCTTATCATTCTATGATGCACTCAAAGAAACAATGTTATGTGATGGAAATGTAGGTGGGTTTGGTAATAGGCCTTTAAGATTGGGATTCACAGTGTTGGATTTCGGGCAACCACTCTAGATAACATCGACCAACCTATTGAATTGCTCTGGGTCTATTCACTAATACTCAATTTCAGTAATATGAAATTTGGTCCTATTTTCATGTTCAATGTAATTGAATGTAGTATGTTCAGTGGGTGGGGATGAAGGCACTGATTTTGAAGTCAAGATAGGACTAGAGAAGGGAGTAAAATTTTGGGAAAAATATGTTGATTTTGAAGGTGCATTAGAGGATCTCGAAAGACTAGATTTTGTAGGAACAAAATTATATTTGGAAGGAGAATTAGAATACTTAATTTGAATAATAGGTGAGCTCTTACTTGCCAAAGGATTTTTTTTTTTCAATTTAGACTCCATAGAGGGTGGAAGTGGAGATCCTCAAATGATTATTTTCTGTTTCAGAGTCAACATGGGAGGATATTTAGCCTTCTCCTTCTTCACATAAGTAGAGGGAGAAGATCCTTTTTGAGATTGAGAATGGTTGAATACCACACATGAGAAACTGGGTGCATATTTTTCATCATCTTCATCACCTCTAGAATACTCACAGAATCTAATTTTTGCATCTTTCTTAAACTCTTTAATCTTTAGGAAATAATTAGCTTTGATTTCTTGCTCAAGCCTTTTCCATCTTCTTGATTTCTGCATCTTGCATTGATGGGTGGAGTATCAAAGGAAAGCCTTTGGGGTGCTTCTGAAATCTTATTTATGTTATGACCTTGATGGGTTTCTAGTTGGGAAACTTCTCTCTTCAACTTTGTTAATTTGTTTACCAATATTTACAACATTGAATTAGTTCTCTCATCTTTATGATGCCGAGATTTATCCTTCCTCGAGGGAATCTTGATATTTTCTAATAAGATGAGGTAATCATCAAATTCAATGGCCATTATTTGTGCTTATGTGAGATTTATTAGTTGAACCCTCTAGAAAAATAATCGTACCTCCGACATTTGAGAATTTATGAATAATATTTTTACCTTGTTATCAAAGGGCACATCTACAAGAGGTGTCCTTTTGAGTAGTATTGTTATAATGGGCTATGACGTCTCTCATATTTTTGTTAGATTCCTTCTTCATTTGAGCTAGCTAGACTATGAGGTCTTGATAGTATTTAATATATTTGAATATTTCTTTGAACCTACATTTGATATCATTCCAACAGGTGATAGATATAGCTAACATAAGGTAGAACAATTATGTTTCTTTTCCTTAAATTTATTCCATACATATTCTCATGAAAACATCTTCTTGTTTGATTCCAAAAATTATACATGATGTGATGAAGGTGGATATTTTTTCTTCAAGAATTTGTTTTCCTTCAGCTTTGAACTTTGGAAAGTTCTTATGGGAACTTGTTGGTAGATCATGAAGATGTGGTGCAAGAGAAAGTGGACCTATATTATTTCCCAATGGAATAATGGGTTAGGGTATTTATGCTTCATTTTCCATTGTTATTTCTACTTCCACTTTGGATCTTGATTCTACAAGTTCTTCTCCTAATTCTTATTGTGGTTCTTCTTCCTCACCAAGGAATTCAATGTTCAATGGTGGTTGAAAGATGGGATAATTTGTAGAAGTATCGATAAGGGCTTGAATAGGATTTGTAGGGGTACCACTTGAGGAATTGGATGCAGACAAAGCTTGAGAGAATTAATAGAGATTATCATTTATTTTTTCTTATGGATTTTGCAAATCTTTAAAATAGGTATCAATAATTCCTCTTAATCTATTCAGCTTGGTGTATCTTCTTTCAGCTAGGTTTGGGAAAATATTGCAATGGGAATATAAAAGGAAACTGTGGACTGTGAAGGGTAACTTGCAAGAATTGAAACAACGTCTTTCAATAATGTATTTCCATCAAATCCTTTTTTGTTTTTTTAATATTTGTTTTTTTTTTTTTTTGGATTTTTAAAAAGATTTTGTGGTCATATTTTGGGTGTAGAATGTTGTTAAGCCTACCCCACGTTGGGTGGAAAAAATGGTTGGTGAGAAAATTCTTGAGGTAGAAAAATTGATGGATATCTACCAACGTCTCCAAGATTATAGGTATCTCTGCTTGGGTGGTGTAGCTCCACTTATAATGCTTGCGTGTAATTAAAATATGTGGTGGCCTAACGAATGGGGATCTAACAAGAACACTCCATTGATCCTATGAAAAAAACTTACAATTTCTTGCAAGAGAGGAATTTTCTAAGAGAGTGGGAAAAAGAGGGAGAGGATTAATGTTGCAGGTAGAAACTCAGATGCCTGCAACCATTAACCAAAGTAATTCAACACACATAGATATAGAAGAAAAAAAAATTTGTAATTTATAAAAAGATGAGGTAAGATCAAGAACATAAAGTTTCAATAATATTCTCATTAAAAAAGGCATGAAACTCCTTATTTATTTATTTATTCTTTGTCAAAATTGTACATAGTTAGAAATAGAGGAACATAGAGGATGGAACTAGAAAAAATAACTATCTTATTTGTTTCTTCAGAAGTGGTAATCTCTCATGAGCATACGAAATTGTCAACACTTTGGAATGAGGGAGCCAATGCCATTACAATTTATTTAACCCTTAGATACTCTTTCACTACCCCTCACATAGATTTTCATATATCTCACACAACTTGTGACTTTTTTCGTATTCCTAGGAATAACATTAAGTCCCCTTTTAGAATTACGGGTGACTTATTACATTACAAATTAAAGTTAAATTTTAAATGAATAAGACAAAATGAAAAAGTTCAACCCCAATAAATAAATAGAACATGAAGGAGAGAGAACTAGACTGATCAAGATGTTGCGTCTACTAATTTTACCTTGTCTCTTGGTTGATACGATGAAATGCTCCAATGCAATGATCTCTAGATCTTTGAAATTTTTGTACTATGAGAAACCTCCCTTTGATGATGCACGAACACCTCAAGTTGAGTGTTTAGAAACACTTGAAATATTTCCTTGATGAGCATGGATATTGTTTATGGAGATACACCTTGAAGAGGTTGAAGATGAAAAATGACCCCCGATGACTTCTACTACATGGCCACACTGATATAATAATTGGAAAGCTCTGATGAATTGCATTTTGAAAAAAATTTCCTTCCTGTGATGACCAGAATCCCTTCTTTGTACATGATGCAGAGACAACTTAGAGCATTGAATGAGTGTTTAAAAACACTATTGTGGTTTCCCAATGTAGATTTCAAATGACTTGTAGGAAATGCTCATGATGATCCTATTTGAAACTAGAACTTTTTTCTGATAGATATTTCTCCATGGAATGATGCACCTTCCCATGTAAGTGATGAGAACTGATGAGTACATTATTGAAACCATGAAGGATTCCCATTTTGAAAAATGAAACAACCATGAAAAACCATAAAAAACCACCATTCCTTCATGACTAATTATGAAAATGAAATGGGAAATTGGAATAATAAATTAGACCATGAAACCATGAAAATTATTTCATCCCAAGGATACATATGGATACAATTAAGAATCACCAAGCACACGTTCTTAAGGATTATTGAGGTCTCTGTGAGTGACATCATTGTCCCCCACCTTTGAATACTAAGATGATGGAGCTGCGAGTGGTTTAATGCTTGTGAACGTGAATTTCATGGTGGCCAAGGAACTTCCTTGTACCTGAAAAGGGGATTTACTAATTTAATAAAATGAATTATTTTTTCCCTTTCCGACTTTGATCACTCTGTTTGTACTTTTGGATACTCCTTGTGTACATCGTCTTTACTAAAACTACACACTTTGATATATTACTAAAAATAGTAACTTCTTGTGTAGGATATTACTATTTTTAGTAATTGGAATTCTGTACCTTAGATTTTGATGAAATCAATATTTTTGATATGGTATTTTCTGCATTACACCCTTGAAGTTCCGACTCAAACCATTCTCTAGAACAGAAGATAATAGATTTTAAAATTTTAGTGTGGGGAAACTGGGGTTTGTTTGCTGTGAAAATTAAATTTTTTGCATGTGAATTCCATCATATGGGTTTTTATAGCCTCTGAAAATGTGTAAGGAAGAAAAATATTTCACATCGATCCATGCTCTGGTTATTTAGATATGTGATTTTTTAGTTTTCATATGCATCTCTTTGTTTTGGTGGAAAATAAAGCCGAAAGCATGGTTTTTTGTGATTTTATTTGTGGAATATTGGTTTTGAGATCATGGAGGGATAGTTCAGTGAATGAAAGAGAGAAAAATGGAGTGGAGGAACTTGGAATTTTTTTTCCAGAGTTCTGGGTGCAAATGGAGAAATGTGGGGGAGAGAATGAAACAATGGAAAAGTGTGGTATTTATATGTTTTTTACCATAAGGGATAGGTGGGATGTATTTTTTAATCCCCCATTTTCCTTTGGAAAGGGAAAATGGGGGAAAAAATGGGCACCTTATCCTTGGAGTGAAACTTGTCACACATGCGAGAGTAGGTGTGAGAGCTAGTCAAATAGGTCAAGGGGCTACATGAAGTCACCGGGGTCACATGGAATGAACATGAATCATAAGGGGGGAGGGGAAATAAATGCATCTCATCCTCATACTGTGACATGTCCTTCAAAAATTTCACTAACTGTTGAACATTGTACTTTGGGCATTAACTTGAAATAGACATAACTTGAGCTCTCAAATGAATTTTCCCACACTTATTTATATGAAATTGACCAGAAATTACCTTTTGAGAATTATGTAATAGATATGATGTCTTTAATCTTCATGAAACCCTCTCAAAAATATTCTTTTTCCTTGGGATCACTAGATGTGCCTGAAAAGAATGAGTTGGCTAGAAACATTCATGGGGTATAGGATAAATCAGATTTTACCACCATGTAGGGGACTAAAAATTATGTAAATTTATATTATTTTTGTCTCTTAACTCATTTTATAGCTCTTGGAAACATCTCCCAAAGTTTAGGTACCTTTTCATAGTGCAAGCTCCATTGACCTCAAAAGCCCACTTTTGATGAACTTGCTCCAAAGTCACCAAATCTTCCCTAAATATTCCATAATCACTTACATGATGATCTTGGATCATTAATACACACTCTTGATGAATCTATGACTTTAACTTATCTTCCATGAATATGCACATTTCTCAAAAAGGCTAAAATAGTCATTCTGATCCTGCTGAAGGATTTGCTCCTAGTGGCAACAAATTGAAAGCACTTGAATGAACTTGGTTTCCCTAAATCACAAATATACATGTCAACACAAAACATCATACATCTTATAAGGTAATTATTGGCTTGATATGAGGGATAGGATGATCTGGAGGGGTGTCTCGAAAGGTCTATAAAGAAAATTTTGACACTACGGTATAGTTGTCTTGTTTTCAAGATGAATTTTTACCTTGCAAAAACACAAGACAACAATACCATTATAAAAAAAATTAATCAAGATCCAGTAAAATTTCTCTTTATTATATTTTAAAAAATTCACCTCACCAGTGATAAGCTATGATCAAATCACTCTAATTTATATTGGTACCCTCATACAATCCACATCCATTTCAAACCTAATTGGTACACTCAGAATGTCCCCTACCATCTCTTTTGACAACTCTAAAATCCCATCATTACAACCAGAGGACCATAACCTCATACTTTACATCACCACCTAAATCAATAATACTCTCATTAAAAGGGTCATAATTGATAATGGTACCAACATTAACATCCTATAATCATATGCCTTTAACTAACTTCAACTACCCAACACCATTGTTACCCAATCACCTATCGTACTATGATATTTTAATGAAATCGTCACCCCCACATTAAGAAAAATCACATGAATAATAAAACTCATCGTTAAAACCCTCCAAAAACACTTCTATCTGGTTGAAGGGGAGTTTCAATATAACATGTTATTAGGCTGACCCTAGATATACACTATGAAATATATTTGATATACTCTCCATCACTATCTCAAATATGAACATAAGGGTAAATTTTTCACAGTCTCTATAGATCCAAACCCTTTTAAATCATGTCACATGACATATCAGATGAATGGCATGCTTATTCCCAAAACAAAATTAGGCCCATGTAATGAAACCTCCACTAGTTCATGGATTGCCTCATCAAAGTTTCTAGATGACACTTCCTTTAATGATGTAATGCAAGGAATTTCACTAGGGGATTATTGTCTCCTTACACTTAATTATCTTCCTATCTTGAAGACATATAAAAGACTTGATAAATAACCCATGTATAAACCTAATGTCGGGGATGTTATCTCCTTCATTCCACCATAACTCAAAACCAATATTATCTATGTAGGGATCAATCACCCTTCTCCACATTATACTAATCAGTTCCATGCCAAACCATTCATATCAGACTTCATGTTGTTATATAACTAAGTATTTACATAAGTGTACCTCAATAATTATGCCTAGATGGGCTTTAGACTCAGATGTTATGAAAAAAGCATCCATGACTTAATCCTTGACCATTCCCAAAAACCTCATGAAAAATATGGGTTAGGTTTCAAAAAATAAGCCTCTGAACCCTCCATAAGCATCGTGTCTGGATCCATAACAGAACTATAACCACCTTCTCCATCTATGCACAAAGACCTTATGGAAAAATATGACACCATTTTAATCCCATATAATTTTTTTTGTCAACACTACCACTTTAGGACCATTGAATTATCAAAATAACCATGGTACTTATAACCTTCCACTTATCTTACCTAAAATGATAGAAGATAATTCACCCAATGTTTACATCCTTCAATACAATGAAAACCAATCCATCCTTTATTATATGGGGTCAGATGACCATTACCTTCAAAAAAATCTTCCACCCAACACATTGACACTTCTCAATGAATCCATTATCAATATTAATATTGAAACTCCATAGGAGCCTCACATAGTCAAAGTCCATCAACCCTTGGATTTGTAAGAATTAAATAACTTTACCACATTCCTATCTAAATATAGTCAAGATTTCACACGTCATATAGTGATATGGTGGGTATTGACCATACCATCGTTATTCATAATATCATAACTTATCCTAAAAATAAGCATATCAAACAAAATTGAAGTAGGATACACCCTCGTATAACACTTCTCATAAAAGAAGAGTTAAAAAGTCTACTCTCTCCTAATTTCATCATACCTATTAACTATCCATAATGGGTCTCTAATATTGTGCCAAGGACAAAATCCTTAGGAAAGTTATGTATATTTACCGACTTCTGAGATATCAACCTTGCTTTCCCTAAAGACAAATTTCCCCTTCACAACATTGACTATCTCATTGATCTAACTGTCGGCCACGAAATGCTCTCCCTTATGGATGGATTACCAATCTATAATTAAATCCTTATCACCACGGATTACCAACAAAAAACGTCCTTCATCACTCCTTGGGGGAATTTCTATTATTGAGTAATGCCTTTTGGACTTAAAAAATGTTGGGGCCACTTATCGACACGTAATGACATACATTTTCCATGATCTTATCTATAAAATTGTAGAAGGTTACTTGATGATGTTGTAGGTAAATCTAAGCAACACAGAGAGCACCTCACTATCCTAGATACTATTTTTTGCATATTATCCAATACTTTATTTATCTCAACCTTGTTAAGTGTGTGTTTGGTGTTCTTACTAAAAAACTCCTAGGGTTCATCGCTTTTATTTAGGGAATTGAAGTATACCCCACCAAGATCAAGGCCATCATCAAAATTCATCCTCCATCAAACCTTTAACAAATTAAAATCCTTCAAGGTAAAATTCAATCAATCTTTGAATTCATCTCTCAACTTTTAGACTTTTGTCAGCCTTTTCATCTTCTCCACCATAAGGAAGTACATTTTAAATGGGATCATAACTACCAATAATCCTTCGATGACCTCAAATAATACGTTATGTCACCACCTATGCTTACGCCTCCATATCAGGTAGATCAATTTAACCTCTACATATCTGCTACTAATCACACCTTGAGTTCCATGTTTGTTCATCGATATAAGCATGGTCATGAGTAGACATTTTATTATATAAAAAAACTCTCTATGACTATGAGACTCATTCTACTGAAGCCAAAAATATGTGTTGTTCCTTGTACTTCAAAATGTCCAAGATTTTTCATTATCTACTTAATGACAAGACTTACATCAATCCCAACTTCAATCATCTTAAAATGATGCACTCTAAACCATATCATAGTGACAACATCACTTGGTGGCTCATGCTTATGATCAAGTTTTACTTCGAATTCATCTCACAAAAATCCATCAAAGGACAAGCCATCACCGATCAGCTCACTGAAGGTCCTCTCCCTAACAATCAACCACCTCACAAATAATTCCTTGATGAATCTATCAACATTATCGATCAAGAATACAATCCTATAAAAATGGCACTTTTCTTTGATGGATCTAAGTGTTAGCAAGGGGAGGTGATGGTATCATTATTATACCTCCCTGGGGGACCTCTATCCTTCTATCTTTCAAACTAAATTTTGAATGTATTAACAACATGGTAGAATACAAAGCTCTAATCATGGTTCTCCAAACTGCCATCATGATCAACATTCAAATATTGGACATCTATGGAGATCCACATCTCTTTATCAACTAGATCAAATGAATTTATGAATGTAAAAATGATATTATATAAAAATATAAACCCATTATTGAATTTATCTTAGAATATTTTGATCATTACACCATCCAAAAAATTCTACAATCTTCTAAAAAATTCACATACACCATGGATTTTCTTACATCTCTAATATCTCTATCAACTAATGATTCTAAATTATTAATTTTTTTACAAAAACTTGATAAACCATCCCATAAAAATGAACTCCCTTTTATCAACCTCATCAAAAATAATCTAATAGACCTCTGGTATATTTAGACATTAGACCATCTTTCATAATAAAAAATTTCCTCTAACTTTTCTAAAAAGGCTAATTGATCTTTCCTTCAATGCACTACCTGATATGTCATCATAGGTGGTGTTATATATAAACACATATTTGATGGACTCTTGTTAATATGTCTCAAATATCATGAATCTACTAAAGCCATATAATAATTCCACAATGACATATGCGATGGAAAATTCAATGAGATAGTTATCGCTAAGAATTTCCTATGAACAGGATACTAATGGCCTACTCTCATCCAAGATTGTTATGTGTATACCAAGAAATGCATTAAATTCCAACAACATTTTAATCTCACTCACATTCCTAGTCAAGATTTATAGCCCACTTAAGATCTATGAACCTTTTCACAATAGGGATTATACATTATTTGCCTCATCAACCCTTGTTCATCACAACGAAATCACTCTATCATCATAGCTACTAAATACTTCACTAAATGAGAAGAGACCATTCCCTTAGTATCTAATAAAGTGATAAAATAATCAATTTCATCTATCACCATATCAAATGTTGCTTTGCATCCCTCATAAACTAGTTAGTGATAATGGAAAATCCTTCAAGAATAAAAAAGTTAAGAAATTATGTGACACATTCAACATCAAAATAAGATTTTAATCACCTTATTATCAACAAGAAAATGGATAAGCTAAGGCTTATAGCAAAATACTTTAAAAAATTATTATGAAAATCTTTGTACAAGCAGGTGGTAATTGCCATCTCTAGATCCCATTTTCTCTCTACACTTACCATAGTAGCATTCATACTCCTACATGTGTTATGCCCTTTCCTATAGTATATGGATCTAAGGTGGTTTTACTCCTTATAGTTAAAATCCCATCACTCCATGTATCCCTTAGAGATTCTATCCTTGATGAGGATTATTATTAAGAACATTTAACATAATTGGAGTTGTTAGATGAATAACACCTAACAGTTCTCGAAAATCATCATGTCTATCAAGAGTTCATAAAGAATGCATATAAAAAAATTTCAAAGACCGTGACTTTAATATAGGTGATCTAATTCTCAAAGAAAATCAAAATTTTAGTACTCTGGAAAGGACTAAATTGGAAAGTTTTCCCCTAACTTGATTGGTCCATATGTCATCACTTAAAAATATGGGTCGAGAGCTTACCGTTTAGCCTCCCTTGATAATACATCTAAAAAGGAACATTTGAATATCTTGTACCAACAAACGTTTTACTATTAACACATCGAATATCATGAAAATAGTCAAATCAAACATATTATTCCACAACCAGCCCATCATTTCATCATTTTAATGATTTGAAGGTATTTGGTTTATCATCACTATCCTAAAAACCTTAAATATGACCACCATGGTGTTAGGATTTACAGGGAATACATAATCAAATTATTATATATCCAAAAAATAAATTCCATATATTATAGATTACAATTTACAAAATGCAAAATGTAATAACAAGAGATAAAGAAAATAATAGGAAATAAAAGAGATAAAAGACACCATATTTAAATGGGGAAATCCAAAGGTAAAACCCCACTGTAATAAAGCATTGTCTGTATTAAGCATCTCTAATAAAAATTTTTACCCAACAGTTCTACTTCACTCCTTGGTCTATCATGTGATAAAACCATCGAGCTATTTCTTTCTATACAATGTGATAATAATTATGATTACAAACCAAATGATCTTCTTAATCAATACCAATGTTTACATTGGTTTATTAACAATCCAAAGAGGCATTGTCATGAGTCAGTCACTCTATTTAGTCAGTCACTCTGTTCCACTCTTAAATGTAGAAGACCATAATAAATTTTAATACATAAACTTTAAGATGATATGGGGCATACAACAGTGCTAGATATCCCACTTGACATTAGCACCCAAACACCCCCCCTTAATGTTAAGTGAGGAAGAACATAAAAAAATGTTGACATATGTTCCTTATGCCAAGATGGCTAGCATCCAAAAAAACATGTGTTCTATGAGTTTTTAAACTCCATGGTACATTACCAGTGGGTTTATAGTTTTGTAGTACACTGAAGTCTATTTTTCTAGGTTTTTCAACTCCATAGTATACTATCGCAGTGTCCCATAAACTTATAAAATTTGTGCATAATTTTTCCATAGGTTTGTAGTTCCGCAGTGCACTAAAGTATAGTCCCGCTGGTTTTTCAATTCCACGGTACAATATCAGAGTGTCCCACGGACTTTTGAAATCCATAAAAAAATAAAATGTATTGTGAATTTAATCAATACCATGAGACACATATTATTCTGCGGCTCAAAATAATGTTTCAAGGATCCTATAAAATCTACTATATAAAGGAACATATACAAATGAAATTCTAAGGACAAGTGATTTATATATAAAGACTTATATCAGATTATGGAGCCTGTTATAAAACAAGGATTTATCATAACTAATGCTTTGCTGGTATTTATAAGTAACTTCATGTAATGTGACACATTTACTTATTACAAAATGGAGGAAGTATTGGAAGTTTTCAACATACCGTTAAGAGGTGGCATTGTTATACACACTCCCCCTCAAGGGAAACCCTAATAGGCCTAAAAAGGCATGAAATTTTTATAACTTTATAGAACACAATGAATTTGTGAAGATATCTGCAAATTGATCTTTAGTTGAAAATAACTTGAGAACACTATCACCATTTAGGAATTTCTCTCAAAAAAAGTGCATATGAAATTTGATATGCTTGGTCCTTTGATGCTAAACTAGATTATTGGAAAGAGTAATACAATTCTGGTTGTCACATGAGAGAGTAGTGCTCCCTTTAAAACCCATGTGTAGTTCACCAAAAAATATTTTCATCCACATAGTTTCCTTTACAGCTTCCATAACACTTCTATACCTTGCTTTAGTAGAAGAGATAGACATTTCCAGTTGCTTCTTGCTACTCCAAGCGATGATACATGCACCAAACTTGAAAACATATCTAGAAGTATAATTTCTTTCTGCATTATCACCAGCATGATCAGAATCACAATATTCAAATAAGTGTGCATCGTTGCAAGAAGAACAAAAAAACCATAATTAATTATTCCTTTAATATATTTAAAAAATTATTTTGCCATTTTCAAATGATCCGCATAAGGATCCTACATAAATGTTGAAATAAATATTTTTGCATAAGAAATATTAGGTCTAGTAATAGTCAAATAGATTAGACTACTAACTAGCTATCTATATAGAGTAGGATCAAATTTAGCACAATCCAGTTAGGATCTAGCTTAACACTAACTTCAATAGGAATGACAGCATGTTTACAATCAATCATGTTAAATATTCTAAGAAAATTCATAGCATACTGAGATTGAGATGCAACAATAGACTTATGATTTTGAAATATGATCATGCCATGAAAATTATTTAGAAAACCTAAATCAGACATTTCAAAACATTGTTTTAATCTTTCTTTGATTCTAACAATTAAATTTCTATCACTGTTAGTAATCAAAATATCATCAACGTACAAAATAATAATGATAATATGATTATTTTTAAATTTTACAAACAAATAATTATTATAATAACAGTTAGAAAAACTAAGATCCTGAAAGAAACTGTTAATTTTATCATACCAGGCTATATGAGCTTGTTTAAGACCATACAAGGAATTCTTGAGCTTACAAACATATAGATCCTTAACAGGTTATTCAAAACCTTTTGGCTGATGCATGTAGAGTTCTTATTTTAGATCACCATTAAGAAATGAATTTTTAACATCCATTTGGATAATATCCCAACCATATTTGGTAGAAAAAGAAAGAATAATTATCACAATTCTCATCTTAGATACATGGGAAAATGTCTTAACATAGTCAACAATAAGTTTCTAAGTGAAACCACAAGCTACCAACCTTACCTTGAACTTTTCAATTTTCTCAACAGGGTTATACTTGATCATGTAAAACCACCTAAATCCTACAATACTTCTCTTATAAGGAGGAGGGACTAGTTACTAAGTGTTATTTTTAATCAAAATACTATATTCATCTTTCATATCCTGAATCCATCTATAATCTTGACAACTTTCTTCAAACGATTGTGGTTCATCCTCATAGAGAGTCATTAAGGCATGATAATCATACTGACTATGAGTTAACTTCATAAGAATAATATGATTAGACTCTATGACTAGATTTTGAGCCCATTTAGGAATCTTATGATGTAATACAACTTGAGATAACTCTTATTCAATCATCATCATGTCTAGATCAGGATAATCAGTCCCTTGAACTTCTATTTCCATAATGTTAGGAGAAGGATTATCAAGCTCTATCTCAAAGGAACTAAAGGAGGGTTTATGATAAGCATCACATAATGTATTTTCTAAGACAAAAAAAATCATGTTTTCTACTATGTCATGTTTGAAAGGGTCATAGAATCTTAAACCTTTTCTTATAAAACCATAGCTAACAATAATACATTGCAATCATTAGTCTCATCATACATGTAAACCAAAGTCAAAATTTACATTCACCCATCCTACCCTAAGTTGACGCTGATGCAGAGTGGGTCGATGCCTTATAGCTTAGTCAACACCTTATAACTTAGGTTAAAAACTTTGCAGGACCATTCGATGGAAACCATATCCAGTTGCTGGTGATCGCCCCTAGCACAAACCCCATAATTTTTTAAAAATGTAAAAAAAAAATGCTTAAAAAATAGGCTAAGGTTTAGGAAATTACCATCCTCTATATTTTCTAGTGCTTCCTACCTACTCCACTAGCCTCCATATCTCTCAAATTCTCAACTCTATAATTTTCTCAGAGCTCTCAATTTTCAACTTGCATAGTGCAAATGAGCTTAATCGACTAACCCATGGTCATCACCGACCCCCCTGGGTCCCTTCTGCTTTAGCTCTAGTCACTAAAAACCATGTTTGGTTTCCATTGACCCGACCTTACTTTTCGATCAATTTTCCTTCTTCCCTTATTCTGATCACTCTTTCCTTTCAAATTATCTTCTCTCCCACTCTTCTCCCACGTGTGTCACCCAAAACACACCTTGCACGACGTTCATGTTTTTCACATCTCACCTTTTTTACCATGTTTTTGTTCCCTATTAAGGTCATATTATTTTAATTTTCCATCCTTTTCCTACCTAGACACGTCTTTTTGATTCCTCATGTTTGAAGGATATCGCATATTCTTCCCTCGTACCTCGTCAAACCCTTATCTTTATCGTTCTCATACTTTTTCCACATATTTGATGTCTTCCTTTGACCCAATGGTCACACGAATTACACATCCATTTGAGTAGATTCCCTTTAGATATCCTCCATCTTGTAGTGTTTTTCATTGACTCACAGGTCCATAGGTCATTGCTATCATCTCCATTGAGGCCATATTTTGTTCCCTACCAAAGTGATTCCCAAATCACCACCATATTTTTTGTTTATTTTTAGTTTTTGTTTTCTCCTCATCTGGGGCATCTTATCCCATCATCTTCTTCATTTTATCATCCTTTCCACCATTTTATATCCTCATATATCTCTTTAAAACTTGTGACAGATTCCCCTTCATGTCATCGATCCCTAGTTTGAGGGTGATCACCTCAATAATAATCATTTCTCTTTTTCTCTACTGGCTTGCCCGACATAAACCACTCGAAAAAAGGGGTAAATGTAGACACCAATTCCTATTATTGCTACCCTTATCCCATGTCCACTCCCTGTCATCATCATTTTATACATACATACCTCTCTTCCCACTCAAAATCCCCCCTTCCCTCCTAAATTCATTTCAACCCTTTAATAATTATTTCCCACCTTAATCCCTCCTTAATCACACTCTTAATGTATTCAACCATAATCACCCCTAATAACCTTTAATCAAATCTAAACCTTCATCTAATTCATTTATGCTCCCTAAATCCACCATTTTATCCTCCCTAGGTCCTCATTTAATAAATTCACCTCCACTTTTCCTTTATTTAATATTTTCCACCTTACACATACCCATTTATCCATCCTAAGAAATCTTAGCTCATCCTCACCTCTTGAAACCCTAATCTTACCTCACAAGGGCTCATTACCTCTAGCTCGTCACCTTTCAACCACCCAAATGGAGGGATCCCTAAAATCATGGGTCACCATCAACCTTATAAATCTTCCCCTACCCTTCCTTTTCTCAAGATACAATTTTGAATACTTCAGGATTTCTTCTGATCTTTCCTTCATTTGTCATTATCTTTTAAAACTTCCATCATCATCTTAGAGATTTTGTGCTTCATTATTGGAGATTTGAAGTCTTTTCTCTCCCTTGCATTCTTAGCTCAACCCTTTTCATTATCATCACCATTCCCTCAATCATCCCCCATAAATTTTACAAGCTATTTTTTTATTCCACAATTCTATCACTGCATCACCTACCTTCAACTTCATTATGTAGATCGTCATTTTTACCTATTCTCATCCAAAAAACCCTAGATATCTCCATTTAACCATCAACCCTCCCCAGTCACTATCGACCCAATCTATTTCCATTTCATTATCTACCTTTTACCCTTTTTTCCATTTTCTTTTCTAATCTCATAATATTTCAGATTTGAGTTATTTCCATCCTTCCCATTATGCTACCTCATATATGTCTTGTCAATGCTAGTCACCACCATTTCAGTCAGGTTATTATCAACCTGATTAGGGTTTATTGCATCTACCATCATAATTTGTAATTTTCTTTCATCATTATTTTAAAATCAAGTTCTAGGTATCTTGTAGTTTTTTGTTCTTAATCTCAACCTCATTATAAACTCTGAATCTTCCTCTAAGGTCTTCAGTTCTACATTTTCTATCATTATTTCACCTGGTTTGCTCTAGTTTCTATTGACTAAGCCTTGAAGTATCAGGTCACCGTCAACCTATATAGATTTGGTTTGAATTTCTTAGATTATATATGTATATTATCATTTTTATTTCATTTAAGGTTTTTGTTTTAGTTCAGTTATCTTCTATATAAAATTTATCAATCATTATTTTACTCATATTTAATTAAAAAATGTGGGTTGTCATTAATCCTGGGAAGCTGTCACTTTTCGAGATTGAAATTATAAGGTAAACCACCCATCTATCTAATAATCCATTTTTATTGAGTTTCTCTTTGTTGTGCAGGTTAACAAGCTTGTTGCGAAGGAGGATCTGTCATTTCCACCCATATTCATCATCACCCCATCCAGAGGTAACTTAAACTCTCTCATACTTGGATTTGATTATACTCTTGGTACTATTTCACTAATCTAAAATAGGTAAAAGGAATTTTTTTCAATGCAAACATTATTTGACATACCTTTACAATATAATAAAGATTCCATTCAACAACTACTAATGGAAACTGTCATTCAAGAGAATACTATGGATCATTCACTTAAATTCATCATGGAGAGAACTTTTATTGGTAGGTTGATGGACTAATGAGGAGCACACCTTTCTTGTTTCAGCAGATAGATGCCTTCTAGAATCCTAGAGAAGGAATACCACCTTGTGAGATCACTTTAAAATAAAAGATAGTCATCAAAGCAACGTGATGACTAAATTATTTCCCTTCTTATCCTTGAGATATTTCAAATATTATTAGTTCACTCCTTGGTGTGACAACCTCATCTCATGAGCCCTCACTTTATAATTGAGTTCCTTATAGACACACATGTTCTATTTCATACTTCTTCTCTAACACAACTTGAGGTAGATATTTTTCATAATTTACACTAGACTTGTCTTCCTTCCTCTTGGATTTATCATCATTTCTTGATGCCTTGTTTTTACTAGAAGCTCTCATGACTTTCATAGATTATGGTGTCTCTTCACCATCTTCCCATGTTATTTTCTTTTCGTTCTTTGCATCTTCAAATCTTGAGATTTCTTCCTTGACCTTGTATATCCATTTTACCTCCTCTTTTCATGAGGTATTTTTAGGCATAGCTGAAATTGAATCATTTCTAGGGTTGGTATTCATGTTGGAAACCTTATTAACATATCCTTTAAAAGTATTACATCTATTTATGTACTCAGATTGCACGTTGTGATGGAAATACTTTGCAAAATTCCCAAAATCATGATGATTATAGCATATGCCATTACTCTTACCTCTGACTTGGTGTGATATATCACTCCAAATATGATTTACATCATTGAGATCATGAAATATCCTAGCATAGTGTCTAAAATTGTTGTAATTGTAGCATACTACAATATTCATGCCTTTTGAGTCTATTTATTTCCAAAATTGACTTGATAGTTATTCTAATCACTGTTTGATAATATAACCCTTTTCTTGACATTTGAAACAAACTATAATATTTTATTTCCCACTTTTGATATATATTCATGGGTGGTCATCTATGATCTACATCCTACATTACTTAGCCCTATGCTCATAGGTATGACAAGAAAAATAATAGCCATTGAAATTCCTTTCATACCTAGATACTTTTGGTTGCCTAACTAACTTAGGCCTTCTTGTGTTTGTATTCTTGATCATCTTAATGCATGTTTACATGCTTGGAACAATCTTGACATCCTCTCTCATTTCCATAGGTTATCCTCTAAATCCTAGACCTATTTTATCACTTGGTGCTCTTTTATTTTCTAATATTCCATCAATATATTCAAAACTATTTTCATGTTTGCTACACATATACAACTTCTCATTTGATTATTATAATTGAACCTTTAATATTTTTAATTCTTCTTCATGTTCTAGGAAGGCATCTTCCTTGTCTTTTAGAGTTTTTAAAAAATTCTCAATAAAGGACTCCATCCCATTGAGTGCTTGGCTATGGTTAGGTTCATGGAGTTTGATTTCCTTATTCATTTTATCAATCAAAGATTGAACAATCTCATAGTTCCTTTTCAGAATTAATTCAACTAGTGCTCTCATTCTTATTCCTCTAGGATCTCCTCCATGCTATTAGAATTGATTGAAGAGGAACATGCTCTAATACCAATTGTTGAAAATTAGGAAATTGAGATGGGGGTGAATCAGTGTTTGATCATATTGTAACTATTTATTTACTTAACTTAATTTGTGATACTTAAGCCAAACTAACATTCACAAGAATTTAATATGAGAGTAAACACATTGAGACAAGATTTTATGTGGGAAACCTTCAAGGGAGAAAAAACCACTATAATCAAAGTACTAAATTATACAAGAATGTCATGTAAATATTAAAATGATCTCAATTTTAGCATATAGTCAACATGGAGCTGTAACTCCAAAATTCAACCAAACACATACTTAGTCTTTAACAAGATTCTACTTGTATGGAAGCTTCAAATCCTAAATTTATTCAAGCACCTATTGAGCTTCTCTAAGCTTAAACTCACAAGGAATGTTCAACTCCCAAATTGCTAAGTTGATACTTAGACTTATGAAAGGTTTGATCACTTTGATTTTTTGTCTCCAACAACAGATTGTGATCACTAAGTCAGCTCATTCTTCTTCTCAGTTCTCCTCCTGATTTCCATATTCTCTAATCAGCTGCAAGGCTCTATTATACAAGGCTCATTTTGCCCACACTTTCATATCATTCTCTCACTCATTGAGTCATACAAACAGGAATCTACTTTACATATGTTTAACCTATTGATACATTTTAGTCATAATGTTCACCTTGCTCCTCCTAAGTTTCTTGGTTTTAAGCTCCTTCAAAGCATGGTTACTAACAAATCATTTTAATGCATATTTATCTACACTCAACTGATCTTATTGATTCATTATCATACCTGTATTCATCAATATATAGTTATTTATTCATAATTGTTCTCATCTCCACTCCCCTCTCAACGAACTTATATTCTCTTTTTCTCCTGGTGAAACATGTTCACATATTCATAAGAATCATCGTCTCATACTCGTATACCTCTCTATACTAATTTCATCTCACACGCCTCACTCCAAAAACACCTATCTATATCACATACTCATCTACAAGCATTAAAAAATATCTCCCAAGGTTCAAAAACAATTTACAAATCCAAAGATGATATTTGTATAAAATTAATAAACTCCTACACCCAAAATTTCACTTGATCTTCAAAAAATACTCATTTTCACACTTGATTTACATGTATAAGGGAGATGAAAGGTTTCAAAAATAATTGTCTTAAGGTCATTAATGAATTTTACATGGACCAATTATGTTCTCTGACACTACAGATATCTTCATGATGATCTGAATCCCAATATTGACATATGGGGTGCTCTAAACTTCCTGCAAAAACTCTCCTAAACTCACAATATTAGCTTATGACTATTGTCACTATTTTTTAACGTTTTTCTCAGATTCTTCCATATGCTCTAACATATTAAATTTGTCTTGTAGCTTGAATAAACATCCTCCAATAATTATAATTAAGGTGAAACATTACAAGGTCTCCAAATAATCCTTAAAACCCATTAGCCTAATCATTCTTCACCATTAAGATTCCAAGTTTCATTTTAGTTCATTGAAACACACTAGTTATAAGAACAAGTACTTAGTGAGAACTATTATAAACTTAAGAAGAAGAGGAACTTTTCAAACCATTTTGTTGCATTCTTTCATGATCCTTGAACTTGTAGGATGACTTTACCAACATCAAGCAATTGGAGGTCTTCAAATAATAGAGGAAAGATAACTTTACACATTCTTTTTCTCAGTTACCAAAAACTTAGGTCACAATATTGGTTTTTCTTGACACACTATAGTGAACTAATCCTCAAACATTTCTCAACTTGGAATTATGATTTGAGATCTCTTAAACCACTTATAATATTTAAGGAAACATGTTACTTAAAATATTCCTTCTAAATCATACTTTGAAACAAGATATGCCTTGATTTATGTATAAAGAGATGCATCTTAATGTTTTCAATAACCACCATACCTTCTTAAGGCATTTCTTTAAGAGAATCTCTTAATAATGGCAAAGGTATTACAAAAATTCCAAAGTTCATTATTTCATATGAGATTATGTTAACAAGATCAAATGAGATTATTCTTTCCAAAAATGTGCACACTGAGGGTTTTACATTTGAAAAACCTAGTAATGTGATTGAAGAAATTTAACAAATTTTATTCCTTTTTAGGTTACTGAAAGTGTGTGATCACTTCATCATAGCTTCTTAATCCAGGTTCAGACCTTTTATTACATTTGATGAAATGAGATATTCAATATTCAAAGTCACAATCATAGTCCTTCATGATTGTCATAAGAGGACAAGAAAATATTTAAGAGTGAGTGGAATGACTTGTGTAAATCTCTATCGCAAGCTTCTAAATCCATTATTATGATAATATTCCTTCTATAACCATCTCACCATAATGAAACTAATCATCAATTGAGGAGTATGGGCCTAAGAATTAAGAATTTCTAGGACTGATTATGTTGATCCTTAAGACACTGCAGGGAAGTATTAATTTTACGGTTTATTACTAACTCATTTTCACCTATATGACCAAAAAATGCCATCAATACTTCAAATTTACATCCTATGTCATCTCCATATTCTTGATAGCATGAGTTATAAGGTGAACATCACATATAAAACTTAGTTTCAGTCCTATTGACAAGATCTTCAAGAAATCAATCCAAAAATTGAGGAGTAGTGAGCACTAAGCCTGTATATGACTTTAACAAAGTGATTTTGAGATCCAACACACAATTTATGACCTGTATAGGGTGTTCATAGTAATTTCTTATCTCAATAGCATACTCATAGACAAAATCTTTTATCAAGCACAATGATAGGTTTAGTTTGAATTTCATTTTAACAGTAGGAGAGGAAAATGGATTGAGATCACACGAAACATGTACTAAACTTGCCCAAGATTCTTCATGAATCTTTAAAACAAGTCACAGATTATCTTCCATAGTATGATATTTAACTTGGCATCTTTAAATTTGTAATATATAACAAAAAACATGTAAAAAAGGGTCAAATATGTACGAAATAGTCAAATTTGAAGAACAAGAATGTCACCATTTTAATCTAGGAGGAGCCTTCTATAACCTTGAGTGATTGAGACAAATTTCAAGCTTGATTTGGAGTCAAAACATCTCATTATATCCCTATCCCTTCAGGAAGGAGGTTTGGAGAGAGAATAACATTGATAGTAAACTGAATAGAAAATTTTTGTCCTCAAAGTTTTTGCAAAATTTCATTATTGGAGTGCTCTTAAAAAATTCCTTCTTTGATTTATCTGAAGGAGGCTTGATATTTGTTTTTGAGTACTAATAAGACAAGGCACTATTTTATCCCTTCTCACTTTACCCAATTTTGGTAAAACTTTAATAACTTGACCAATCTTATTAAAAATTTGATGATACTTGACATAAAGAACTAATATTCCTCTACATGTTCCATATATTTTTTTATCATAAATAATCTTGTACTGTCTAGACCAATATCATTTTCCCAAGCTTCCACTGTTAGTTCTCAAGGGCATTTTAAGTGAACATTTGAATTTTTCCTTCAAGTGATGAACTATGTCATATAGATGCTCATAAATTCTCTAGTAAATTCTCTTAGACTCCTAATATGCTTATCTAGGATTCTGATGGCTTGATTCGATCTCTTACACCTAATTAGGATCTAGAACTAGGCCTAAATGGGCTAGTTATAACTGTGACTTGCACCACATGAAATGATGCACACCCTAGAAGTTTCACATATTTGAGACACCATTTTAGACCTATGGAACTCCTAAGAAAATAATTTCAACCATATTCATACCTCTATTTGGAACCTACCTCACTGACCAAGCCTGTAACACATTGAAATCATCTTGAATTCACTCTATGAACACCAACCACCATTGAGAAGGCACTACCAATCAACCTTCATCCCCATGTCTGATCATCACTTCACCAATCAAACCTTTTCCATTAATGCCACCTAACATCAATATCAACATGAATGTACCAAGGTTTAGAAAATAATTGTAATAAGATTTGGAACCATAAATATTAATTTGAGGATTTTTTCATCAACCTTAGATAGTGGAGGGAGAGACACAAGATTACACTCAGGTAATTATTTTAATAAAATATGAGGTGTACATGGTGAAAGTGTAAAATTTCATCATGGGGGTTATAACTGTAACTTAGTAGGCTAATTAATTACATTGAAAATGTCTATAGAAGTAACCTTAACATCATTAGTCTTTCCTGTAAATGTAGATTTTCTTTGAAATTTGGAATTAGATGTATTAGGAGTGCTAAAAACATAATTGATCTTATTCCTATTTAATAAATTAGTTGTGTGTTCTTTGATTATATGACATAGATGGTAAAATGATATGCATTTTCAAAAATGACCGATTCTTACAAAGGAGGAAGTAAGCTTTGTGTAAAAAGGAATTGCAAGTCACTATAATTCAAGATATATTCACCTTGGTAAACATGGTATGATAACACAAAACGTAATCATTTCCAGTTTAATAGAGGATTAACAAAGGTTGGACATTTATGCATATTAATATAAAATTGTGCCAATAATTGATTTTCCATTGTAGTGACAGAACACATGGAATGTGTAAGGAGATCATAAAACCAATGCAATGCAAAGTACTTAAGGATCCTATGGAGAAAATTGGTAAGCAATATTTCATGGCATAATCGATACAAGCCACATGAAATGAATTAAGATGTTATGTAGGATCACCTTTTCCATCATAGATAGTATGTTTAGGTGTAAAAAAAAATATGCAAAGGATAAGAGGACACCTTAGGATCCAATCGATTATGTGTAATTGAGTTGAATCTATAACATGAGGAGACTTAGATACACTTGTTTGTAATTGTAAGATTTGATGTTGTAATGTGTGAACAAGAGTTTGAAGATCTTCTGTGTTAGGTGAAGAATCATAGGAACCATTACATATGGGATGTGTACTAGCAATAATGACTGCATAAATCAACATAAAGACATTGTGCATAAAATTTTTACATTCCCCAAGAATGTGGACATTGTATATTTAGGAATAGTAGATGTTAGTCTGATGAGATAAGTTTGAGACATTCCCAAAATATAAACTTCATTAGATGGTTGATCACGAGAAAGCTTGGTAGAAAAAATAATTTTGATAATAGGCTTAAGTATTGAGGATTTTCATCTAGTTTAGTTTTTAAAAAATTATATAGAAGTTTAACTTGGCCTTGGTCCATAATGATCATAAAAATATCACTATGGATTTCAATATCACTTAGTGGGACATCATGAGTAGTATCGAGGATTGATTGACATCAATAAGCATAGGAGATGAGGCCATGAGATTATGATGTTTATGAGTAGGAGTGAGCTCAATATGCTCAGCAGTCTGATTTGTGAACCAAGAAATACACCACAAGGGTATGGGAGGAAAGAATATATAAAATGAAAAATGAAAATATTAAAAATTAATTGTAGCATATACTTATAAAAAATGGAGAAAGCTTAGGGAAACAAAGGAAAAATATTCAATTTAAGAATCAGGTTCACCAAATGTTTTCACCCTTTTTAGATTTGATTAAGATTTACAATGATAACCAAAAATAAATGAAATATAAGCTACAAGGGGGTGTTGTGGTTAATTATCTTCCAAAATTAACCATTAAATATAATGATAATGCATTAATACTTGCAACAAAGATACACAATACAATACAAATGTAAAATCACAAGGAGTTGAGTGAACTTAATTGATTATATATTATTCTACACTGATCTAGCTAATATGAATGATATAACAAGGAGATCTATACTGAGAGTTCCTTAATACTAAAACTATGGCTTGAAGAGTTTCCTAGGAAATATTGTATAATAGGGTCAAGAATGTCCGTACAGTCTTGAACCTACTCAAAATTGTGATCTCTAACTTTTTGTGTTTGTTTTTTGTTTGGATATTTTCATCACTCTTTTTTGGTCACTATCAATCACACTACGGGAACCTCAGAAATCTCTTCTCAACCTTTCAAACCCTAACCATGGATGAAAAGTATTACAAAAAAAACATTAGTTGGAATTTGGGTACACCCGGGCACTACCAATATTGGATTTAATTTGAAGAGGAATCAAACCACATATGGTATTCCACCTAGAATTTCATATCTATTTGTAGTGTAATTATATTTTACATATTTATTTTAAAAAAGATTGACTTGATTTTATCTCTTGTAAATCTAGTTTAGTGATTAACTTTGAGTGCTTAAAAATTTTGGAAGTAGTCTCCTAGACCTAGTGGGAAGCTTAAAACTTGTAGATGGTTTTGTCCTAATGAATGTGTAGAGGAATTTGTGGAGTCAAGGGAGTTTTGCATTTATTTTGTGCTATATTTTGTATTAGGAGTCCTTAAGAGTGATAGGTATCAAATGAGGTGAGATTCACTTACTTATATATGATTCCAAAGGTGATTTAAGTTAAAAAGGCCCACTAAGGAGTAAATGACCCAAATAATAATGTGCAACTAAAATTTTGGGAAAAAATTTAGCAAGGGAAAAATCATACACTGGGGTTAAGAAAAATTGGATGTTCCTACCCCTATTATACATTTTGACCCTAGATATAAAATACTAAGTGTGAAGATTGGAAGTTGATCAACAAAGTTTCTGAATGGATTTCATGCATTCAATTCTCAAAGACTATTAATAGATGAGTGTGTATGATAAATCAAGCTATACAGGATACCTAGAGTTGTACCAAATGAGAATAGGTAAAGTGCAGTTATTTGAGAATGAGATAAATGTCAAGACTAGTAGTGTCCAAGAGTAGAATTACCATATTTGAGTTTTTACACTAACTCAGTTTTCTTGATTGGAAAAAAAATTCTTAGCTATGGATAATTTATCATTTAGAACGTCAAGTTGGTGGATGATTTATAGGGGAAAAGGAGTATAAAATAAAACTAGTGCACGTAATCTTGAGTTTATGTCTCCCTGGTATAGGTCGATACCCAGTGTGTTACCAATTGGTTCAAAGATCCTCATATAAGGTTGAGAAATAAATGAAATGTTCATGTATGGTCATGAAATAATGAGTGAGATAAAAATAAACCGAATGAAAAATTTAAAGGATAATTAGAGCCTATGAAATAGTAGTGTGAATTCCTATAAACTAGGCTTTTTATCTTTATTTGGATTCATAGATAATGTTGAATCCTAATAGTGAATAAATCACATAAATAAATTTAACTAAGAAAAATATAAGATGAGTTTATCCTTATGGTTTATTAAATTCCTTTTTAATCTATATTTTGTTTTTTGAGAAGTCTTTTGAAATAAATGAATTAAAACTTATTAAATAACTAAAATTTTCTATATTATTTAGAAGAAAATAAGATGTACAATTAAAATAAATATAAAAATAATTGAAACCAAACTAATTACTTCTTCTAATCAAAATAAAATAAATAGTGAATAACTAGATGTGTTTATTCCTTTGTTGTAGGGGGGTTTTATACTAATTATAATGAGGAGGCACTTAGAATATTATTAATTTTAAACAATTAAAGCTTCGTATAATATGGCTTCTACCTTGTATTTTTTGGGAAGGGTAGCTTCTCAGAAGCTATTTAATTTTTTCTAGACAAACTTTCCCAACAAAAATAGTTCTAATCTAATTAAAATAAATGATAAATAATAGAAGATATAAATATTTATTTACTTCTTCCAACCACTTTCCTGGTATATCCAAAGGGATAAGATCGGAAGAGATGATCCAAGGTCAAATATTTATTATAAGAAAAATTAATACATGTATATCATATGCACACAAGAAGTGATGGTATCTTCCATTTCAAATAACTCTAAAACTATATTTAAAGACAATTGCTTATAATATAAGTTTAAAATAAATGAAATGCATCCCCAAAATGGTCACTATAGTGATGTGGTATCTTGTCCCAATGTTTTTGGTGATGTATTAATTGTCTTCTCATCTTCAAAATCCCTCCATAATGTGAGTTCCAAGTGATCTAAGTGAGAAAATAAATAAATGAAAATAAGAAATTGAGAAAATAGGATGACTGGTATGGTACAAATAATGATGGTTGTAATGTTAGTAGTAGGAAAGTAAGACAAATAATTGGCTATATATATAAGAACCTCTTGAAAATTTAGTAGCATAACATTTCTCAAAACTTAAAATTATTAACTCATGATACAAATGAATGTGAGATATTTATATACTATTGGGGAAGAAGAAGTCATAAAACAAATGTCAAACAAGAATGAGTGACTCAGCTAATGGGGAGGAATTTAACAATATATTTTTAGAAAGAAGGGAGGAGAAAGTAAAGACTATTATGATGCACCTATTTTTAACATATTTGAATAAGTAAACTTGTCGAGAAAATCAAATCAAAATAAAAAAACACGTTTTAAAAATTGTGTTTTAATTTTTATTTCCATGGTGAGAAAAATTCTACTGTTGCCAAAGGGAAGGTTGTGCAACTTCCACTCTAGAATTAGGGAATTTTTGCAACCAGCACTAAAGATAAAGGTAAAATGCTATCAAAATATCCTCATAAGAAAATTGAAATCTTAGGAGTGAGGCAAAGAGGCTTGGATAAGTCAAGATAGGAGTTTGAAAGAAAGAGGAAGGGGTCTATATCTTGTTTATATCTTGGAAGGAACTTTATCATAATTTGAGACATATTAATCTCAAGTGTTGCATTATGTATTTTTTTGGTGCGTATATTGACCCCTTTCCATTTCTAGCCACTCTATAAGACATCTCCTTTAAATATCGCATCACTTTATCTATTTTCTCATCCACACACAAAGAATTAATGGAAAAAGTTTTTGTATTGGTGGAAGAAGCTTCACATATCCCCTTTTAGATGGTTTACTAGTGGCTTTGATGTTGTTCTCAATAATAATTTCCATGATATAAGGTTTCCTTAGATTGACTGGGCATCTTACTCTTAGATAAAAACCAAATTTAAGATCAAAGGCCTTAAAATATTTTATAAGACAAGCTACATCTAGAGGTATGAAATTTTTAAGAAATTCCATCATGAATTTAGTAAATATAACATTATAATATCGCACACATTCATTATGATGCTTCTTGATATTCTCAAACTCACTCATGAGAAATATAGGATCTGCTCTTTCACCAAATTATAGTTTAAAAATTATCTTCATCTCACATGATGAATCTATACTTTCATCAGGTAAATTTCCAAACCAATCCCTAACATTCTCCTTCAAAGTGTGAATAAAATTTTGTATAACAATATCTTCATAAATAATATCATAATCATCAATAAAATTATTAAAAATTCTAAGATTTTGATCACCTTAAATAACATTGTTCCCTTGAAATTTAGGTACCATCCTTTGGATTTCAATAGATAATTCATTGGGATAACCTCAATTTTTTGAGAAATCAAATATTTTGAATATTTTTTCTCCCAAAAATAAGCAAGGAGATTTAGCACAACCAAAGGAATTGGGTTATTTGTTGTTTCCATCCATATTGTGATCCATGTTAGGATAATTTTCCTCAAGAGAGTGATTGGGAGATGGAGTATGAGGGACAAAAATACGGACAATAAGATCTTGTATCTCAGAGAATTATTGAATATCTTTGGGAAATTAAATGGATCGAACTCTCAGAGTGAAGAATAGGATTGAGATACTTATTTCCTTTAAATGAGAGGTAAGGAGCGAAGATTACATATGTTTTTAGAGGAAAGAGATTTATTGGTAATTAAATAATTGAAAAGAGAGATGACTATAGGAATATTTTTTACTTAATGTTTGAGAACAACCAGGAGATAAGTCACAATTCTCAATTAAAATATACTCACCACAATTTAAAGGATATAAAGGAGGAGTATACTTAGGAGTTTGAGAGTGATGAGTACCTTTTTTTAGCATAGGTTTCCAAATTTTTCTCTCTTTAATTTTTGGTTTGTTGGTGGAAGTTGTTGATGTTTATTTGATGAATCTACTTTGAAAGGTGAGAATAACCCATTAAGGTTTACAAATTTAAAGTTACAATTAGAAACTCAAGACCAAGATACAATACGTTAACAAATATTTGGAAAAATATTGGGCTAATTGATCTCCAAACATAATGGAGTCTCCAATAATATGAAGGTATACATAACATACACAAATAAGCTTCAAACATGAAGTATTTGTGAAAATATCAACATATCATTAGATATTTGTTCAAATATCAAAATATAGTAACTATAGCCACAAAGATCACAAATGAAACCATAAGTTTTATAAACAAGACTAAATAAAACAATAATTTGCATCAATTTTTTATAGACTCTACAAATAAATTGTATGTGGTAAAAATACAAAAAAAATTACTAGAGAAGTGAAAATGATGGTAAATTAAAACCATATTAGTGCAATCCCCAGTAGCAGTGCCAAGTTGTTCTCTTCCAAATCTATACCAGGGTTGAAAAGGTGAAAGGAGCATGATATGTCATTGTAGTGAGGTTCTTCTTCACCTAGAATGGAACATTTGAGGTCAAAAAATGGGAGGGTGGTTAACCTCCTACTCTTTAGGATATGTGACACCTCGGGAAGAGACCTTAAAGAAGCCTAAGTGATGTTAAATAACAAATATTAGATAAGTATAGTCCAGTGGACCCAACTAGGAATCCTAACCACTATGAATTCCCACCGAATTTACTATCACTAATAGTATATTGATAAATCCAGGGAAAATTTTAGTGGCGAATATTCATTAATTCATAGATAATGGGATTTTTTAAACTTGTGCCACATTTTGGGAGGAAAAATTTATCATTGAGATGATCATTTTAACTACTAACATAAAAAAATGTTTAAAAAAAAATCTTGTATAAAATTAGCAAAATTTGTATTTTTTTCATTAAAAAATCACTTTTTCCATTTTTTTTTGTTTGTGTCATATCTTGTGAGGACAGACTTCTCACTTACAAATATTTTGGTTGACACCATATACTATAAATTGACATCATAATATATGTAGTCATCTTGTAGCATAAAAAAATATTACCGACTGACAACATATTAGCACGAAAGTCAATTTTCCCATATTTGCCATTAGCGTGAAAGTCAATTTTCCTAGATTTGCCAATGAATTTCTATGAATTTGTTTTGGGGGGGATCTCAACATTTTACCTACATAAATATACCTATGAAAGGAAAAAGGTTGCACTAAAAAATATGACCATGAAAAATATATCCATAATCTCTAAGATAATTGGTCCAAGGACCAACAAAATGTCTCAAATGAAATCTTCTAAACGTAAATTTTTAGTTATAAAGGATTAAATCTTGAAGGCTTTACACATGAATTGAGATATCAATATGGTGAGGAGTGAAATGAAAATATTTAACATAGTGAAAATGATTATATGAACTATGATTAGTGATTGGATTTATTAGGAAAGGAGTTACCATAATTTAGATCAAGTGAGCTAGTGATAACCTAGGAGAATAAAAATATACACAATTGTTGTAAATACACCATTATTTTAGAAAATAATGAAATATCATACACATGAATTTCATAAATAATCATAAAAATACATCATATAATGTCAATACACTGATATCAAATATTTTATAGGAAAACAAATAAATGAAAGAATATAAGGATTTTTATAATTCCGCAATTGCAGATGTCTAAAGAACACTAAAAAGAACTAAATAAAAAAATTATTTACACCTTAAAATGTTCCTAAAAAATATAACACTTGTTCAACATCCCACAATTCTTTCTCTTTAAACTAGGAAAGAATATCACTCTTCAATTTCTCATAAAACTTGAAAACATAAATGCTCAAGCAAGACAACAAAGTTTTCTTAATAGCCAAAATATCTCTATGGAAAATTACTTCTCCAATTTATTCAATTTACCTTTGCAATGGTGCACAAAAAAGGTACTCAAAATATTGTCTCAATAATAATGAAAGGTTAGAATAGATCTAATTGTGAAATCTAGATAAAAACACATCATCCACCAATTAGAATAGAGATAAAAGTATGTTTGGATCACTATTTCCAAATCATCCTAGAGAAAATAAACATCTTTCCTAGAAATAAAATAAATTTACGAAAAAGGTAACTAATAAGAAAAAATGAATGATAATCCACAAGGAAAAACACAAGAACATCAAAAGGATTAAGACAATTTGATGGAGGGAAAATTCCACCAATGTATAAGACCAAAATCCATCTTTAGATCAATATGAAATCTTAATTCTCTCATTTTAAATGAATTTTAAGTCTTCAGTGTCTCACAGTGGTTGATGTAGGGATATTATTTATAACCATATATTCACTCAATGAATAAATCTTCACACAAACCTTCACTATATCTACAAGAGAGGATCTTATACAAGCCTAAAATGGCTTAAAATCTAGAAAAATTGACAATTATCACCATGAACGACACCATAATTATCATACCATGTCCTTTCATGTCCTGAAGTCATGTAATTCCATGAAGTTTCCATAATCACTTACCTCTCCTTAATTTTCTCTTGGTTTCTTTTCACTAGTTCTTGGAAACATCAATAAGCTCTTTTCTTCTAAAGTATTTTTTAGCTTATCCACATATACACTCTACTTAATCACTTCAAACCAAGTTCGATCCATCAAAAAATTGTACCAAAAAGGGATTTCAGACCTCAAACTTTACAAAACTTTCCCTTCTCTCTCCAATTTTGTAGTTTTTGCCTCAATTAGAAAATTTTATCTTTTGGCTTTACCAATGCTCCTCAAGCCTCATCCCCTATTTCATCACTCATAGTTAATGTTAGACCAACCATCAACTTGCCACAAAATGATCCACAACATCATCCTTTTATTATTTTGTGAACATTATCATATAGTGTTCTTAAGAACATTTATGTTGCTAGTCTTAGGGTTAGAGATATATAGAGTTACCTGTACGCACCCAAAATTGTATGTGCTACACTTGTCAGAAAATGGTTATAAAAGTCCCCAATGATGATTCATGTCCTTTCAGAAGGTGTTCAAGATCCTAAACCCATTCACAGTACATATTTTTAGCCTAGACATCCTTACTTAGCCTTTGCATGCTTTCTTCTAGCTTCCCACTTCATTGTATGCATGTTTTGAACTTTATTGTCAAAACCACGACCCTACCTAGGTGGTGGTTTTGAAACTGCCACACATGCTTGGGCGGTGGTTCTATGTTTGTCACCCAACTTGGGCAGCAGTTTTGAAACTGCCTCCCAGGATTGGGCAGTAGGCACGAGATCGCCTCCCAAGCTTGGGTAGCGGTCCTTCGTGATTTTTACAAAACTCTTCATGTGTGGTTTTAACACATAACACTTCACTTAACTTGAATTCCAGGGAACCAAATTTCATAGAAATGGTCTTGTTTGCATGGTATTACTCCCCTATTCTATTTTTACATATATTTAATTAGTTTGAACTGCCTCTTCACCCAATGATTTGGAACTCCAAGTATTCCTTATGCATGAAGGCACATCCTAGCCAATTCCTATATAATCAATGCTTGTATTCAAGAAAATTTCCTGAGATTTTTTTATCTTGCATAGTAACTCTGCCATAATCCTGCTAGAAATTGCATAGCCAAGCTCTGTTCACTTATGTTAACCCTCTTCGACTTGGATTGCAACCAGACTGCCTTCAAGTTTCCATTGCTCAAATGCCTTCTCATGCTTCTACCTTTGCATTCCCAATTCCTTGGACTCATATGGAGACACATAGAAAGAAAGGATAAAGTGAGGGGACAAGTCATCACATAGCTAGATTTACCTCTATTATGTGAATTCAAGTTTGGATTTGTTGTTTGATTTCCTTTATTCCTACAAGTTATCATTGTTACATAATATCAAATAAAGTAGAAATCAATTTCCTTTCATTTACAAGTAATTAGTCGATTTCAAAGAGGGTTTAAATCATTAATAGAAGCTCCTAGTGATGGATCCTCTTCTTCCAATCCCTGTGGATTTGAAGGAGAGAATATATGTATGAGTTTGTCTACATATCATAGATCATTTGCAAAATTTGTTGTTTTAAGTTAGTTTAGTTTCAATGCACTCAACACAGGTGAATAACCACACCAGGTTATCTCACCTATTTAATTTTAGTGTAGAAATATTTTAATTATTTAGAATAGAAGCAAATTTTTGTTTGTGATTATAATATTTCAGTTTTGTTATTTTTTTAGACTAGTTTCCTTTTCATAAGTAGCATAGATTGTTAGTTTCAGCTTAGTTAATTTAAACACTTCAAAATGAATCAACACTTAGATCTAATTTAGACAAACAAACCATAGGGAATTTACGCTACCCATTCATAGCGTATAAATCTCCCCTTTTCCAAATTAGTTACCAGGAGATCACACTACCAAATCTTAGTCACTAATCCTCCTATAGTGAGCCACACACATTCAACATTGGTTTTTCTGGCATGAACTTGGGGGGTTGAGTGTGGTTGAAGGTTGCATGTCAATTTTCATCCGTACAATACCCAAAAAAGGTTATGTAGTTAATGAATTGACATTCATCAATCCCTATTGTGTGTGCAATAAGTTAGTATTCATGTCCTATTCCTCTACTTTATGGAAGCTTTACCAAATTCTAACATTTGGTCATCAGATGCAGGTCCTAATTATTGTCGGTTAATCTATCTGGTCCACCCAGAACATTCTGTGATTTAATGCCCTAAATGATCAAGAAATAACCATACATTCCTTGAGATAACCATTTATGTTTACATCATGTTTTATGATCTAATTGTTATCACATACAAGGTTTTAAGTCTCTAGACCTACTTCACCATGTGAGTACTAAGTGATTTATATCTAGGTAAAGCACCATGCTCAAAGAATGACATGAAATTCTATATCTTACTATCGTCCATAGTCTCTTGAGGTGGTTACCTTATGATTTTTAGTCTAAACCACCTTCCATTCTACTACATCTAGAAACTAATAGTCTTAGATGCTTCTACAGACTTGCATTCGGGTTCTTTACTTCTCATGTAATTTTTGGTGATATTCACATATTTGTTTCTATTACTCTAACTGCATTCTATGACAACCTGAGTCCACACAAAACATCTGAGCAAAATCTAATTCCTAGTATAACACCAATATTATTGATTGACACATCATGGTCATATGTCAAAATCATGCCATTATATAACACATGTATAAGGGTTATCATATTTGCTACATTGTTCATTAGCCTTCCAGTGCATTTAAGAATAATGTCATTATCTATTAAAGCCATTCGTAGTTTCTTTCAACAATAGGCATGTTGATTATCATGAATTCTTCAACAACTATACAACTTTTATAACCCGCCCCTCCATATGCTTTAAGGATTTTGGCAGTAATTAGTTTGTATGCATCCCTTAATCGATCATATTTGGGTGATATGTTTGTGACTCCTCTAAGGTCTATGTGATTCCATTTGGTGCACATTTACGGGTTAGTTAGTCTCTTTTGTTTAAAGACCTATGTGCACAATCTACAAAAAATGCATTATCTACGTTTTCTGATCGTCCTAATTGTGATCACTCAACATGTCAAATGTTCTGATATTAATTTGTAAGGCTCGTAAGTAGTTTGTAGCCTATTGGTAAGTGTTTGAATACAATCCATTTATTTTTTATAGTCAAATGGTACTTGTGAGAATCTTACAAGAGCATATGGTATTTTATAAGAATCAACTATTAGACATATTTGTTTGAAACTAGAATAGAGAATTCCAATCTTCTAAGTTCACTAGGTTTACTATCCACTCCTTAATATTCAAATTTATTATAGTAAATAGTCATTGCTTAAATTAGCCCATTATTCATTACCATGTATCAGTCTCAATAATTTATAGAGCATAAGTAAGTGTGTCATCAAAGTATTATTGTTTGTATCCAACATTTATTAAGTCATCATGTGTACATATTAGTTAGTAATTCTACAACTTTATCATTTAATTCATTACCAAAAGTAAAGTTAATAGTCTCTGGTCATTAGAGTATAATTATTTTCAATGTAATTGGATGGTTCATTTTTTGTCTATTATATTTATTTATAGTCTGTGTTAGATTCGTTTGTGTATGTCAAAAGCGTTGAAAAATAAAATTAAAAAAATTGTCTCATTGTACAGATGCATTTTTAGTATTACTCGACATTTAAGAAGTCAAAGTTCAATTTCTAGGGGGGTCATACTGATGCAGAGACTAAATCACTAGCAATATTTCATCAAGCTTAGAATGATCAGAAAACTCAAATCAGTCTTTTACACCTTCAAAAACTAGCTCTTTTCTCAAATCTAGAATACTCAAATCATGCAATGACTTGGTCCTGAAACCCAACCTATTTTGAATTTTTAAATTCCCAAACACTTAACTCTCTTACCCTTATATGTCAAAACTATCCCACATGCTCAAATTGACCCCATACATTTAATTAGATTGGATATATAATTTTGAAGCTCTATCTAGATGATCCTGCATCAGTGGTCCTTAGAGAGAATATGTTTCCAATAATAGATAGGATGATCTAGAGGACTCAGAATTGATTTGGATCCCAATTGATCAAAATAAATAGTTAATATTTCCCCAAAATATTTCATTAACTACTCATCAATTTTTCAACTGATTTCCCCAATGCTAGAATCATTACAAATCTCTCTCTAATAAATTTATAACAACACCACTAGATTTAATTTTATTTGAATTAAATATAATAGGAGAGTAACTGCTGTAAAAATAATGTATAATGATAGAATATAGAAATGACACGAGTAAACTAATATGTAAAATATGAAAACCCTGAGAAGAAGATGATTATGAGAATTAGCTAATATCCACTTAACCTAGAACTGAGATGGGAAGGTAGGAGTGATGAAAAAGATGAAAACAACGTCATAATTAATCTCTATAAATTATGCAACTCACAAAATATAGATAGAGGAACCCATCGCAGGACAGAGCTGTATGTGTGCTGGGTGACTAGATTCTAACACCTATGACATGTATAATCCCTAATCTGGTTTCTCTTGTCTCGCAGGGTAATCACAAGTGTTTCCCTTTTGAATCTCCTACTGTTTTGCACAATGATTTCTCAAGATACGTTAACCTATAAAATATAATTTCACCTTCACAAGCCGACCAAACCCCATCAATCATAATGGAAAAATGTAGAATGAGATTAGATGACCTTGTTTCACCGCCCAAGAGTGAAATTATAATCGAGGGTTACACTACAACTCATACTTTCGATGTAGTTCCTCATGAGTATGTGTAGAAATTCTTCTCTAGGATGCCCTTGTGCAAGTGGCACTTGATAGCAGGTTGTGCTAAGAATATAACAATGTATTAGAATTTTTGATAAATATCTGAAATTCTCATTCCTCTTTTTGTATGAATTGTAGTATAATATCCTTTTCCCTTGAATGGATGCTAGTGAATTCCGTGGAGTGATTTTTTTTAATTATTAGTAAATAGGTTTTTGAAAGGGACTATACCGTTTTAAATAAAAGGCTCAAGAATAGGATCTTATAAAGTCCATAGAAAAGTGATCCAATCAGAATTACAATATATCCCAATCGCAAAAAAACAATTTGCCAAGAAATTACCAATAACAACAACACACATAGTATACAGATAACAAAAAACGTGATAAAACCACTAACAACAATATCATATGCCAAAAAATGAGACCATGATCCAGTTCACTTGAAGGATTTTTCTAGTCTACTTCATCTCCTAGAATAATATGAATCAACACTAATGTTGTGGACCTATGAAGGAGCATTCTTGTCCACACTGGCTAAAATTAGGATCGAGTTGGCCATCCTTTCCAAATCTTCATAAATGTTGCGCACATACAAACATTTTTAACTTTGTGCTTCTAGAATTTGGTATATGCTTTGACAGATGAAAGACTATCATATTTAATTTATCTTACTCATGAAGCATGATATCTAGGAATCGAGCGTCTTGTATAATATTATCAATCTAGTTGTCCTCCAAGTTAGATCTCTCATTCCAATGCTGTTTCCCTTCCTCCTTAGACAAAGGTCTCACCGCCCCGGCAAAGCTCTAAGTTTCCTTCTCATATCTTTCATTCTCGGGTCCAATCGCCGTGCTTAGCCTCCTCAATCAGTAAGTCTTGAACAAATTCAACTCGTGATTTTTACTACTATTAAGAATCCTCTTGGGGGGAAGGGGGATGGGGGAGTAAAAGGGGTGCTTTGGACCCAAATTTCCTCGGGCCCATTGGGTTGGAAAAAATAGGAATAGAGGCTAGAGGAGGGGGTAGGTTAGGGCTTGGGTTACGAGGGATGTAGGGGTTTAGAGGACTGATGTGGTGGATTTAGAAGATGATCTCCGATGCAGTGGAAGGGCCCTGCGTGCTTTTTGACGGCTCCAGATGGAATCTTTCGTAGAGATTTTAAAATGAAATAAGAAAACAAACTTTGCATTTCGTCCTAAAAGGATTAAGAATGAACAAAGTTATTTACAGGAAGTCAATGATGTATATAACCCTTCAATGTGACCTATCTCATCATCATTATAAAATATAAGGGGGTTGGAATTGCAGCCACTTTAATTCTAGGAGTGACAAATTTCAAGTTATTCACCATACCTTAAGAAAATTTTGTTTCCAGACTTTATATTCTTCTCCTGAAGAAACATTTCCCTCCATATCTATCCGTGACCTAACAATCATCTCTCTGTAACAATAAAGATTGCCCTCATATTGTCATAGTCTTTTCCTTCCATCCCTTAACAAACTAAAAGGGAGTGATGGTCCATGACTAAGTTATTTCACTCCACTAGACTACAACATCCTCCATGTAGATATCCCCAAATATCACCAGTTTCTCCATTTTTGGTCACTTTTGGTTCGATCCTGGATGACACATCACCTCACATTTTTCCTTAGATTGACTTTCTTTTTCCGTTCATCTTACTATGCAAGGAAAATCTTCTAAAATTCTTGTTATCAACCTTTTTCTTTCCCCCACCAAAAAATCTGTGGTTTATTATAGGAACCACATAGAAGTGATGGTACTTCCATTTCAAAGAACTAACCTCTAAAACTAATATTTAAAGACAATTGCTTATAAAAAATAAGTTTAAAAATAAATGAAATGCATCCCCCAATGGTCACTATAAGTATGTGGTATCTTGTCCCAATGTTTTTTGGTGATGGATAATTGTCTTCGTCATCTTCAAAATCCCTTCCATAATGTGGAGTTCCAATGGAATCTAAGTGAGAAAATAACTAAATTAAATACGAAATTGAGAAATAGGAGGACTGGTATGGTACAAATAATGATGGTTGTAATGTTTAGTAGTCGGGAAAGTAAGACAAATAATTGGCTATTATATATAAGAACCGTCTTGAAAATTAGTAGCATAAAACATTTCTCAAAACTTAAAATTATTAACTAGATAACAAATGAATGTGAGATATGTATCTATGGGGACGAAAAGTCATAAACACATTTCAAACAGAATGAGTGACTCATCTAATGGGGAGGAATTTAACAATATTTTTTAGAAAGAAGGGAGGAGAAAGTAAAGACTATTATGATGACCTATTTTTTAACATTGTGAATAAGTAAACTTGTCGAGAAATCAATCAAAATAAAAAAACAAGCGTTTAAAAATTGTGTTTTAAATTTTTATTTCCATTGTGATAAAAATTCCTGTTGCCAAAGGGAAGTTTTTGCAACTTCACTCTAGAATAGGGAATTTTTGCCACCAGCACACGATAAAGGTAAAAAATGCTATCAAAATTCCTCATAGAAAATTGAAGCTGAGGAGTGAGGCAAAGAGGCTTGGATAGTCAGATTAGGATTTTGAAGAAAATGCGGGGTCTATATCTGTTTTATAATATCTTTGAAGACTTATCATAATTTTGAACATATTACTCTCAATTGTTCATTAGTATTTTTTTGGTGCGTATATTGACCCCTTTCATTTCTAGCCACTCTATAAGACATCTCCTTTAAATATCGCATCACTTATCTATTTTCTCATCCACACACAAAGAATTAATGGAAAAAGTTTTTGTATTGGTGGAAGAAGCTTCACATATCCCCTTTTAGATGGTTTACTAGTGGCTTTGATGTTGTTCTCAATAATAATTTCCATGATATAAGGTTTCCTTAGATTGACTGGGCATCTTACTCTAGATAAAAACCAAATTTAAGATCAAAGGCCTTTAAAATATTTTATAAGACAAGCTACATCTAGAGGTATGAAATTTTTAAGAAATTCCATCATGAATTTAGTAAATATAACATTTATAATATCGCACACATCATTATGATGCTTCTTGATATTCTCAAACTCACTCATGAGAAATATTAGGATCTGCTCTTTTCACCCAAATTATAGTTTAAAATTATCTTCATCTCACATGATGAATCTATACTTTCATCAGGTAAATTTCCAAACCAATCCCTAACATTCTCCTTCAAAGTGTGAATAAAATTTTGTATAACAATATCTTCATAATAATATCATAATCATCAATAAAATTATTAAAAATTCTAAGATTTTGATCACCTTAAATAACATTGTTCCCTTGAAATTTAGGTACCATCCTTTGGATTTCAATAGATAATTCATTGGATACCTCAATTTTTTGAGAAATCAAATATCTTTGAATATTTTTTCTCCCAAAATAAGCAAGGAGATTTAGCACAACCAAAGGAATGGGTTATTTGTTGTTTCCATCCATATTGTGATCCATGTTAGGATAATTTTCCTCAAGAGAGTGATTGGGAGATGGAGTATGAGGGACCAAAACTACGGACAATAAGATCTTGTATCTCAGAGAATTATTGAATATCTTTGGGAAATTAAATGGACTCGAACTCTCAGAGTGAAGAATAGGATTGAGATACTTATTTCCTTTAAATGAGAGGTAAGGAGCGAAGATTACATAGTTTTTAGAGGAAAGAGAATTTATTGGTAATTAAATAATTGAAAAGAGAGATGACTATAGGAATATTTTTTACTTAATGTTTGAGAACAACCAGGAGATAAGTCACAATTCTCAATTAAAATATACTCACCACAATTTAAAGGATATAAAGGAGGAGTATACTTAGGAGTTTGAGAGTGATGAGTACCTTTTTTTAGCATAGGTTTCCAAATTTTTCTCTCTTTAATTTTTGGTTTGTTGGTGGAAGTTGTTGATGTTTATTTGATGAATCTACTTTGAAAGGTGAGAATAAACCCATTAAGGTTTTACAAATTTAAAGTTACAATTAGAAACTCAAGACCAAGATACAATACGTTAACAAATATTTGGAAAAATATTGGGCTAATTGATCTCCAAACATAATGGAGTCTCCAATAATATGAAGGTATACATAACATACACAAATAAGCTTCAAACATGAAGTATTTGTGAAAATATCAACATATCATTAGATATTTGTTCAAATATCAAATATAGTAACTATAGCCACAAAGATCACAAATGAAACCATAAGTTTTATAAACAAGACTAAATAAACAATAATTTGCCATCAATTTTTTATAGACTCTACAAATAAATTGTATGTGGTAAAAATACAAAAAAAATTACTAGAGAAGTGAAAATGATTGGTAAATTAAAACCATATTAGTGCAATCCCCTAGTAGCAGTGCCAAGTTGTTCTCTTCCAAATCTATACCCAGGGTTGAAAAGGTTGAATGAAGGAGCATGATATGTCATTGTAGTGAGGTTCTTCTTCACCTAGAATGGAACATTTGAGGTCAAAAAATGGGAGGGGTGGTTAACCTCCTACTCTTTAGGATATGTGACACCTCGGGAAGAGACCTTAAAGAAGCCTAAGTGATGTTAAATAACAAATATTAGATAAGTATAGTCCAGTGGACCCAACTAGGAATCCTAACCACTATGAATTCCCACCGAATTTACTATCACTAATAGTTAATTGATAAATCCAGGGAAAATTTTAGTGGCGAATATTCATTAATTCATAGATAATGGGATTTTTTAAACTTGTGCCACATTTTGGGAGGAAAAATTTATCATTGAGATGATCATTTTAACTACTAACATAAAAAATGTTTAAAAAAAAATCTTGTATAAAATTAGCAAAATTTGTATTTTTTTTCATTAAAAAATCACTTTTTCCATTTTTTTTTGTTTGTGTCATATCTTGTGAGGACAGGACTTCTCACTTACAAATATTTTGGTTGACACCATATACTATAAATTGACATCATAATATACTGTAGTCATCTTGTAGCATAAAAAAATATTACCAACTGACAACATATTAACACAAAAGTCAATTTTCCCATATTTTGCCATTAGCGTGAAGTCAAATTTTCCTAGATTTGCCAATGAATTTCTATGAATTTGTTTTGGGGGGGATCTCAACATTTTACCTACATAAATATACCTATAAAGGAAAAAGGTTTGCACTAAAAAATATGACCATGAAAAATATATCCATAATCTCTAAGATAATTGGTCCAAGGACCAACAAAATGTCTCAAATGAAATCTTCTAAACGTAAATTTTTAGTTTTATAAGGATTAAATCTTGAAGGCTTTACACATGAATGAGATATCAATATGGTGAGGAGTGAAATGAAAATATTTAACTAGTGAAAATGATTATATGAACTATGATTAGTGATTGGATTTATTAGGAAAGGAGTTACCATATTTAGATCAAGTGAGCTAGTGATAACCTAGGAGAATAAAAATATACACAATTGTTGTAAATACACCATTATTTTAGAAAATAATGAAATATCTACACATGAATTCATAAATAATCATAAAAATACATCATATAATGTCAATACACTGATATCAAATATTTTATAGGAAAACAAATAAATGAAAGAATATAAGGATTTTTATAATTCCCGCAATTGCAGATGTCTAAAGAACACTAAAAAGAACTAAATAAAAAATTATTTACACCTTAAATGTTCCTAAAAAATTATAACACTTGTTCAACATCCCACAATTCTTTCTCTTTAAACTAGGAAAGAATATCACTCTTCAATTTCTCATAAAACTTGAAAACATAAATGCTCAAGCAAGACAACAAGTTTCTTAATAGCCAAAATATCTCTATGGAAAATTACTTCTCCAATTTATTCAATTTACCTTTGCAATGGTGCACAAAAAAGGTACTCAAAATATTGTCTCAATAATAATGAAAGGTTAGAATAGATCTAATTGTGAAATCTAGATAAAAACACATCATCCACCAATTAGAATAGAGATAAAAGTATGTTTGGATCACTATTTCCAAATCATCCTAGAGAAAATAAACATCTTTCCTAGAAATAAAATAAATTTACGAAAAAGGTAACTAATAAGAAAAAATGAATGATAATCCACAAGGAAAAACACAAGAACATCAAAAGGATTAAGACAATTTGATGGAGGGAAAATTCCACCAATGTATAAGACCAAAATCCATCTTTAGATCAATATGAAATCTTAATTCTCTCATTTTAAATGAATTTTAAGTCTTCAGTGTCTCACAGTGGTTGATGTAGGGATATTATTTATAACCATATATTCACTCAATGAATAAATCTTCACACAAACCTTCACTATATCTACAAGAGAGGATCTTATACAAGCCTAAAATGGCTTAAAATCTAGAAAAATTGACAATTATCACCATGAACGACACCATAATTATCATACCATGTCTTTCATGTCCCTGAAGTCATGTAATTCCATGAAGTTTCCATAATCACTTACCTCTCCTTAATTTTCTCTTGGTTTCTTTTCACTAGTTCTGGAACATCAATAAGCTCTTTTCTTCTAAAGTATTTTTTAGCTTATCCACATATACACTCTACTTAATCACTTCAAACCAAGTTCGATCCATCAAAAATTGTACCAAAAAGGGATTTCAGACCTCAAACTTTACAAAACTTTCCCTTCTCTCTCCAATTTTGTAGTTTTTGCCTCAATTAGAAAATTTTATCTTTTGGCTTTACCAATGCTCCTCAAGCCTCATCCCCTATTTCATCACTCATAGTTAATGTTAGACCAACCATCAACTTGCCACAAAATGATCCACAACATCATCCTTTTATTATTTTGTGAACATTATCATATAGTGTTCTTAAGAACATTTATGTTGCTAGTCTTAGGGTTAGAGATATATAGAGTTACCTGTACGCACCCAAAATTGTATGTGCTACATTGTCAGAAAATGGTTATAAAAGTCCCCAATGATGATTCATGTCCTTTCAGAAGGTGTTCAAGATCCTAAACCCATTCACAGTACATATTTTTAGCCTAGACATCCTTACTTAGCCTTTGCATGCTTTCTTCTAGCTTCCCACTTCATTGTATGCATGTTTTGAACTTTATTGTCAAAACCACGACCCTACCTAGGTGGTGGTTTTGAAACTGCCACACATGCTTGGGCGGTGGTGTCTATGTTTGTCACCCAACTTGGGCAAGCAGTTTTGAAACTGCCTCCCAGGATTGGGCAGTAGTAGGCACGAGATCGCCTCCCAAGCTTGGGTAGCGGTCCTTCGTGATTTTTACAAAACTCTTCATGTGTGGTTTTAACACATAACACTTCACTTAACTTGAATTCCAGGGAACCAAATTTCATAGAAATGGTCTTGTTTGCATGGTATTACTCCCCTATTCTATTTTTACATATATTTAATTAGTTTGAACTGCCTCTTCACCCAATGATTTGGAACTCCAAGTATTCCTTATGCATGAAGGCACATCCTAGCCAATTCCTATATAATCAATGCTTGTATTCAAGAAAATTTCCTGAGATTTTTTTATCTTGCATAGTAACTCTGCCATAATCCTGCTAGAAATTGCATAGCCAAGCTCTGTTCACTTATGTTAACCCTCTTCGACTTGGATTGCAACCAGACTGCCTTCAAGTTTCCATTGCTCAAATGCCTTCTCATGCTTCTACCTTTGCATTCCCAATTCCTTGGACTCATATGGAGACACATAGAAAGAAAGGATAAAGTGAGGGGACAAGTCATCACATAGCTAGATTTACCTCTATTATGTGAATTCAAGTTTGGATTTGTTGTTTGATTTCCTTTATTCCTACAAGTTATCATTGTTACATAATATCAAATAAAGTAGAAATCAATTTCCTTTCATTTACAAGTAATTAGTCGATTTCAAAGAGGGTTTAAATCATTAATAGAAGCTCCTAGTGATGGATCCTCTTCTTCCAATCCCTGTGGATTTGAAGGAGAGAATATATGTATGAGTTTGTCTACATATCATAGATCATTTGCAAAATTTGTTGTTTTAAGTTAGTTTAGTTTCAATGCACTCAACACAGGTGAATAACCACACCAGGTTATCTCACCTATTTAATTTTAGTGTAGAAATATTTTAATTATTTAGAATAGAAGCAAATTTTTGTTTGTGATTATAATATTTCAGTTTTGTTATTTTTTTAGACTAGTTTCCTTTTCATAAGTAGCATAGATTGTTAGTTTCAGCTTAGTTAATTTAAACACTTCAAAATGAATCAACACTTAGATCTAATTTAGACAAACAAACCATAGGGAATTTACGCTACCCATTCATAGCGTATAAATCTCCCCTTTTCCAAATTAGTTACCAGGAGATCACACTACCAAATCTTAGTCACTAATCCTCCTATAGTGAGCCACACACATTCAACATTGGTTTTTCTGGCATGAACTTGGGGGGTTGAGTGTGGTTGAAGGTTGCATGTCAATTTTCATCCGTACAATACCCAAAAAAGGTTATAAAATTCATTAGTTTCCTTTCATAATCCCTATAGTGAGTGTAAAAAGTTAGAACTCAACTCCTCCTCCTCTCTTTATCTCACTTTTTTTCTTTCTTTCTCACAATGCTCCTACTATCCTCGGACAATCTTCTTCCACCCAGAACATTCTTCAAATGAATTATCAAGAAATAACCTTACATTTTTGAGCAACCATTTAAGCCTACATCATGCACAGAAAAATTTGTGACTGGGTTTTAAGTCTTAGACCTACTTCCTTTGTTAATGGGTCATTCATATTAGGTATTCACTATGCTTGACTGTCTTTCTTACTAACTATCGTCGAAATCCTTGAGGTGGTTGTTTTATTTAGTCTAAAACCTTTTCTAATATCTAGAAACTAATAGTTTAGATATTTCTACAAACTTTCACTCATTTTTATCGATGTAATTTGGTGATAATGAAATGTTTCTTTCTAAACTCTAACTTCCTTCTATGACAACCTGAGTACACACAAAACACTATCTATTTATTCCTAGTTACATTAAAAGATTAAATTTTGGTCCTTGTGACTATATGCCCTTATATAACACATATGGGTTATCACTGGGGTTTGTTCAAGCCTTAATATTTAAAAGGAGCTACTTTTTCCATTGTATTTCTTTGAGTAGGCATGGTTCCAAAAATTAAAACTATCAATTTTTATAAACCCTTTACATATCTTTAAGGAATGGTAAATTAGTTTCTAACACAGTTAACCTATCATACCTCAGTCATATGTTTGTAACTCCTCGAGTCAACACCCAAATGTGCACATTTGGCTAAAGACTGTTAGAAACACATTGTTTACAAGCTCAAAAAAAAAGTTTGAACTCCTACTGTGATCACTAAATGTCAAGTTCTCATATGAATAACAAGGATTCACTGTATACATATTGCAAAGACACAATACAATCCACACTTCTTCTAAATGGTACTTTAAGAATCTTCCTTGAACCTCTTGATAAAAAAACAACTTTACACATATTTGCTTGAAACTAGAATAGAGAATTCCAATCTTCTAGGCCACTGATGACTACAACCTAAACCAATACATGGAAAAGGATGCTTAAATTCCCTCATAATAAGCATGTATCAGCCTAATAATTTATAGAGCATAAGTAATTCAAGACAATACATAGATACTGCCTCAAACTCAACATTCACCATGAAAAATTCACACCAAAACAAAACTTCCAAGTTTAATTAATTGTAATTATTACAAAATTTATTCTTTCTCCACATATCCTCATGGATTTACCCTACCATTATTCCTCCCTTTCTTTTCTTGGAGGACAACAACTATCTATTTGAATCCTCTTCCTTTTTGTAAGACCTTTCTTGGATTCTCTTAGTTAACTCCTAAAATCCCATAATGACTCATGCATGTAGCTTATTTTTGAAGTGTAACTACCATTTTGTGACTCTTCACATTCCTTATAATACATGTAATTTTTAACATTATTATACATTTCATAACTTGTTTCTCACCTAGGACTCATTTCTAAACATATTACTCTTGTTCATACTTTAACAATCCCCTTATTTGACGTTCAAAAGCCATATTGGCTCATTACACGCTTGAGGATCTGAATTTACATTTAGGAGGGAAAAAAAATATTTTGAATTTTTAAATTCCCAAACACTTAACTCTCTTACCCTTATAATGTCAAAACTATCCCACATGCTCAAATTGACCCCATACATTTAATTAGATTGGATATATAATTTTGAAGCTCTATCTAGATGATCCTGCATCAGTGGTCCTTAGAGAGAATATGTTTCCAATAATAGATATGGATGATCTAGAGGACTCAGAATTGATTTGGATCCCAATTGATCAAAATAAATAGTTAATATTTCCCCAAAATATTTCATTAACTACTCATCAATTTTTCAACTGATTTCCCCAATGCTAGAATCATTACAAATCTCTCTCTAATAAATTTATAACAACACCACTGATTTAATTTTATTTGAATTAAATATAATAGGAGAGTAACTGCTGTAAAAATAATGTATAAATGATAGAATATAGAAATGACACGAGTAAACTAAGATGTAAAATATGAAACCCTGAGAAAGAAGATGAGATGATGAGAATTAGCTAATATCCACTTAACCTAGAACTGATATGGGAAGGTAGGAGTGATGAAAAAGATGAAAACAACGTCATAATTAATCTCTATAAATTATGCAACTCACAAAAATGATAGATAGAGGAACCCATCGCAGGACAGAGCTGTATGTGTGCTGGTGACTAGATCTAAACACCTATGACAATGTATAATCCCTAGATCTGGTTTCTCTTGTCTCGCAAGGGTATCACAATTGTTCCCTTTTGATCTCCTAATGTTTGCACTATGATTTCTAAAGATACTTATAACCTATAAAATATAATTTCACCTGCACAAGCCGACAAACCACATCAATCATAAATGGAAAAATGTAGAATGAGGATTCAGAATGACCTTGGTTGTCACCCCAAGAGTGAAATTATAATCGAGGGTTACACTACAACTCATACTTCATGTAGTTCTCATGAGTATGTGTAGAAATTCTTCTCTAGGATGCCCTTGTGCAAGTTGCACTTGATAGCAGGTTGTAGCTAGAATATAACAATGTAGTAGAATGTTTGGATAGAATATAATGAAATTCTCATTCCTATGTTTTGTATGAAATGTATGTATACCTTTTCCCTTGAATGGATGCTAGATGAATTCCTTGGAGTGATTTTTTTAATTATTAGTAAATAGTTTTTTGAAAGGGACTATACCGTTGTAAAAAAAGGCTCAGAAGTAGGATATTATAATAGTACCAGATGAAAAGTGATCAGAATCAAGAAATTACAATATATCCCAATAGCAAAAAAACAATTTGCCAAGAAAATTACCAATAACAACAACAAACATAGTATAGATAACAAAAAACAGTGATAAAACAACTAAACAACAATATCAGATGCCAAAAAATGAGACAATGATATCCAGTTCACTTGAAGGATTTTTCAATAGTCTACTTCATCTCCTAGAATATAGTGAATAACACTAATGTTGTGACCTATGAAGGATCATTCTTGTCCACCTGGCTAAAAATTTAGTATCGATTTGGCCCATCCTTCCAAATATCTTCATAAATGTTGCTCAACATACAAACATTTTTAACTTGTGCTTCTAGAAATTTTGTTACTGCTTTGACAGATGAAAGACTATCATATTTAATTTATCTTACTCCATGAAGCATGATATCTAAGGAATGAAGCTTCTTGTAAATATTAGCAATCTAGTTGTCCTCCAAGTTAGATCTCTCATCCAATTTTCTTTTCCCTTCCTCCTTAGACAAATGTCTCACCTCACCCTTCAAAGCTCTAATTTCCTTCTCCATATCTTCAATTCTCTTTTCCAAATCTCCTTTCTTAGCCTCCCTCAAATACAGTAAGTCTTGAACAAATTCAAGCTCTTGATTTTTACTACTATGAAGAATCCTCTTTGGTGGGGAAGGGGGATTGGGGGAGTAAAAGGGGTTCTTTGACCAAAATTTCCTCTGGCCCATTGGGTTGGAAAGAATAGGAATAGAGGCTAGAGGGAGAGGGGTAGGGTTAGGGCTTGGGTTACGAGGGATGTGAGGGGTTTAGAGGAGGCTATGTTGGTGGAGTAGAAAGATGATCTCCTGATGCAGTGGAAGGGCCCTGCAGTGCTTTTAGACCTCCAAGATGGAATCTTCGAGAGATTTTAAAATGAAATTAAGAAAACAAACTTTGACATTTCTCCTAAAAGGATTAAGAAAAACAAAGTTATTTAAAGGAACAATGATGTATCTACCTTCCAATGTGACATATCTCATCATCATTATAGAAATATAAGGGGTTGGAATTGAAGCCGCTTTAATTCTAGTAGTGAAAAATTCAAGTTATTCACCATCCTTAAGAAAAAATTTGGTTTCCATAGCTTTATAAATTCTTCTACTGAAGAAACAATTTCCCTCCATATCTATCCCTGTGACCTCAACAATCATCTCTTCTGTAACAATAAATGAGATGCCCTCATATGTCATAGTCTTTTCCTTCCATCCCTTAACAAACTAAAAGGAGATGTGATGGTCATACTAATTTATTCACTCAACTAGACTAACAACTCCTCCAATATGTAGAGATCCCCAAATATCACCATTTTTCTTCCATTTTGGGTCACATGTTGGTTCTACCTGGTATGACACACCTCACATTTTTTCTTTAGATTTACTTTCTTTTCCGTTCATCTTTACTATGGCAATGAAATATCTTCTAAAATTCTTGTTATCAACCTTCTTCCCCAGCCAAAAAATCATGTGGTTTTATTATAGGAACAAGGCACTTGAGGGTGATGGTATTCTAAAAATTCATTGTGGTAGCTATCTTTTCTACCATCTATATGAAGGACACCTCACCATTATGTTTGGGTTGTATTGTTGTATTGATCATTATAGATAGCGCTTTGAACATTATTAGGTAAATCCTCATGATTGTACCAAAATTGTAATTGTTTATTGAGTACCCCATAATTTTCAAGAGTTTTTAATACCTTATTCCCCTCCTTATATAGGAATGTGAAATTTTGTAATTATTAAATGAATTGCAAATGTTAATGGCCTAAAAAATAAAGTATTTTATTGTCCAGATGGGTGCATTCATCTTATTTCAATGATTAATGATATTCATGGAGTCTCCTTTTATGATGATGTTAGAAATGTTACATTCCTTAGATTTCTTTAGGTTCCTTTTGAATGCAAACTTAGGTGATGATAGTAATGTTTAGTGCTTGGTCGTTTATTTTGAACACATAAATATGTATTTATATGATTCCCTTATTTGAATTTCATAATTGACAATTAGAAGGCTGAACCATAAGTGAAAAATAATCCTAAAATACAAAAGAGACCCAAAAAGAGAGAGTAGGGTAAGAAAGGATCAGGGGCTCCCAAGAGGGACATGAGTGTCTGGGTGATGTTTTCTTGGTTGGGCACTGCTGTCCAAAGCCATAAAAGATAAACATGTCAAATTTTGAATGGGTTGTATGGTGTGTAAGACCAAATATAAAACAAGAGACAAATAAAAGAGGCCAAAGATATTTGTCAACCACTAGTTTTCTTGCTTAGGAATCATGTAAATGATAGTACCTTTTAGGACCTATAAATGTACCTAAGTGTGTGATTTTATGTCTACATTTTCCCCCAATTTATGTTATTGAGTTAATAATCAATAACATAAAGTAGATAGAAGTTACACGTACCTTATGATCATATAAAGAGTGTAGAACATAGCATGTTGAGTGGAAAATTGAATCATGAAGACTAGGAAAGGAAATTGACCCTATGGATTAAGTGTATGTGTTGCTTGTACCTGTTGTTGTGCTTGTATTTTTTGTTATAGGCTTCTTCTTCTTGTTTTGTATTAAGGATGGAGATGGAAAAGAAGAGTAAAAGAGTATTCAAATTCTTGTTTATTAAAAATATGAGAAAAGTATGTAAAATTATATAGAAGTGTGTAGAAGTAGTAGTAAAGTAAAGTGTGCACCTGATTTATAAGAATGTAAAGGATATAAAGATGTCCTAAAATACTATGAAGAGAAATTTTTTGAGTGATCTCATGTTGATAGTGAGTTTTTTGGTTGATCACATGCCAAGTAAGAGTTTTTTGGGTGATCTCATACCAAGTGTGAGTTTTTTGGGCGATCTCACACCAAGTACATTTTTTTTGGGAGATCTCATACCAAAGAGAAAGTGTCGGGGAGAGAGATGTAACACCGTAATTATGATTGATCAAACTAAGTGAATTTTATTTTTATAAACCATTAATTATATTGTTATGCCTTCATTGATTTTCAACATGAAGTAGATAAATCTATCATACTAATTAAATTTACAAAATCCCTTAATTATTTTAAAACTGTAACGATTAACATCATTACTTAGATAAACACTAAGTAATCCAACATTAAATAACGTTTAAAACTCCATCTTGAAAACCTATGATAACCATGTGCAATTGCATGGGTTCCAAATCCTTCTCGACCCCCCTTCAACCTTATATACAAGATGATGTACAATGTATATCTTTAGTTAGACTTTTTTGTAGGTATAAAGATCTTGTGCATCTTCTTTCTGTCATCCATTGAAGCGCATAGTTACTACACTCCATATCAAAACATAATTAAAAGAAGAAACAATGAACATGCAATGTAATCAGTCCCTTGTGCTATTGTGGCCAATTTTTTTTGACATTGCGTTAGCAAGCCTAGTTTTGTGATTGCAAACAAGCCACTCAAAACCTATCTAGAAATCATTTTACATCCATCTCGACATAGTATAAGGATTATTTTCCATTATATTAGTATTAAGTTTAGTATTAATCATTTTAATTTATTAATTTGCAATAAGTAATTATATTATATTTAGAAGCCGTAAATATCAAGGCTTGATAATTAGGTCCTATGAATACTAACAGTGCCACCTTAGGATTATTATGGGAAAGGTTTGGCTGATGTAATGAATTGCATCATTTTGTGTTCAATACAATCCTTATAGCCATCCTTAGCTAGTACAGATAAGGTTTGTGCGACACAATTACCACTCATTAACTCCTACACTTCACGGTTGACTCAATATGATAATATAAACTATAGTTATGATCATTAATAATCACTTAGCATTTTAGCTCACTTAAGTCAATTGAGTATAGTGGTATTGTCTTAGGTGATCATGATGTTCTTTCCTACTAGTTCTACGTCGATGAAATTTCTCACCACTAGGGTATTGTGGACATTATAATTTATCGTATTTATATATAATCATTCATATGTAAGTTGTTGATATAAAATAAAACAATATGTATCACATTAATTCTTAGTTATAAACTATTTTAGACCTTCATGTTCATCAATGATTAAAAAATATATGGGTAAGTACATGAAGTTGGGGGGCCAAAATGGAGGTCTTAAGTGGACGCATTTTTCTGAAAAATAAAAAACTTCAACTTGTACGAGTTTTGTGAAATAGTTACACTCAAATTGGAAGATGTTGTAGAAATATGAATTGTAGAATTTTGAGTCTAGTTTCTAAGCTACTAAATTTTATTGAAAACGAATAAGTTTAAGTGGGTCAAACAACTAAAATACCAACATGTGCTCTTGTTTTTGTTAAAAACATAATAGAGCGACTTTCAAGCACCCCACCATTTTTTGAGCACCATTTAGTATTTTTGAAAACCCTTTGGTAGAAAGATAGCTAGGATCATCTAGCTTGTGTTAGAATTTATTTTAGATTTTTTACTGAATATATTTTTATTTATGATTTTTCTAGTACAGAAATTTTATGTTTTGAAAAATAATGAAGCTTCGACCATGCCCCCCCTAACTACCTCAAAAAATATCAAAAATTAGATTTTTGTTTTTGAATATGTATAGAAATATTCCTAGTTTTTGCCTAAAAAACTTTTATTCAATTTTTATGAGTCAAAAAAAGATACACAAAAAATGATAGACATGTTTAAACTTCAAAAAAAGCTATAAAAAGGCATAGTTAAGAAAATAAATAATATGGAAACCTTGTATTTATTAGAAAAATTGAAAAATAATATTTATACAAAGAAGAAACTTTTCTTTACATCATGGTATAAATGTTTTTAAACAAATCGATTATTTGATGTTAATTTATCATGACGGAAGTTAGATTTTTGTGTTTTTCTACAAAAACACATGGTTTGTTGTGTTTGTGCAGGTCCATGCCTCAGGCTTGGGGATCTAAACTAGATCCCAAGCCTTGAGGTATGTGTTGTAAAAGGTAAAAATCATAACGCATACATGTTATTATTTTTTTATATATTTTGGCTCCCCAATGTCCCTTTCATCTCTTTCATGGGAATTATGCATACATTCTATTTGGTCTACAATTTTCTGTATATTCTTGCATGATTTTTTAGTAGTTCATTTTGTACCCTACCCCACTAGTTGATTATTTCTAATCTTGGGTGATAAAATTCGAGCTAAGGACAAGAGGAAAGTCAAGAACAAGACACCTGAGAAATTGGAAGAGATGAGAATGAAGAAATTAAAGAGAATGTAAAAAAATTGTGTAGGAAAAGGTACATCTGCTATATAAAATGTAGCTAATGTATTAGAATATGGGGATGAAATACATAATGAAAATGTAGAGAATAATGATTTTGTAATGAATAATGATTTTTCAATGAATAATGATATTGAATTGAATGAAAATGTTGGTATGGATGAAGAAATTGATATGAATCCAATTGTTGAACCCTTACCTGAGAATCCAAATGTTAACCCCAAAATTTGTATAAAAACATTGAATGAAGAAAGTAACCTTGTAAATGAATCTTCACCTCTAAGAACACCTCCTTCCATTTTGCAAAGAAAAATAATTCACTTAATTGAAATTGATGAAAACATTATAAAACTAATGCCTAACAAAATGTTTGAAAGAAATACGAGAAGAAAAGCTAGTGGAATTTGAGATAATTACAGTGAGAATTTAAATGACACACAAAGATGTCAATTATTTGTTACATTGATGAAACTAATTAAGATGAGACCTATAATGAATACCCTGGGGTTAAGAACATCTAATTTTATTGATTAAAATACGTCAATTGTTGAAAACATACATAAAGCATAACAAACTATAGGTGGAAAAAGACGCACCAAAGATAGTAATGCTACACGGTGTGCACTTACTAATTATATACTAAGTGATAAAATAGTTAATAAATGCTTGATTAGAAAAACAAGCAGTGCTTTGAAGCTAAACATAAAAACACCAATGAAGACAATAGAGAGACGTAAATGTCTTGAGTCAGTCAATAACAATGACTATTGGGATTTATCTAGCAAAATTACATGAAAAGACAAGAATACATCTGATATTCTAAAAGAATTAATTGTAAAATTTTGGAATGAGAACACAAGGGTGTCACCGAATAGAAGAGATACAGTAAAAAGAAGAATATGTTCTCATAATCATGAATCGTGTGCAAAAACATTTCTTAGATATGACTCAAACACAATTGTTCTCTAAGTTTAAGAATGAAAATATAAAAATTAACATTAGCCAAATATTCTTTGAAATGAGAAAACCCTTTTATGTGAAAATCAATCACTCACGTACCACTTGTTGTTGCAGGCATCATGTTGAATTTTCAATGCATTATGATGTTTTTTGTCAAATACGTTGTGTTTTGCATATTGACATCATGTTGCAGGAGTGTGGATTAAATGTCCCACCAAAATCTTAAGGGAATTTATCCCGACAATATTTTGTGAAAAATCAACTAGACAATTTTTTTTATAACAAAGCATGTTTGTATGGAACGTGCAATGTATGTGGTGGCTTGCCAAATATAAAAAGTTGTATCCATGAGGAGAGTATAGAATCAATAGGAAAATAATTGGTTGGTTTCACTAAATATAAATAGGTGGCATATCAATTAAAAGATGGAAAAGAATGTAAGAGGTGTGAGCTTGTTACAAAACAATTATCTGTATTAGAATATATGGTCAAATTCAGAGAGAATTTTTTTTATGATTATGTAAGGCACACACATAGAGCTCGATGGTTGGATGAACAATTCAAGTTAAGCCAAGACACATTCCCACTTTTTACTATTGTTCCAGTAGTTGAATTCGTAGAGAATTACACATTGCAGCCATAAATGGAGGTTCAGTCTCAATATTATAATTCAGTGCAAGTTTTTATTTTCATGCATATAGCATTCATGCACTCTCCAAAAAGCACTGAGAAAAATCAGAAAATATTAAGAGAGTATCATTTCTACATTAGTGATGATAAGACACATTCTAAATAATATGTACAAGGGTGTTTCTAGGTGTTTTATGTGAACTTGAATGAGAAGAACATTAGTTTCGATTAACATTACATTTGGTCAGACAACTACACATCATAATTCAAGAATCCACAGATGTTTTATTCGCTAAGTAGGATGCACAAAGAAACAAATGTACAACATATCTAGATTTTTACTGAGGCATGGCATGGAAAAGGAGATCATAATGGTGCAGAATCATGTGTGAAAAGAGAACTTACAAGAGAACAATTAAAGTTCAAGGATGGTGCTAAATTTACAGATGCAAAAAACATTCTTGATTGGTGTGTCAAGAATATGGTCCATGAATCTCAAGAGAGATCAATGGTTCGTATATATTTTTGGTTGTTAGATTGACAAAATCTAGAAAAATTTGAAGATTTTATGATAGTTGTCGGATCAAGTGATATGCACTCATTCTGTAGTTTAGATGCAAATGCTTAGACTATTTATACTAGGTGCATGGCATGTTTTTGTATATCATGCATTAATTTTGCATGGAATGAATATGTGTCACAATAGTGGGTGGATGAATGGAATTGTAGACCTCTAATTCCACTTGAAACACATCAAGTTCCATGAGCACTACGACTTACAGGGTCTTTAGATAAAATGACAACATCACCTGACTTTGACCAACTCTTTGATTTAGTGCAACAAGGTACATACATGTACATGCCATGTTTTAGATTTATAAATTATTAAATGGTCAACTTTTAATGTATTTTAAATTTGACTGAACACTTTTACTTTGTGATGTAGGGCAGATTTTTGTAGTTATTGCTATGGAATTTAACGAAGAGGGAACATAATACTTCTTGTCTCATTGTGTAGGGGGGAAATTGTTTTTGACTTCCACAGTCATTGATGATGAAGACCTTGAGTATCCCAGTGGGTCAGTGGTAGTCACTGGAACTTGGCTTTGATGATATCCTATCAAAAAATCAAAAAATTGGTTGTTTAAAGACTATGAAGTACATCGAAAGATACTTTACTATTCACATTTGGTCCTTGCAACAAATATTAAATTGATCAAATATTGATTTCATGCCATTAAACAAGAATCTATGAAAGGTTAATTTGAATATTTACTTAAATGATTTTGTTTGAATTCTGTATGATTTAAAATTCTATTTAATTACTTACTAACATGTTTATGTAGGTTAGTGGTGCCAAAAAAGATTTCACCTTCACGTGGTTGGCACTTTCAGTAGAGAATTTATTATTCTCAAAGCCAAGTGAAGCTAAGAGAAATTATATATTAGAAAGGAACAACAAACATAAATTCTCATTTCACCACCTATATTGTATGAACCACCTATATTTTTCACGTGATTGGCAATGGACAACCTTACACTGACTCAGACTGCAGTATTTCGTGTGTTTGCAAACAACAGGACATCGATAGAACCAAATGGAGATGGATAAAACCACGATAGGATTTCATAGAGGTCCCTGACATGGAGGTTTTGGATCTGACAAGATATCTCTAGGTGCCACGGAGTCCGAGAAATCATGTCAGTGTAGTCCCTTAAGAGCCCTAAGACCAAAACATGCTATATATTTGACGGGTGATTTATCAAACTCCATGGCACCTAGAGACTTATCATCAGATCTGAAACCTCCATATCAGGTCCCTCTACGAAATCCTTTCATGGTTTTATCCATATCAATTCAGTTCTCTTGCTATCCTATTATTTGCAAACACACGAAATAGTGTAGTCTGAGTCAGTGCAAGGTTGTCAGACACTATATTTTGCAAACGGTAGCTCATGGGAGTGAACCATTTGTGCCAACACATCCATATGGATAGGTGAACACTTTTGGAGGCTTTTTTTTGGTTCCTTACACTCTCCATACTTTTGGGCTACCTCGTCCGAGCGTAGTCTCTTAAGAGCCCTGAGGTCCAATCACCCTATATCTTCGACGAGTGATTTCTTAGACTCCGTGGCACCTAGAGATGTCTCATTAGATCCTAAACCTCCATGTTGGGGAAATAGACAAAATCCTATCATGGTTTTATCCATATCCATTTGGTTCTCTCGCTGTCCTATTGTTTGCAAACGCACAAAATAGTGTAGTCTGAGTCAGTATAAGGCTGTCAGATGTAATACTTTGCAAACGGAAGCTCTTGGCGTTGAACCAACTACCTCAATATGTCAGGGTGGCTAGGTAAATTCTAGGGGAGGTTTTTTTTGGTTCCCTATGCTCCTCATGATTTCGGACTACCTCATTCGGGCATAGGCCCTTAAGAGCCATGAGACCAAAACACGCTATATCTTCGACATGTGATTTCTCAGACTCCGTGGCACCTAGAGACGTATCTTTAGATCCTAAACCTCCATGTCAAGGCCCTATAAAAAATCCTATAGCAGTTTTATCCATCTCCATTTGGTTCTGTCATTATCCTATTGTTTGTAAATGGGTGAAATAGTGCAGTCTGAGTCAGTGTAAGGTTGTCAGACGCAATACTTTGCAAATGGAAGCTCTTGGTGCCAAACCAACTATGCCAACATGTTGGGGTGGCCAGGTGAATGCTAGGTGAGGATTTTTTTTGGTTCCCTATGCTCCTTGTGCTTTCAAACTACCTCATTTGGGCATAGGCCCTTAAGAGCCTTTAGACGAAAACACGCTATACCTTTGACAGGTGATTTATCAGACTGCGTAGCACCTAGAGACCTCTCATCAAATCCTAAACCTCCATGTTAGGGCCCTCTACGAAATCCTATCATAGTTTTATCCATCTCCATTTGGTTCTCTCACTGTCCTATTGTTTACAAACGTGTGAAATAGTGCAGTCTGAGTTAGTGTAAGGCTGCAAGACGCAATACTTTGCAAACAGAAGCTCTTGGTGCTAAACCAACTACATAAAAAATTTTGGGTAGCTAAGTGAATGCTAGGGGAGGATTTTTTTGGTTCCCTACACTCCTCGTGCTTTCAGAATACCTCGTCTAGGCGTAGGCCCTTAAGATCCTTGAGACCAAAACATGTTATATCTTCAACAGGTGATTTCTCAGGCTCCGTGGAACCTAGAGATGTCTTGTCAGTTCGTAAACATTCACATCAAGGCCATCTACAAAATTCTATCACAGTTTTATCCATCTCCATTTGGTTATCTTTCTACCCTGTTATTTTCAAACACGTGAAATACTACAATCTGAGTCAGTGTAAGGCTGCCAGACGTAATACTTTGCAAATGGAAGCTCTTGGCACCTAACCAACTACGCCAACACATCCATATGGCTAGGTGAATGCTAGGGGAGGTTTTGTTTTAATTCCCTATGCTCCCCATGCTTTCAAACTAGCGCATCTGGGCGTAGGCCCTTAAGATCCCTAAATGACTAGATTGGCTTAAGAATGAATTTGATAGGGGAATTCCTAAGAACACGTGAGAGTTATCAATCACCTAGTAAATCTTTCTTGTTTAGTTCTGAATGGGAGTCAGCTGGCCTACGGCTTAGTTTATGCTATGATAAACCCATGGATGCTTTTAAAATCACCTTCAAAAGGATAGGGGTAGTCATCAATCATAGTGAAGGGTGTGATGTGATTTCTAAACAAATTGAAATACATACAGATTTAGAGGTAATTACATGAATTGGACAGGATTAGACAATCAAGAATCATTGAGTGTCTGAATCATAATATCATTACATCTAGAGACATTCTCAAGCATTGGAGTAATTTATATGGAGAGACATTCTCAAAATATCAATAGATGAAAGGCATAAAATTATGACAACTCTCGGGTGTTTTAACAAGGGAGAAGACTAAGAAGCATAGAAGAATGTAGTAAGTGCATGATAAGATAATAACCAGTACAAAGAGACCATGAGCAAGAAGAAGTGCAAGTAAGGTAAATACACATATACACATTGATAAATTGAATGAATAATTACTCATATTAGGTAACTCTTTATATACATACATTATATAAATATTGATTTCCAAAGTTTGATGCATATTATACATTGAAAATGCTAGTACATGTACATCACCAATAAATGAAAAAATAATCCATAATGTCTTAAATATTGTCAAGTGCACATCATATTAGTTTCATGCAAAAATAATCTCAGAAATGTAAGGTCTCATACAAAAATACAAAGTTCCAAATAGTATTTTAATGTGCATAATAAATATAAAAATTCCCAAATAGGTCATATACCATCAAGTTCAAATGCCATATAGGCGTACATACAATGCCATGCACATAGGCATACAAAATTTTTGTCATGTAAGACATATATATTTCCTAATCAACAAAATATATCCCTCTCTTGGCCTTACTCGAAGAAGGCCCTCCCTTAGAAGAAGATGGAAATATATGAGATGAATTTGGATCATTCGAGCCCATGCTATGAGTCCTCTTCCGCTAAATACTCACCTGTAGATGAGCCTATAAATGCAAACAATGTTTTTTTGTCAAAACTTAATTTATATATGTTTTCAACATGTATTTAAGACCATGCTAGAATGAAAGTATTTACATAAATACAAAAAATTACCACAAGTTTTCGATCACGCTGAATTTGCATCCCACACTCAGCTGAGTCATCAGGTGCTCCTGGAGTACGAATGAGGGTACGAAGATGACAAGATGGAGGATTTTGTGCCCTTAGAGTCAAAATGGAGGGGGGTTGAAGTTCCCTGCATACACATAAGATCAGAAAATCTAACATCAGAATTAGCAAAAATAGAACTAAGTACATGTATGTGTAATGACAATATTTTAACTAATTTTATCAATATAGAACTATTGTTTTTACCCCACCATGCCTGTGAATCAAATGAACAGGGATGCTACCTATCACAGGTAACTCCTGCATATACACAATGAAGGACATTATTAACATAATTTAATAATTCTACAATGAAAGACATTAATAACATGTAATTTAACATAATATGAATTACACAAGAAATTTAACAAAATTTACATGTTGTTTGAATACCTCAGTGAGTTGTTGCGCAGATGAAATTGTTGTGGCAACATATTTCTCTACTTCTCGCAGAGATGGTGGGGTGTCTAGTGAAGTCAACATCTTTATCAAACATGTATCACGTGAGTTAGATGGACATACAAGAACATACATATATTTGACTTCAAAACTAATATATATATATATATATATATATATATCAACATCTTTCTCTACTTGTCACAAAGATGGTGGGGTGTCTAGTGAATTCAACATCTTTATCAAACATGTATCACGTGAGTTAGATGGACATACAAGAACATACATATATTTGACTTCAAAACATATATATATATATATATATATATATATTTGCATGTATGTGAAAATTTTACACAATTAACATTCTAAATTACCTCTGTGAATGTATGTGTATGCATGGTGCTCGCCTCCTATGGTCGGGATGAAGATGCACCTCCCGCGTGCTATAATATCAATGCATGTACATGTACAAATACAATTATTTCAAAAATTTAACATATATATAAGTAAATCAAGTACTCCAAACTTTTTGTAACACACATAATAAAACATAACAAATGCCCGCAAAGGTGATACTGATGACTGTAATCCAAATTTCATACTCAAAAAGGCATATGACATAGTGACATTATCGTGTGCACCCGTAGTACCAACTCGACCAAAATTAGTATGCATGAAAGTATCATCCTCCTCGGGCCCCAAACATATGCTACCACATGACGAGAAAAGATGTGGCCTCATGCTAGTACTCCTTGAGGGAATACTTTGTGTACCTCCGTGAGCATTTGGCATAGAAATCTCCCTCGTATGTCAAACAAGGGTCACAGATAGCTCCTAAAGTGCGTGGAGTGTATAAATCTTTACTGTCTCCTTCATTGTTTGAGGGACAATCTCAGGGTGAGGGGGATTTTATGCGGGGACTCTACCCTACTGAATAGGTGCACGTTGTGCACCTAGTCGATCTTGTCCAGATCCTTTTTCTCGACCCTGGAATCTTAGAAATCAAAATAATTTGGGATCTCGTTGAGGATATACTAGCAATAGAGTTTCCTCAAAAAGTATAGTGGTACCTCATTGTTATTACAAGGTGGAAAATCAAACACCATCCACCATCGGTCCCAAAAATTATTTTTAATCAAATTATTATTGCACCAATGGATAGGAAACCGTTTACATGACAACGTAATAGGAAAATTAGTGTGGGGGTCCATGAATAAGGTGCATATGAGGTATTTTGTAATTTATTTTTTCTTTACATCCACATATGACAATTTTTTCGGAATAATAAACCCTACAACCCTCTTTGTAAGTTTTCCAATGATCAATTTTCCCCATTGCCATGTCAACTTGAGCAAGTAATGCCTCCAATGTGTTTGCAAGAGAGGCGCAGTGGGGGTTTGTAGATTGTGAATCCCTCATTATTTTGATTAAATCCTTAATTTCAATTTTTTTTTCAACTATGTGGGCTGCTAAATCTTCTTGACTACCCGGGGATGTTGAGTAATTATGGGAGGATTGGGAGGGATGACAGGAATAACAGGGTTTGGTTGTGGTTGAGTCCCTCGACCTTGACCTGTAACAATAAAAAATGTATTCAATTAAAATTTTATTCTATAATTATCATATTTCAATGCAATTTTGAGAAAATAATTGTGCCTACCTCTTCTCTGTGGTGCCATCGTCGATTCAGATCTTCTCGGTGATCCAGAAATGATCCTTTGAGTGTGATATTCATTTGAATGAAAAAACGCGAGGGCACGGTTAAGCTCTAAAACTCACGTTTGAGGGAGATAAAATGACAAAGGATTGGGCCTCTTTTTTAATTTATAACAGACATAATGTATACGCATTATGCTTTGGTAAATACCAAACCTGAGAATTTAAAATGTGATCGCGTTATAATAAAATGCGTACACATTTTTATTTTATTTTCGGGTTTTTGTCCACTTTTTGGCCCCCCAACTTTGTGCACTTACCCATATCTCTTTTAAGTGTCATGTTGTAATTCATTATTATCCTACTATTTTAGTTATTAAATCATAATGACATCTTAACAGTTTTAGTAACACATTAAAAATCAATTCACAATGAACACATCGTTGTCAATAAGTGATACAACCATGTCTTACAACACATTCATATGAACCGAAAAACAGTCATTATATTCATAATTTACAACTATAGTACACTATTTTTAAATTGATTATCAAAGATAATCATTTAATACATCCAATAGTTTTTCCTTCTTCAATTATGATTAATACTTTCACCTTTAGTTAAGTACAAATATATTTATTACAAACCTATGAAATATTAAAATAATAATCGATGCAAGATGAATTACTTGTTATCCCTTTCTTTAGGAAAATAGTATTACTTGTTCATTCCTACAAGCTGTTAAATAAAGTACAACAATGTACATGGTTAGTTTGTAGAACTAGCATGGATTACACTACTCACTGCCTAACTATTTCACTATGAAAATATTTAACAATTCTAATATATTATCTCTTTTAGTAAAAAATTCAAACTCAAATGAAATTACTAAATGATATAGCCAAGATTCCTATCATGATAACATGTTTACATTACCAAGTCATTTAATCATGACATAATAATATTCCTAAATCAATACAAATCTGAATGAACCCTCTTATTTTCCATTAATCATTATAAGTAACTTGATTCACAATTGTTAATGAAGAGTAATCAATTAAAATTTCCACACAAGGATCAAGAGGAAGGGAAAATCATTTAACAAATTTTGTTGTTTTTTATTAAGGATAAATAGTTTTTAAAGGGACTATATCCTATTTACAAAAAATTCTCAAAAGCCAGAGATATTAGTCAATACATCCCAGAGATAGAAGGGACTAAATTCCTTTACAATAAGGCTCAAAAGCCAGATATATCATTAAAAACAACAAAAGAGGATCATAATCCATGAAGAACATGAGGACCAACTATATTTTAACTGATAACTATAAAAAGGAGAAAAACAGAGACAAAGCAACATCAAAACAACAAGAAAACATCTTCCTGATAGCAACACAAAAACAAACTGGAGGCATCTCTAATTAATTTATTTATCAATCTTCTTCTTGAATTTCTGCAAAGAGCTGAATAATGCAAGGGTAGTGACATGGGAGGGATCATTCTTGTCTAATTGAGAAAGGACCAGGTTTCTTGTAGTATCTGACTCCCAAATGGAAGCTGGAATGTCACTGAGAATAAAAACACTTTTGACATGGTGTTCCAGAAAGTTGTAGATAGCTTTAAGCATGGAAATGGTAAAATCATGTTGCCCTTTAGCATTTCCTAGTCTATTATCCAGAGAATGGAGTTTCTTGAAATTTTTTCAACTTTCTCATTATCCATAGCAGGTTTAACATGCATCTTCCTTTTACCTGCACTTTTACTAGCTTGCTTGAGTTTATCTTTGAGGTCCATTACCATGCTAAAATTAAGCAATAATAAGCAAAAACCTATCTTATATTTTGTTAATATTTAAAGAGATGATAACTGAGCTTTCAGAAATAGGAAATTTCATTGATTTCTACTTTTCCAATTTCAACATTAAAATACAACACACATAGTAGAAAACAAAGAAAAATATTACTTTCATACATGCCTCAATCATTATTCATTCTAAACAAAGTTACATAGAAAAATAATGGAATTGTTAATCTAATCTCTTAATAGTTCTTTCCTATACCATATATTTTATAAACATTCAGTCCATTGAATTATAATATCCAAGAAACTAAACTCTTCTAAACAACATCCAATTGTTAATTACCTAGATATCATTGGCTAATTCAGATATCGATCTCTTTTTTAGGTATTAAAGAATATAACCTAGATGGTAATTGAACCATAATAGAGACCCAAACTTCAAACCTTTAAACCAAGGTTTTAATACCTACAAAGGGAGAGGTATAAGCAAACCATGCACAGGACGAAATTTAAAACTTAATGTTCCCACAGAACTAAAAAAAGATGCAAATATTTTAAATATATGAATCCAATTCAAGGCCTCCAAATTGTATATTCTTTTAAAAACCATAGGATTTGAGTTGAACCCCTAAACCTTATAAACTTAGTGACTCTATCATCAAAATTTCACACCTAAAGAGATCAAGATAGATATACATAGACCTCAAGGAAAAATGATACACCCTCGGTGAAAGAACTTCCTTAAAGGATTGAATCATAAACTAGTTTATACCCACAAGATTAAAAAAATATCATTATAACTAAGAAGATATTCATATTCGAACAGAATAAATAGTGCACAATTTGAATAAAACAAGCATCGATCATGACCTTAACAGAAATCCACAAAATATCAAATACCCATTTCATATTTTTATGACATAGTTTCGAAATTTTAAAACACAAGATGGAAATATATTTCGAGGTTGTTTATCAAACAAAAAACTATTAAAATAAACCATTTTTGAAAGACCTAGATAAGTGAAAATGTCTTATTTTCAAAAAAAAAATTGTTCGCACTTATATCAAAATAGAGCTTCAAACATATATTAAACAATCAATGCATGTCTCCCTATCCCCTAAAACTCTTATACCTCCCTAAATTTCCCCTTATACCTTAATAAACTCTTATGCCTCCCTATTCATTATATAAACTCTTATGCCTCCCTACAAGAATTGCAAAATTAACAGGTAAGACAAGGAGGAGTGTATTAATGCTTGATAACCCTCAAAATCTTCTTCAATAATCCTTTTTGCCAGTCTAAAAATCAAAACGTAGGAGTAACAAAGATTTCCAATGTGATTCCTTCAAAATATTCTTCAAATCCAGCCCTCGAATCCTCCAATCTTCCCCACATATATGATTTATTTGTAAAAATAATAGCATCAATTCGACTAGAGATGACCAAAATAGCTTTGTCGTGAATAGTTTGGAGGCCTCCATACATAATTTTCCCAAACGGTTTAACTAAAATTCAACCAATAAAAATAAAACTAACCATACATGCCATAATAGATTTGTGGAGAAGCTTTGCAAATTTTTAGGATGGGTACATGCATTTAATTGCCGTAATTCCACATTGTGGCTATTATTAAATTACTTTCTTCCATTTAAAAATGGTGTTGAAACTAACTCGATCACTCCAAGACTTATTTTAAACAACAATCAAGTTTCCATGATTTGAATGGGTCGTTAAATAACTAATCAAACTACCAATCTATCATTTTCTATTCAAATAAGTTTGAATTCATATTATTATCAATAAATACAAAAACAGTGAACATGATCTAATTCCAAAATACAAACCTTATTAATAAGCCATGTATATTTTCTATTATCATTTATCCATATCATTCCTCATCCAAGAGGGCATTGATAAATTAATTTTAAGCCAACTATGAAAATAAGTATAAATGATGTTAAACATGATCACTTAATACTATTGGAGTATCCTTTGGTCAAAGTCAATTGCCAACCCAACAAGTCTCGATCCACCACAAAGTGAAATTAAAAAATCATTAAATAAACCATGATCAAGCTATGAAAAACTAAATATATAAGGAAGATAAAATAGCCAGATCAACATCTTTCTTGTAATATAAAATATTAATGTTCATTATTTATAATAATTATTACCAAGACATCCTTTACCTGATAGAACCAAGATTAGAATTTTATCTGTTCCAATGGAAGACCATCTTATCACTGTATGATGAATGATAATTTATAATATAAAAAGGAGTTAGTAATTTTCACATTCATCATTATATTCACATAACGAAGTAATATATTACATTATGTATAGATGCATTCATTCTTGTAAACCATTGATTCCATCAACATGATGAACCAAATTATTAATAATAGACCTACAACCAACAAACCATGTATCAATGCAGCGAAATCATCACATATAACAATGAGATGAAGAAAAATCATACTCTATGGTCATTGACCATGATTTAAACATTCAAATGTATGTGCCTTAAGGTATTTAGACTTGTAATGCCCCACATTTTAGACACACAAAAACAACAGTAAAATACCAGGATTTTTTTTTTGACTTACATTGCTCACTACACAACACCGCAAGGGCTCCAATATAGAAACTCGACAACACATATGAAACTTACATAAGTCATCGACTCACATAGACACATGAAAACACCATAGACATGTCGATGCCACACTTTTCTCAATGAATGAATGCTAGTAATTACCCAACCAAGTCTAAATTAATGCATTAATTTCTACTTTTCCAATTTCAACATTCAAATTCAACACACACAGTAGAAAATAGATAAACATATTACTTTCACATATGCCTTGAACATCATTTATTCAAAACATAGTTACAGTGAAATATAATGGAATTGTTTATCTAATCTATTAATAATTCTTTCCTATACCATATGTTTTATAACCATTTAATCCAATGAATTATAATATTCAAGAAACTAAACTCTTCAAAACAACATCCAACTATCAATTCCCTAGATCTCATTGGTAGATTCAGATATCGATCTCTTTTTTGAGGTGTTAAATAATACAAATTAGATGGTAATTGAACCATAACTGAGACCCAAAATTCAAACCTCTAAACTATGGTTTTAATACCTACAAAGGGAGAGGTACAAGACAATGATGCCTAGAATGACATTTAAAACTTAATTTTCCTAAAAAACTAAACAAAGATTAAAATAATTTAAATATAAAAATATGGTTCAAGGCCTTCAAATCTAACCAAATCACCTAGTCTCCAAAGTGTAACTTATTTTAAAAACCATAGGATCCAAGTTGAATCACTACACATTTTAATCTTAGTGACTCTATCATCATAAGTTCACACCTAAAGAGATCAACATCCACATACCACAACCTCAAGGTAAAACGATACACCCTCGGTGAAAGAACCATCCTAAAGGGTTGTCTCAAAAAATAGTTTATACGCACAATATCAAGAATAAATCATTATAACTCAGAAGGTATTTGGATTCAAATAGAATATAGAGTGCATAGTTTGGATAAAACAGAAATAAACCACACGACCTTCGTAGAAATCCACAAAATATCAAATAACCATTTTATATTTTGATGACACAATTTTCCAATTTGAAAACACAAGATTGAAATGTATTATGAGGCTATTTATCAAACAAAAACTATTGAAATAAACCATTATCGAAAGACCCAGATAAGTGAAAATGTATCATTTTCAAATATTTATCCGTTCACATTGATATCAAAATATAACTTTGAATAAATATTAAAAAATCACCTAGAGATTATTCTATCCTTACAAAATGAAAAAGTAAGACAAGGAGGAGTGTATCAATGTGTGATAACCCTCAAAGTATTCTTCAATAGTCCTTTTTGTAGGTCTAAAACTCAAAATGTATGAGAAAAAAATATTTTCATCACGATTTCTTTAATTCCCATAGTGTCACATTATGGCTAATATTTTTTTTATTGGTAAATAGTTTTTAAGGGACTATACCCTGTTTACATAGAGGGCCTATAAGCCAGATAAAACATGAAGAGGTTCCAAAAAAAGGGATCAACATCCAAAATAGGTGTTAAAACCAACAGTAACCGAAAGAGAGTTACTAAAGAAAAATAAAACAAAGCATGCACAACAACAAAGCAACCAAAAACCAGTAAAAAAATGCAAAAAGAACGATGAAAAGTAGCATCTGCAACAAAGACCTCCTTTACTTCTTGGCAGCTCTATTAATTCTAGACTTAATAGATTGTAGTGAGGTGAAAATAGCCACCGTTGTCATGTGTGTGGGGTCCTTAGCATCCAACTTTGCTATGGTTTGACTACTTTCCTTGTCTGTTCCCTAAAGAGTGTCTAGGATCTCACTAAGCACAAAAACACTACGAACATGCTGTTCAAGGAAATCACTGATTGCATTAAAAATTGCCATGTTATGATCATGGCGATCCTTTGCTCTCCCCAGATGATTGTCCAAGGAGTTTAGCTTTTTGTATATGTCCTCAACTTGCTTATTGCCAAGGTCAGTATCCTTATCCATCTTCCTTTTACCTTTTGGATTGGCCAAACGCTGCACTTATTCTTTCAGTTGCATCATTTCATTTTCCAAAGCTTCCAGCCTTTGGGAAGTACCTTTTCCCTCTTTTTGTAAGGTCTTTTCTTGGCCTGCACTGCTGATGTGCAATAATTTTTGGACATCTTCTAAATCCTGATTGCTGTGAAGAACTTTGTGCAAAATAGGGGTGTTCAATTTGGGCTTCTTATGGTTCTTTGTTTTAGGCTTGGTCGTGGTGGAAGGGATGGGGGTGGGGGTGGGGGTGGTAGGAAAAAGTGGAACGGTACTGGGGGATGATGGGAGACTGAGGTATTTGGAAACACAGAGCTTGTGCAGCAAAAGGATAAGGCCTATAAAATTTACCTACTCTCCTCTAAAAATGGAGGTTAAACTAACTCAAATGGTCCAAGAATTAGTTTAAACAATAATCAAGTTACCATGATTGCATGGGTTGTTAAATAACTAATCAAACCATCGATATATCATTTTTTATTTGAATAAGTTTGAATTCATATTATTAACAATAAATACAAAACTAATGAACATGATCTAATTCAAAAATATAAACCTTATTAATAAGCCATGTATATTTCCTTTATCATTTATCCGTATCATTCCTCATCCAAGAGGGTATTGATAAATTTAATTTTAAGCCAACTATACAAATAAGTATAAATTTTATCAAAAATGATCACTTAATACTATTGGAGTATCCTTCAGTCGAAGTCAGTTGCCAAACCAGCAAGTCTCGACCCACCGTAAAGTGAAATTCACAAATCATTAAATAAGCTCTGATAAAGTTGTAAATAGATAAATAGATAAGCAAGATCAAATAACCGAATCAACATTTTTATTGAAATATAAAAGACTGCATTTTCCTTATTTAAAATAATGATTACTAATATATCCTTTACCTTTACCTTGATATAACCAAGCTTAGATGTTTACCTATTCCAATGGAAGACAATATTATCACTGTATGGTGAATGATCATTTATAATATCAAAAAGGAGTTAGTAACTTTGACATTCATAATTATTTTTGCATAACAAAGTAATATATTACACTATGTATAGATGCAATAATTCTTGCAAACCATTGATTCTAGCAACAAGATGAACCAAATTATTAATAACATGTACAACAACCAAATTTTATATCAATGTACTGAAATAATCACATAAAACAACAAGATGAAGAATAATCATACTCTATAGTCATTGAACATGATTTAAACATTTAAAGTTATATGTCTTCAGGTCTTTAGACCTATGTAATATAAATTTTGATATAAGGATGTCAAAGGCCTTATTATTTTCCACAAAATTATTTGGTTAAGGGAATCATGAAACATCAATATATAATTATATGCAATGATGTCCTAGACATATATCACTAAAATAGTCACCTCTTAATGATGAATAATATCATTGCATTCAATTACAAATTTACTAATCATCAGTAAACCATTAACTTCAGCTATAATATAATTAAATTTAATAAACAAGTTTAATAACCAGATAGATTTCTAATATTATGAATCTTTGCACACAACAAGGTAAAGTAAACTTATATAATTAATTATAAAAATAATAATTTATAAATTTCGGTATTCTACAAATGCTTGATGACAAGCGATGTTAGGCGGTTGGGCATTTACTATGTGTAAGTGTGTATATCCTTTTCAAGTTATATGTATATACATGTATAGATACATATTCGAGTATGCATTGTTGATTGCCCCCTACCTTTGTAAGCCACATTCCATACAACAACTTAACCTTGCAATGAAACATAATGAAAATGAGGGATGTGACAAGATGACTAGTGTTACTCTCCATCTATGACTCTACCCAATAAACACCATTGTTGATGGTATGTCCTTGATTTTTCCCTGTTAATCCTTTTGTCCTAATTGTTTTGAATTAATTCTGATTGAGCCGATTGAAGGAGATAGAATGCATTTTGTAAATGAAGGATTGTGCCTGTAACTGTAAAACTACTATGAAGGATTCTGTGAACTATGCTTATTTGAGAAGATGGTTATGTGTTCCCCTATGACATTAACACCCATAGGAGGAAATAGGTTCCTAGATGCTACTCTATGATGTTGGGAATTGGTGTTTGTGTTGTGATGAAGACCCAAGTCATATTCTAGGCCTTTCTATTACTGTATTTCTATTCTGTTTATGTAATGTGCAGATTTTTATTGTAGCTCTGAGCTACTATAGGGGTGATTTATTCACCCAATGTTTTCCCCCTTCTTTGGGGTGCATGTTAATATTGGAGGGGTGTGCAACCAAAAAGATAGGACCTGAAACTAATTTGAATTGTTCCCTAAAGGGTGGATGGGATGTTCATGGTAGCAACTAAGGCACATGTAAAAAAATTGGCTAGTAACATGTGTTAATAGGAAAAGTAACAAGAAGGAAATAGAAGACAATGTAACAATGAAGTGTGTAAAAAAGTGAACTGCAAAAAAGTAGGTTTCAAAAATGGGATATCACTCAAAATATCACAAGACAATTAGGGCCAAAGCATTCATAAGCAAACAAACAATTATTAAGCAATACATAGGGCATAGCCCGTAAACAATAACATACAATGGAAAAAAATGTCAATTATATTATATCAGATAGCCATGGTGGCATATAGTCCTATAAATAAAATGTTGCACATGAAACACCTGTTAGCATGCTAGATAGATAAATAATATGTCAAGTGTTGTATAAATAAGCGAAAGGTAAAGTAATAAGTAGTGAAAATATAGCAATAAAACTTATGTAGTATGTGATATTAGAGAAAGTAGATTCCCCCAGAATCCTTAGTGGGAATAGTAAAAGGTACAATGCCAAGCATAATTATATTGTGTAAGAACTTATAAAATATTTGTATTCATAACTAGAGAAAAAGTGAACATGCATGTGTATATGATAAAGATAATGAAATACTGAGTATGTGGCTAACATAGTAAGAAAAGTGAAACATGTAAGCAAAAAATCTATCAAGAGTTAGTTGAACCAAGATATGTAAATGTAATATTTAAGTGTGATGGAATGGTATGTAATGTGTGAATGTGATAGGAGCATGGTATCATTGGATATCACCGGAACTGAGAGGGGGGGTGAATCAGTGTTGATCAAATTAACAATTTCTAAAACTTCTTAAAAATAATTTACAATCAAACCATGAACACAAATTAAGGTGCATACAAGTAGATAAGTATACATGACACAAAATTTATAGTGGGAAACACTTAGTGGGATAAAACCCACTTGAAATTAAGGACTTTTTATTAAGAACTCCCATTCCTAACATTCAAATATTTCCAGATTGTTTGAGCCCTCACTCAACCTAAGAAATTCCTACTTCACAGTCCTTCTAGCACCCACTAGGCTAGTTTAGCAAGCTATAACTTACAAGGAACATCTACTCCTGTCACCTAGGCACCCACTTAGGAAAATTTAATAACAATTTTACAATTTGATCATATAGTTATTTTTTTCTTTATCAACAGATCATGATCCCTTACTAGCTCAATTCATTCACCAATCCACAATTCACCTACCTATTTTGTTTTTAATTTTTTACATAGTAAAAAGTGCATAAATTTGTTCATAAAATCAAAAACATCCATCACACCTTTAATTCTGGGCTATTTCACTCTTTTTGCAACCTTTGTACAGTCATGTCTCTTTTTTCATGTCTTTATCACGAACATAATTTCATAGCTTTAGTATTTGTTCCTTCACCATTCATCTTTTCTTTGCATATCTTTTCATCATATCGCACCTTTCCTTAGAATGTCTTATTTCTATAATTTCATATCAGTCATATGTATGTATACATCTCTTTCATACTCTTCTAGCAATTTGTCTTTATGTCTTGATACAGTTACATCAACTCATCAACCACACTCCTCACTCACTCTTCTCACTATTCCAATTATTATGTCTTTAATACTTGTCTTTCAACTTTCATACATCCTTTGTCTATTGATTCTACTTTCTTACATCATATCACAACTATATTAAATCTAAGGAAAGGTGTGATATGATGAAAAGATAGACAAATCAAAGATGAATGGTGAAGGAACAATGACTAAAGATATGAAAATGTGTTAGTGATAAAGACATGAACAAAGATATATGACTATAAAAAGGATGAAAAAAGAGTGAAATAACTCAGACTTAAAGGTGTTATGGTTGTTGCTGATAATATGAAGAAATTTATGTACTCTTGACTGTGTAAAAAATGCAAAACTTTAGAATTAGGTAAATTGTGGATTGGTGAATGAATTGAGCTAGTAAAGTATCATGATATGTTGATAAAGCAATAAGTAACTATATGATCAAATTGTAAAATTGTTATTGCACTTTCCTCAGTGGGTGCTTGGGTGACAGGAGTAGATACTCCTTGTAAGTTGTAGATTGCTAAACTAGCCTAGTGGGTGCTTAACAACCTTCCAGTGGGTGTTATAAGAACTATGAACTAGGTGCTTCTAAGGTTAAGTGGGTTCTCAACCAATTTAGAAATAATTGTATGTTAAGAATGGGTGTTATTAATAAAAGGCCTAGATTTCAAGTGGGTTTTCTCCCTCTAAGGGTTTCCCACTATAAATTTGGTGTCCTATATATTTATCTACTTGTATGCACCTTAATTTGTTTTCATGGTTTTATTACAAATTATTTTTAAGAAGTTTTAGAAATTACTAATTTGATCATCAATAATTCAGCCCCCAGTGCTTATGATATCCAACAATTGGTATAAGAGCCTGGTCCTCTGAAGTTAAGCCTAACAACTTAGAGGTGATCCTAAAGACACAAGCATGAGTTCTTTAGCTGAATCAACCTTTAAGAGGAAGTATGAGATTTCTCAATCTTTGATATAAGGTCTGAGGAATGATATTAAGCACATGGAAGCTCACGATGTTACAGAACTAAATGAATTGGATTCATTTGTAGAAAATGTTTCAAGATATCTGAAACAAAGGGAGAATGAATTCTTGTAATTTGAATAAGAAGTAAAGACCCTGAAGATTGAAATGGAATATGTAGCTAATCAACTTGAGGATGTGCAAAGTAAACAAAGAAAATCTGATGAGATAAAGCATAATGTATGTTGTGCATCTATTCATGCCAAAAGGAAATAATCTGAGAGACTGAATATTGATTTGAATACTCTCAGAGAGGATATGGAACAAGTAAGAAAAATAGAATTGAAAGCTATGTCAAGTAGAGTGCAATGTTTAATACGTTCAAAGAACAAAATTAATTATAAGGTTGGTCCTAACATATGGAAAAGTATTGGATCTACATCAAAGCTTCCCAAGGAAAATTAAAAAATCAAACATTCCAAAAAGGTAATCAGATAGCCAAATGCATCCATGTATGAGAGGAAGTTTATTGGATATTATTTCTCATGTTATGAATTTGGACATAGAGCTAGTGAGTGCATGAAAAACTATGACAAAGAGCACCCATGGAGATCTTGTACTACTGAATATGAAAGGAACATAGTTTTTTCCGATTGTAGAAATAAAGGTCATACTACCAAGCATTATCTAGAAGAATCTATTAGTCAAGTTGGCAATGTTAGTCATAACTCAGGAAAAACAATAAATCATGCCATATGCTATACATGTCATGAAGTTAGACATTTCTCAAAGCATTGTTATTGATCCAAAACAGGTGTTTTAGTTTTCCACTTTTAATCATTTCCAAGTATTGTAATATTTTAATCAATTTAAAAGGTATTTAATACTCAAAAAATGATTAAAAATCTGATTTAGGACTGATCATAAATTGAAATTCATTCCCATTTAATTAAAAAAACTTCATTCTTTGATCAAATCCAAAAAACTTCATTATTTCTAATTCAAATGATTTTCAAAGTTATCAAAACTGATTAAACTTGTATCCCAAATTATTTTGAGCACTTAATTAATTTCAAATATCAGCAAACTAAAAATAAAAATCAGAAACGACACAAAATTATTTACGGGGTTCAGAATTCCAACATCCCCAGGTTTTTGGAGAACCAATCCATTAATAATGTTATAATTGTAAATACATTTAACATTTACATAAAGAAATAATGAATCAAAATATGAAAACAATTGTGTTAAGACCTTCAAAGGACTTTAACGTGGTTCAACACTTGTCCTTCACCTTCCTGATCCACTTGTAGTTGTGTTCCCCTTGGGTTCTACGCCTTCACGTGAATTCAATAGAGAATAAATATATCACAAAATATTCAAAATGGGAAAATTATCACACCATCATGATTTTCTTAAAATTATGAGTAACTTTCATATATAACTTGAGACCTTGTTTTGAGTGGAAGTGCTCCAAAATTGGTGTTTTCTACAAACTGGTCAATTTTTCCAATCCACAGACCTGCCAAAGAGTCCCTTAAAATATAAGAGATCTCATACCATACCACTTCACAAAAGGTGGTGGGTTGGTAAAGCTGCTTATCCTTTTAGAAAAGGTCATGGGTTCTATTCCTTGAAAAGTGCTTTGACCACCAAATAAAACATATTTTGTTTTTATGTGGGGATGTTAAATCCCATTTTCACGGGAGTATAAAAACAATAAGGCTTTAAAAATCCTACCACCACCCACTTTATGTGGTTTAAGCCATGCATACACCATTTTTCTACCAAATTAGGAGGTCCATGTGGGACATTGCAGATTTATTAAACGACCAAGTTAGCTCCATCTTAATATGGTGCACTTAGATAATATCATTAGCGCAATTATTGGTAACAATAATACCAATTTTAGAGCACATCAATGTAATAATATAAAATAATAATAATGGGAATATTAGTCTCACATACACCAAATAAGTTTACGTGCTCAAATGGAGTAGTGTCATGTGTCAGCATATGATTGGTTCATTTTTTTCCACGTCACTTTTTCCCACAAATTTGACCCAAACTTTGACTTACCATATCTTTTGCATACATACTTAGATTTGGTCCATTAAAAATGTGTGGGAAGGCTCATGATTAGAAATACGCCATAGGATTGATTTTTTGAGCTTTTAAGACCATAAAGTTTCTATTTTGACCATATTTTGACCACCCATTGACCAAAATTTGCCCAATGGTATCTTTTGCATACAAGCTCTGTTTTGACGTTCTTTATATCGATGGAAAGCTCTCGAGATGATATACTACTTGATCATGGTTTAGGGAGGTTTATTAGGCTTTAAAACACCAGAGAATTATCTAGATCACTCCTCCTAACTAGGAATGTTTTTTGTCCACAAAATTTGTTAATCAACCCACAAAAATGCTAACTCATCCTGCATTTCAAAATCACATACATGAACCAGAATAACATTATGGGTTAAATAAATGCAAATAGTTGATTAAATAGTCACAAAAAATTGATTAGTTAATAACACCCATTTAAGCTAGTGTTCAACTGATATTCTGCAAACAACTGTGAATTGTCAAATCCCACTATGATGCCATCACAAACAATCGATAAGATAATAATACCCATTCAAAAAAAGAAAGCAAGTGTTCAACTGATACTCTATGGTATGGTCGATCATTGAAAATACAATTCCACCAAAATAGATCAGTATCTAAGAAAACTAAAATGCCAAAATAGCTAGTGTCCACTGTTCATGCGAAACTATAAACAAATGCAAATATCACTATCCAGATTAATTACACCATCAATGCCAAAAATAGCTATAGTCACAAAAACTGAATCCACATGAATCTACTAAAAACCATTGTAATTCCATCACAAGAAATTGGTCAGATAATAACACCCATTCTAGTACGAAAATCTAGTGTTCAACTGACACTTTGTGATTATGCCAATTACAACTACAAATATTCACTAACTAGAATAATTAAACCACCAACGCCATAAATAGCTATACTCAAAATCTAAATCAACGTGAATCTACAAATTCTATCCATACACACTTAACTGTAAAAGGATAGATACAACTATAATTGTGCTTACCCAAAATGGTGAATTGTTCAATGCTACAAATGATCACCAGACATACCTTCACACCAGTTTGTTAGTGCAAATAATATACACATCAATTATAACTACAAAGAGTAGTCACAAATACGTGTCCTAAAAATAAGGGTATTCATGAATGTGTAATTACCCCATGAAGACACAATATATTTTTATATTACCTACAAAATCAAAAAGATGTCACAGATCTACACAATGACATTTAACAACATTAATTGAAATGTAAATTTCCAAAAATAGACATTATTACCACATGCTCACTGAATCTGCATATTGTTTCTAAAGATAGAAAATGGTACACTACCATCCTTTAAAACGTAAGAAGTTAAATCTAAGTATTTTAAACCTGTCCCCCAAATTTTCTTACAGGTGACCCCATTTCCAAATTTCAAAGCAATCAAAAACATGTGAATCTTCCTTTCATCATACATCAGAAATCCACAAAATTACTTTTAAAATTTTTCATGCTTTTAAAAAAATAGTGCTATGCAAAATTATATCTATCCATTTCACATGATCCTACATTATCTGTATTAAAATAGAATAGAATCATCAGTGCTTCAACTGCGGATAGATCAGAGGTTGATTTGTTTTCAACTGGTGTGTTGAAAAACTTCTTTTACCTTATAGACCAAATTTTTCTTACCATACATTGGATGGCTTGTTAGGTGAAGTTTCCAAAAATTATCAATCCAATGTCCACTCATACAAACAATGAGTGCAATAGTTCATCTTTGTCTCCTTCTTATGAGGTGAGGAATTATTTTTGCCATTTCTTTCTTGAAAGATACAAGATTAGTTTTTCACTTTAAGCTCATCAAGAAAATACTTTTGCAAGAATGATTTCCTCTTCCAACAAAAGGCTACAGTGGAATGATTAGTTCCTCCATGAAAAGTGCATAGAAAATCATTCATCAATTTTCTGTATATCAAAACCATATTGTTTAAATAGAAACAGTGGATTATTCATAAGGTTTACAATTGTTTCCCAAGCTTATGATCTATGATAAGAAATAGGAGGTGGAATTCCATTACCTCTTCTATGAACTTTTATTACCATTCCCATTCTATTGTGCTACTAGGACATACACTTTGTTATCATGGACAGTATCGTCTTCCTTTAGGGTGCTTAGAGGACTCTCTAATTTCCTTTCTCACACTATAAAAAACCAAACCTACATAACGATGATGATCCTCGACCTGTATTGGGTTAGTCAATTCCTTGGTTGTTCTTACCAAGGATCAGTTCCATTAAATCCCATTTTATTTAATAACTTAGATCCAATTCCTTTAGTGTACCTTTCAAAACCACCAAAATACATAATTAACTGAATCTAAATCCAAATGGGAAGAGGAATCTGGTGGTGACATACTTACAGTAGAATGCAGTCAGTCATTGTTTTTGCATCTGTAGATCAAGGGTCTTTCCATTTTCTGTTCACCATTCTTACAATCTTTCTAAGAGCTCATCCTTGGCTTGCAATTCCAACTCTATTAGTCGAGCATTTTCCTCTTCTAAGGAGTAATACATTGATCTCAAGAGAGATTTATCTTCATAGTATCTAGCAGTGATTAGCCTTAAGCTTCATCTAGTTTCTCATTTTTAGATGAATTTCCTTGTGATTAAATTCTTCCCATGGTTTCCTACACACATGTAACTTCCAAATTCTGATACACAGCAATTGAAAGATTAGCAAGACCAAAAATGTCTGCACACTGAACCCCTTGAAATCACATAACTAGAAGAAAATAAAGTAGATCTAACCATGCTCTGATGCCAAAAATTGATCTAAAAATGGGTGTTTTAATTTTCCACTTTTAATCATTTCCAAGGATCTGTAAAATTTTAATCAAATTTAAAAGGAATTAAATACTAAAAAATCCATTAAAAATCTGATTTAGTATTGATCATAAACTGAAATTCATTGCCATTTAATTCAAAAAACTTCATTATTTGATCAAAGCCCAAAACATTCATTGTTTCCGATTCAATTAGTTTTCAAAGTTATCAAAACTTATTAAAATTTCATCCCAAATTCTTTTTAAGTACTTAATTAATTGCAAATATCAGAAAATTGAAAATAAAAATCAGAAACGAAACAAAATTGTTTACGGGGTTTGGAACTCCTACGTCCCTGGGTTCATTTTGAGAATCAGATCCATTAATAATGTTATAATTGTAAACAAATTTAACCTTTACAATAAACCAATAATGAATCAAAACCTGAAAAAATTTGTGGTACCAGATCTTTAAAGGAATTTAATGTGAGCTCAACACCTATCCTTTACCTTCACTGATCCACTTGCAGTCGTGTTCTTCCTTAGGATCTATGCCTTAGTGTAAATTAAAAAACTAATAAATATGTCACAAAAGATCCTAAAAAATAGGTAACATTATTACACCATTGCTACCTTCTTGAAATTATTAGACAACTCTCATATATAACTCAAGATTTGGTTTTGAATATAAGTGCTCCAAATATGGTGTTTTCTACAAACTGGTCAATTTTGCACATCCATAGACTTGCCAAAGATGTTTCTTTAAATATAGGTGATCTCATATCATACCACTTCACAAAACGTGACGTAGGTTGGTAAGGATGCTTATAATTTTAGCAAAGGTCATAGAGTTCCACTCCATGGGAGGTGCATTGATCTTTACCAAATAAAACATATTTTGTTTTTATGTGGGGATGTTAAATCCCATTTTCACGAGAGTATAATAACAATAAGGTTTTAAAAAGACTACCACCACCCACTTTATGTGGTTTCAAGCCACACGTACACCATATTTTTATGAAAAATTATGAGGTCCACATGGGACATGGCATATTTATTAAATGACCAAGGTTGTAATATTGACCAAGTTAGCCCCATCTTAATATGGTGCACTTAGATAACACTATTAGAGCAATTATTGGTAACAATAATACCAATTTTAGAGGAGGTCAATGTAATAATATTAAAAAATTAAAATGGTAATATTAGTCCCTCATGCACCAAATTAGTCTATGTGCTCAAATGGAGTAGTGCCATGTGTCAATATATGATTGGTTCATCTTTTGCACGTCACTTTTTCTCGTAAATTTGACCCGAACTTTGACTGACCATATCTTTCGCATACGGACTCGAATTTGATCTGTTCAAAATGCACCAGAAATCTTGAGACAAGATATACACCACAGAATTGATTTTGTGAGCTTCAAAGACCATACATTTTCTAGTTTGACCAGATTTTACCACCTGTTGACCAAACTATGACTAGTGGTATCTTTTACATACGAGCTCCATTTTTATGTTCTTTATATCGACGGAAAGATATCGAGATGATATAATTCTCGGTCATGGTTTAGGGAGGTTTATTATACTTTAAAACCATATAAAATCCTCTGGATCAGCTATAACTATGGATAACCTAAGCACAAAAGAAAGTTATATACTTTCACATGGGAAGAAACTAAAGCCTCTAACATGAAGATAAAATCTAAAAAGGAGAAAAAATTATTCATGCCTCAAGAAGCTCCTGCAAATAAGGAAAATAAGTGAGTATACATGATCAAGAAATAAAATTAAAAAGTTGAAATAATAAAGAGTGAAAAGAAGGTGACATGGGTAGATATGGAAGAGACACAACAAGCTAATATTGTGTCAGGAGAAACTACCTTACATGATATATCAAAAAAGGATGAAAAGGAAAGGAACATGAAAAAAATCAAGTGCCAAGGATTATAACTTTCTTCTTCAAGCAGTGATAGAGTAGGTTTATGAATTACAACATGAATGTTTATCAGGTATTCTTACAGAAGATGAGAGCTTAGGTAATGAGGTTATCTTACCCAGAAAATCATCTTAGAAGGTCAACAGGGTTCTGAGGACAAGAAAAGGGAAAAAGGAGTCATCATGTTGTTTTGATGACCTCATGTTGTTTTGAGGTGATTCAAGGCTCATATTATGCATTCTATAGGATTCTAGGGGGCATATTCACTTAAATGAAGCATTGGTGTCAGTATGATTTCTCTCCATGATGCATAAGGTACGGAATATTGTGTTACCAAGTGTTTTTTCATGATTCATTTGGTTTCTCTCGAGTATGAGGTATCATGATCTCATTCCTAGTATATAAAATAGAGTATGACTGTATAAAAAAGCTAAGTGTCTCAAAGTACACTACCTCATTAAGAGATCTGTGTTTTGTTATCATGAGGTGGCTACATAAGTCTCAAGTTCAAGATGTCATGTGTTTGAGTAAGTATATATGGGGATTTTTTGGTGTGTCAAGGCTTCAAGAAAGATTAGAAGAAATAAATAAGTTCATGTCATGTTGAATGACCTGTCAAGAATGTCTTGTATAAGCATGGCAGGTTCTCTACATTAGATGAATATGCTTATTAGTTAGGTTGATTAAATTTGATTGATAACTAAAAAATATTGTCATAAAGTTATTGATCAGAGTCACAGTATGTGTGAATCTAAGAGAGGTTGTGTTTCTTGTATCATGAAACTATATGGAGTATTGGTTGGCTCATTAGAAGGTTTTGTTTCATTTGTAATCTATCTTTTTTGTTTCTTAAAAGATGTATAGTGGATGCCAAGGTGCTTAGTATTCATGGAATGATAAGAATCTTGAAGTAAGTTTGAATTCAACATGTAGAATGTCTCAATGTATCTTAGAATCTCTGAAACTACTAAAGATGTCAAAGGTACTCAAACCTTGTAAAGTTCATCTACAAGTGCAAAATCATGTAATGGTCAATTCAATTTTTTCTTAGTCTACTTCACAGTATGTGTATGGATAAATTGGTACAAAAAGGGCACATTGTGATGATGGACTACATGATTTAAAGTGGTGTCTATACCTCTATATTTTATTGAAGGATTTTTTAGATGATCAAGTGATAACTAGATCATTTTACACTCCAAGAGGTGGACTTTGACCATGACATGAAATGTCTAGCTTGCTTCTTAAGCAAATTTGAGGTGCTACAAGTATGAAAGAGGATTGTTATTGATATATACATTGAAGATATGATCAACATGTTTAAAGATGCTTTCTTCAAAGTGTTTGTGCAAGTTTGGAAGTGACTAGTGTAAAGATCAAGACAATTTGATACTTTACTATCTCTAATTATTTTTATACAGTTCTCATAAATGGTTGAGATAAAAAATAACCTTTGGAGGTCAAGATGGAAGAGTTAGAAGACAATTTTTTTCTTATAAAAATTTATAGGCTCATAGGACTTCTAGTTTTTTAAGCTCCAAGTATATATATTCATAGGATTCTCTGACAGTAGGCGATATGACATTCTGTGTGCACAAAAGGCCTAATCAAGGAGAAGCATCTTGAAACATGAGAATGATATTATTAGAATGTGTCATTAAAACTCATGGATATGAGTACATTATCAAAAGGATGTTCAAATCAAGCCTGAGATATTAATAGAGGTATGTGCATCAAGAGACTTGTGTGTGATTTTTTTCTACAAGGTTTTGCATACTATGCAAGAGGTATGTCATTTTTGAGTCTCTAAGTGTCGTGTAAAGGTTCATTAGTTTTGAAACATCATGATTTATATCATATATAATTTTTGTGTATGTGTATGAGTTCCGTCAGTCCGTGTCCTACATTTTCATATCAAAATTTCTAGTATGGTATGTGTTAGGATGTTCATGATTCTCATCATCATGCATATAAGTGTTCCTTAACTCATAATGAGTGTACTCGCAGTATTTTTTTCATGATTTATTGTGTTGAGTATGTCAGAGTTCTGTGAAGTGTTTCTAATTAGTCCATAGTGTATATGAAGCTATGAAAATTTCATTCAAGTAAGAAAATACCATCTTGAGTTCATTCCAAGAAGATGAGCACAAGTCTAAGTTGAAAGTGGTGGCTTGGTGGTCTAAATCAAGAGTCCTTGAGATTTATTTGATAAGCTTATAAAGAGAAATTTGTAGTTAATTACTTGTTGTATGTGTCATGAGCTTCAATTCAGGTGTTTAAAGGTGTTCATGTCATGACACTATGACTATATCTAAGCAAATAAGGTGGAAAATGTGAACCTATAGGTTAGTGAAGAATATGTGAAGCATTCATCAGGGGTTCTTGTGTTCAAGAGTAAGACTAAGGTGGTTGAGGTAGATGTCTAAGATAGGGGTATTGAGTGACCCACATGTTGAATGTCTTCCATAGACGGGCGAAGTAGTTAAGTAGTGTGTAATTAGGGTTTGATTTTAAAAGGAACGATAACTAGATTGTACCAAGCTAAGAACACAGATGCTAATCAAACACCATGATCAATAAGATGAAAGAAATTCACCATAATAACTTACCTAAAACCTTTGTAAATAAATGAGCAACAATATCATATATTATTATGGAACTCAATGAAATACATTGAGAATGGGCCTTGCTTATATAGGCAAGGAATAACAATCTAAGAACTAGTCAAGGTCATAGATCAAGCCATAAATCAAGGAAATAATTAGTCATCAAAGAACTAGTCAAGACCATAGATTTAGGAGAGAAATAGATATCAAGGATCTAGTCAATACCATAGATCAAGGAAAGAACTAGTCAATACTATAGATCAAGGAAAGAAATATACCTAACAACTAGATAATATCTCCGAATATATAAATAAATAAAAAGAAATATCCACACACATAAGTGGGTGAGGATAAATACAATAAAGGTAAATAAAGTACCTAGGTGAACATGAGCTAAGGTAAATACCTACTCTAACAGATTTTCACATCTATAGGTATATGAGGTAGAGAATATGAATAAGGATATAAGTCTACAGGGTGTTCTTGACAACTATAAAGGGGGGAGATAGTGGTTTGAGCTCTAGATGTTGGCTTAATAGCAACAAAGTGGTATAAGGTATGTTTCACAAATTTTATGGTCATCAAGCTTAAAAGTTGCATAATCTCAGTCAAATATGACTGTCAAGAACTGAGAATGTTGATTAGGACAGTGTATAAATGTTTGAAGTGGTTTCAAGACAAGTATGGTAAGAAACAATATGTCTTGGTCTTCCACCAGATTGGTTGAGCACCCACTCAACCTAAGAATCGCCTACTTCACAGTCATTATAACACCAACTAGAAGGTTGTTAAGAACCCACTAGTCTAGTTTAACAAGCTAAAAATTGTAAGGAGTATCTACTCTCGTCATCCAAGAACCCACTAAGGAAAGTGCAATGACAATTTTACAATTTGATCATATAGTTCCTTGTTCCTTTATCAAGAGATCATGATACCTTACTAGTTGAATTCATTCACGAATCCACAATTCACCTAATTATGTAGTTTTGCATTTTTACCACAGTCAAGAGTACATAAATCTATTCATACTATCAGCAGTAGCCATCACACCTTTAATTTTGAGCTATTTCACTCTTTTTGCAACCTTTTTACAATCATATATTATTTTTCATGTCTTTATCACTAACACATTTTCATAGCTTTAGTCTTTGTTACTTCACCATTCATCTTTGCTTTGTCTATCTTTTCATCCTAGCACACCTTTCCTTATATTTTCCTATTTATGTACTTTCATATCAGTCATCTATTTGTATACATCTCTGTCATAATCTTCTAGAAACTTGTCTTTAGGTCTTGATACAACTACATCAACTCAAAAACCACACTCCCCACTCACTCTTCTCACTGTTTTAGTTATTATGTCTTCAATACTTATCTTTCAACTTTCTTACATCCATTGTATATTGAATCTACCTTTCCTTAGGGTAAATTATTTAGAGACTTTCCAGCCATCCATTTACCCTCCATGGAACTATCTTTTTCGAGAAAATATAACTGTTTTTGATAATTAACATTTAATTTTGCAAAATTCCTAATAGGTGTCATCTATGAAAAAAAGATTATGAAGATATTAAACACCTTTTTATTCACTGTGAGTATGCTACTATGATTTGGAGCTATGCACTATCCAAGTTCAATGTTCTCTGGATGGTACCTAAGGACTTCATCAAATTCTAGACCCAATGGAATCCTCCTTTTAAACATTGTGTTATAAGTAGACTTTGAAAGTTGGTCATGCCCCATATTATCTGGAGAATATGGAAATATAGGAATGATATCATCTTTAGGAATAACATGCAGCAATGCAAGCTTAGCTTTGCTAAGATTGGGCATGCTGTTAAAGATGATATTGGGAGATTCAAACCCCCCAAAAATAAGAAGTATCATGTTTATGAAGAGTACATTATTTCCAATTGGAAGATTGGAACTGCTAGTTTGTAGATTAGGAATACCTTAAGCAATGATAGGTATTTGGTCCATTGGATTCCTCCTGAGAGAAACTGGTATAAACTCAATTTTGATGGCACTTCCAAGGGTAACCCTAGTATTGTTTCTGGGGGAGGAGTTATCAGGGATCATAAAGGTTGTTTAGTTTCTGCTTTTACTAGTAAAATGGGGATTTAGACGAATCATTATGCTGAAGCCCTTGCTGCTCTTTGGGGGCTAAGGATTGCCAAATATTTTGATATCCAAAACTTAATTTTGGAAGGGGACTCTCTTAATATCATCAATCATTCAAACCAAACTTCTCATCCTAGATGGATCATCAAGGACTTCATTATGGAAGAAAAAAATATTTGTCAAACTATCAAGAATATCATCATTAGACATACCTATAGGGAGGGGAATAAGGTTGTAGACACATTGGCCAATATGGGCATCAATATTAATCTTACCATGTGGGATAATGCAAACAACATCCCTAAGGAGGTTCAAACTAGCATTAATGTGGGTAGTAATGGAATCACATACGTGAAGTAATTTTAAATATGACCTGGAGTGGGTCTTAACGGAGGTGAAAGATCTCACTTGTGTGATTTATCCTCCTTTTTACGGCCATAATAAAGCCATAAAACCTTGCACAGGTGGGAGGTATCTCAAAAAATAGGACATTCATAAGAAAATAGCAGAATTTTACAAGGGTTTCAAGAAGGATATTTATAGAATTTGTAGGAAGAAGGAGAAAATGGGAGGGGCGTTGTGTCAATTAGAGCTGAGTTACGACCCGACCTAGAAGAATAACGAGGTACTTTGGAACCTCCTTCACAAAGGAGGCATTTCAAATTTCATTAAAAAAATTTAGGGTCATGACCTAAACATTTCAGTTCACTTTACTATGGATTGGAAGGATAGGAGGGTCAAGTATGGTGGGCACAGGGTTATTGTCAACAAGGAGTTGATTGCTGAGGTAACAAGCCTAGAACTAGAGGGCTACTATTTTTTCAATAAGAGGATTGACAAGGTCACCAAGGAAAAGAAATTCTCTGATGAGGGTGAAGAGCTAGAGTTTGTTGCTGCGGGCATAAGGGTAAGCTCTATTCCCACACCGTATGATGAAGTGACAAATATGATGGTTAGATATATTTCTATGGAAGGGTGTTATAAAACGGTCCCTGTTAAACACTTTTTTTAAAACTATTTTAGAAGGAATTTTGTGGTATATTTCCCACATTACCTTCTCAACTCCCTTTAGTACTCTGTTTTGGAATTTCAAAAGCACTCCCATGCTATTCCTTTGCATCAAGGCCTTATCTTTCTATTGTGCAAGCTTTGTGTTTCCAAGTTCCTTGGCTTCCTAATTGCTCCTAGTGAGCCACTTTCTACCACCTCCTCTTCTCCCACTCCCACTCTTTCCACCCCTTCCAAGTCCAAAACCAAGAACCCCATGAAAACAGACACCCATCTCATTGGTAGGATTCTCAGAAGCTCCAAAGAGATGGAGGTTTCTCAAAACTTGCTTCATATCAGCAATGTTGGTATTGAAAAGGCCCTACGTTAGGAGGAGTCTTAAGTGCATAATGGACTTGAAGCCCTTAAGAAAGAGATGAAATAAATGAATAAGGACCTTCATTGTATAGAAAATCAGAAAGGGAAAATAAAGTTTGATGAAGAGAATGATAATGGCAAGGATCAGTTTACTGATATATATAAGAAGTTGAACTCTCTAGATACCAGACTAGGGATAGCTAAAGATAGACATGATCACAACATGGCTATCTTTAAATCCATAAGTGAGTTTATAGAGCAGCAAGTTCGGAGCATTTCTATGCTGAGTGGGATCCCTGTAACTATTTGGGGGAATGAGAAGAGAGGAGTATGACCATTTTGTAGCTGGACGCTTCAGACTCAACGCACATAACCAATCTGGTGTTGTTTACCTCACTACACACGATCTAATCCAGAATTGAAAGAGCATATAAGAAATAGACTCACTTGGGCTGGCGGGTTTTGGTATAGATGTTGTTCTTTTGTGATCTTTTTGCTATGACGTTGTTGCTTTTTTATAGTTTTTTTGCTGTCTATGTTCTTTTTTTTACTTCTAGTTGTAACCTACTCTTGTTTACTTTGGGAAAAAAATTTATATATGGATTTTGATCCTTTTTTTTAGAATCTTCATAGTTATATCAGGCCGGTGATCCCTTTATATAACAGGGTATAGTCCCTTCAAAACTATTTACCAATAATAAAAAAACATTTAATTTTACAAAACACCCATTTAACTGTCAAAACTTGAATGAGCAGGTAAACTGATAAATAATTCTCTCCCATTTCTTGATGAAAAAAATTATTTTTGAAATGAATTTGTCTCCTCCATATAGAGATTTCTTTGAAAAATCAAGAGTTTTCATTGGTTGAAACTCGAGTTAGATGAAAAATACTAGTTTTAGGGTTTGAGACCACTATACAAGCTCGAACCACTAAAAAATCTATTCCTTTATCAATTCTTGATGAAAGAAGAAATTTTCAAATGTTGAGACTGTATTAAATGAAGCTCCACCTTTTCCAATTGAAGGGACACCATGGAATTGTTATATTTTCTCCAAAAACTACAAACATTTAGTGTATAGTGTAAATTAATGTCTTCTTAGTCTATTTATTTCACTTTCATAGTTGTACTAGTACATGCAATAAATAAATCTCTTACACATAATCTAATCACATAGAAACATAACTTTTAAGAGGTTATTCATACTAGTTTGAATTTCTTCTTAGACATATCATGCAGTATCTTTGGAAGATTTTGCACACATACACTGAAACTCACTCCTTACCATAAAAGATGGAGGTTCAAATATGTTTTATTTATCCTGAGGATGGTTTTTACTAAATTATAGACTATAGAGAAACTTTCTAAACATCTTCTACAAAATAATTGTAATCATGAAGTGCTTAACCACATAATTGCCCCATACCTAGTCCTTCATAGCAAAAACATGTCTATGTAGCATAGTACACCTTGAGAGAAGTGGGATCATCATTGTGACTTGGAAAAGGCCTCTTATGCTTCTGAGATGTGAATTTAGATTTCACTGGTGACTTGGAGTTAGAACATTCAAATTAGGCCATTTAGCTCATGAAGAAGACCTGGGGAGAGAGAAAACATCAGAAGAAAAATGCCCATAACTTTCTTGAAACTTTCCCAATTGACTTGAATTTTTTTGCATTATTTCAAGATTAGAGTTCACTAAAAAAAGTCCTTCTATGATTTATCTGAAAAATCCATAATAATTTTTTTTAAGTGCTAAGAATCCTAGAGCCTCAAATTGTATTTTTCAAGAAGGCAGTCTTAGACAAAAACTTGAATAACTCAAAATCCCCATTACAAAATCTGATGAAATTTGACATGGACCGCTAAAATAAATTACCCTACATATTAAATGTGTTGTTTATCCATAGTTTTTCTTATGGATCTCTAACCAATCTCATTTTCATGCAAGAACATTGTGAGTTCTCAAAGCCACTTCCTGTGCATTCTTGAATTTTGACTCCAAGAGATAAACGAAGCCTTTTTTTAGCTCACACATGTTATAGATAGTATTCATATACTTTTAGCAAGGTTACATAACCTTTCTATGACCTTTAATAACATGTCACATCTCATGAGGACCTGGAACTATCCTGAAGGGGCACTGCAAATAAACCTTCATGTCCTGACTTCTTCACTTCACAAATCAACCCTTTTTTCCATCAATACCACTTGACATAAATGAAAACACCACTAAAAATTACTGGGGTCTAACAGGTACCCCCCAGTAGATGTGTCTGAGATGAGGCTCATTTATAAAAGACTCCTCAATAATAAAAAAATGAACCATAAAATAAGAGTGTGTCATCGTGAATGTTTTTGAGAATGTGTGCTAGAAAGATAGATCATGAAGTATGGAGCATACAACTTTAATGTAGTGAGGCTAATTTCAGATTTAGACCCTCATTAGTCAAGTATGAAATGTGGAACTAGATTGCATCATAGGGTAATGAATGTGGTTATGCATAATAATATTTGAGATGCATCATGTTGAGTGGGTTCTTATGTGGCTTGCCATGGAGAGTGGCAAGACAACATATTTTGTAGTCTTTTATTTTACCAAGAATAGCCCAATGTGCACTTGCACATCACTTAGATAGATCTGAGCACTCAACCAAAGTGTGTAAGGGTACTAGGTCCCTCTTTTATGTCATCTTTGTCAAGGTGTTAGCATGAAACAACATATAATAAAGATCCATAATAAACATGCAAAGATAAACCACAACTCAACCTAGTTCACAACCATATGAAAGAATAAGCTAAACAAGAATCAAGATCAGGTTTACTATGTAAGATCCAGTCAAATATAATTATATAGCCAATATCCATCCACAAATATCCATTGTATTAATTTATGTAAAACATGAAAGTTGAATACAAACATAGGATTATCACCATAAGTCATGCACACTCATAAACCAACAACATAACTCTACTACAAATTTGAACTACTGATATCTCTCTCTCACACAATAATAATACCTAATATCCCCTAAGATGTGTAAATTAATACATATTTATAGGTAGTGGGGACTTAATCTTAACCACCTAAGCACTCCTCAAAATAGGCTAAATGCTAAGAATAGCCATCCACCTGCTTCCAAAGATAACAAGGGTAGCATTCAAGCTCTTATAACAATATATATATCCTATAGTTAAATCTTCAGTCCCAATCCTATTTTTAGCCCAAAACTCTGCATATGTCATTTGATCTTCTCACTTATTGCAAAATAGCCTTACGTAGCTCTACAATTATTCACGCTCTAGTTCTAAACTGCTAGTTCCTTGCTCAAAACAATAGACCCTTCCTACATGGAATCTTCCTTTGTGTGACTGCCCACTCCATCTTCTATATTTAGACATTTTTCCTAAAATTATCTAAGTCATCAACCTCATACTTTGCTTTCGCGTGCACCCTTCTTTTATTAAACTTCTACGTGCACACCTATGTGCTCTCTTTCTACACGTGCCTCATCCTTATGTGCATCTTCCATACTTAGGCTATAATTCATTAACCCAATATTACCTCGCACTAATTACATTGCCTCCCTACGGAAATGGGTAATCACGGTTTTTCCTCTCCAAAGAATAAAAAATTGGGAGTAATGAAAAACCTTACAAAAAGAAGTGAAAGAATGAATCAAATAATCACTGTATTGCTTCCTCTACAGTCACCAACAATTTTAGGGTACTCCTCCTTCAGATCATGGCTTCCTAGCTCAGTTCCACTCTTCAAGTTCCTTTTTGGCCCTAGATAGGAATGTTAAAAAGAATCCAATCCATCTCATCTAAGGTTAGGTCTTCTCCCTGGTTCTTCAAATATTCCGAGCACATTGGAAAGGGATGAGAGCATGGATTCCATCAAATCCATTCTCCTTGTATATCTTCTTCCTAATTTAATTGATCTTTTCCTTTATGAGGATCCCTAGCTACTATGAGCGCATCACAATTTTATTACTACTAATACCAGCCTCTACTCATGCACCCAAGAGTCTCATTTTGTTTCACTTGTCGAGTAATTCATTCTCCTTAACTAGTGACACTGATCTTGATGAGGGGATTTAGCTCTTCACACATTTTTTAAGCCAAGTCCTGTTTTCTTTAATTCAGTCATGATAGTTTGCTAACAATAGCATCCAACTCACCTATCTTCTGCATAAGACTTGACTTATTCATTTTATCCATCAATAATGCATGACCTCTTCTCCATTATTTCTTGTAGCGTGCACTTGACTACTTCTTGATAAAAAAGTTAATGACAATCTTGCAAGAATTACAAGGAGGACTGGTAGGTTTTCTCTGTTTGTTCATCAATATCTATGGATTTGGGTATCAATTACAACTTTTCCTAAAGCTCTTGCTACAAAATCCAGTATCTGTCTATCTTCTCTTCTTGTATTTCTTAAGTTCTTATATTAAATATTCCACATGATATCTTGTAAACTATTTGTTTTCCTCAATTAGATCACTTTAGCACAAGACGAATTGTCAATATTCCTACACACCACCTTAGCTGATAATTTGGCTAGCACATTACTGGCCTGCTCATTAGTAAAATATGTGGCCCTTAATGTTTAATACGTGGCCTAGGCTTTCTTCTTCATTTTTATCCTAACAAATGAAATTTATTTTACATCAAACTAAGGCTCATCTATATGAGTCTGCATGCTCTAAGAGATTTTATTTCAAGTGTACACATAGTTGGCTACTTTCAGGGTCCATAAACTCCTAACCATAAATGCTCCTCGAGATCTAAAGTACTTTGGAACCTAGCGTGAATGATCTTGATAGGATCATCATTATATCCAGCTATAGTACCCTAATGCATTTCGAGCATCCTGGTCCCCTCCTGATTGCTTACCTTTTGGAACATGTACTCAACATCAAGCGCTAGTCCTTCACCTGTATGTGCATCAATAGGATCACAAGATGGTTCACCCTTATCTACATTTATAGAGCCACTACTTACTCTGTGATCTCTTCTAACCCATATTTATCATGTTTCACTTCTTCACCCCGAGGTTCGTCAGCATGTCCAGGGTGTTAACAGGGGTATCTCCTGTGATTTGCTATCTTCTGATTGATCATCCTCACTATACTTATTGGGGATATACTTGTGCATCTTCTTTTATAGTTATGCCTTCACTGGAGAGTTCCTAGGACACCTCATATGTGGTTGTAAGGGCCTTGTGCCCACACCTTGAGTCCCTTGTTCTTCTTAAAACTATTTTTAAAATTTTTATCCGATCAGTTAGCACTCTCTTCTATAACACCCGGTTTCCATCATGACTTATTCACTTTCTTATTTTCTTGGAGGAGTTGGCTCGTGCATTCTATTTTCTCCTACAGTTGTATTCCTTCTCTCTGTTATGATCCAAGCCTCCACTATCTTCCCTCAGTAATTATTCCTCCTCTTCTTCTTCCTCACGAGGACCGAGTATAATCTTCATCCTGAAATGTACCCATAGTTCATTTCCCCTTGGGTAACTTAGAGATCTTGAATTCATTCTCAATGTATTTTCCATTCTCCAATTTTGGTCTTGAGGTAGATGTATACCTTAGCCACTCCCAGACTTCCCAATTGTACCAAACTCATAAAATTGATGCTGATATCATCTAAAATTATCTTCTCAATGTAAGAATACTTACCTGGGTGGACATATGTCTTCCAAAGTGTATGATAGTCATAGTCTACTTTATCTATGTTGAAATTAAACCTACACATGTTTGAAAACATGTGCACAAGATTCCTAGAAGTATCACTCTATAAAAACATATGGGAGATTACACCAAGGGCTCCACTTTCTCATCCTTCTTTCCAAATCTGTCTATGAAAAAGTGTTAATAAATAAAAAACTAGGCCTATTTCTCTAATAACAAAGGAAATGTCCTTGGGTATTCTCCATTTATACTCAAATGACAATGCACAAGAATCTCATACCAGAGTTATATCCTTTGCTTGTAGGTTCCACTCATGGATCCATCACATGGTATATATTGAAAAATATACTTGCAAGGGAATTCTTCTCTTTAGGGTATTGCCAAATATTATCTTTTGGCCCATTGGGCACTCTGATTTCTAAAAACAAAATAGACAAAAGGATAACATAAAAACTTATCTTGTCTCCTTGGTGCGCCTCTGTTATGATAGTCTCAACAATAAAGGATGAAAAGTTGTGAATCACCCCTTATATAATCTTCTTAGCAATATGTAGCCATCTGTTTGTCTCACCTGACCTCCATCGATTCCTAGTTCATTACAGCTTGGTAAGGAGGTGCACAAATTCCTGGATCACCGGGTATTTTTCCAACTTGTAGATATCCATTCCATGGGCCCTCCCTTCACATAAGATAACACTTTTCTAGTCGCTTGTATGCCTTTCATCATCAGTAAGATTACTACTAGATATTGGTGCCCAATATTCGTCAACCTCGTATCAATCTCCCAATTTAGGGCACGGTAAGTCATATTTTCCACCCAAAAAAATAAAAAAAGTCCTCATGGACTCGGGTCATCAGCGACTAGTAAATATCTTTTGGCTTGCTAAAATATGGGATCTCATAGAGTTGTAAGATTCCAACATTTGATAACAACTTCTCTCATGTATCATAATATACTGGCATGTAATTATCTATTCGTAAATATATCTTCACCACCAAAAAGCTTTATCCAATTCATCATTATTTTCCTTAATCCAATGATTATAATCACTCAATTTTCTCCATCTAGATATATGACTCCATATCACGGCCAGGTGATTATACCTTCTCGGTACTTCATTTCTAAATATCAAAGGTTCATGGGTATCTCCCACCTCTGCTTCCAATTCCTTTTTCCTCCTTCCCCTTATAGTTGCTCCCAGTGCTCGACTTCGAAGTGCCATTATGACAATAAAAGGGTTTTCTTGTAATTGATTTGAGCTCTGTAACTCTAACTTGCAAGCCCTAGTTTCTCCTTGAACCCTAACTCACATATTTGATTCCCTAAATGCCTTTGATCTACTGAAACACTCTTTCTAATGGAGCACAAATCAATCCTATGAAAAATAATCTCTGGTTCAATCTCTATCAAAGCTCTTTTTGCACTTTACTACACAACTCACTCTTCATCTTGTTCTTTATCTTTCTCGATAACTTCACAGTGATAGGTGAAAATGATATCGCAAGCACACATTTTATAACTTAGGAAAATTTCCCACATTTATTACTCTCCATGTACCATCGTACTCAACATTAAATGAAATTTTGTTCCTTTTCTATGCTACTTTTCCTGTACCCCAGTCATAACCTTTTAGCGCGATTACTACTTCTTGGGCACAAATTCCCTTACATGCACCTTCATGCACCAAAGTACCTATCCAATATGCCTCAAACCAAGTAGTTTCCAATGCTACATCCTACCTCACACTACACTATGCATCCATTTATCTACACATGGTATTTATTCATGAGAATTTTGTCTTTATCTGCACCCTTACCTCAAACACTTGCACAATATTTCTTTATGCATATCCATATTCCAGAGGACATTAAAAATTGGTTCGTTTATTTTACATAAACCATACCCCATACTAAAATTATGCACGGTCCTCTGCACATGAAAAAAATAGATAGTAATCAACTTCTGGTGCACAAATGCACTTATTACAAAAAAACACTGAAATAAATTGACAAAACATAGCGAGAAAGAAAGGAAAAAAAATATAAAGAATGCATGAAGGGAAATAAAATATAAATGGAAACACTGATTTATTACAAACACCAAGAAGACTTATTTATAGTAGGGATCCAACTTATTCCCATTGAAGTAATCGGGAAACCTTGTCCTTTTCAGCACATGTAATTGGTAAGCGTGAGAATCAAGTATATAAGTCACAACATACTTTCCCAACCAATGCATTTAGCACTTTCCCAGGTGGCACAAAAACTTTGAATCATAAAGAAGGACCATCTATCCAACTTCAATATGCTTATTTTTAATATTCCTATCGTGTCATGCCTTCTACCTGGACTAATTTGTCTTCTGGATCCAACTAGAAATTGTGTGATACTCATCCAACTACATCAGTTTATCTATTCTATATTCAAGTGTTTTCTCATCATCCAATCCTCTTGCATGTGCAATACGTAGGGAAGGTAACATGAACTCCATTGGTAGAATAACCTCCATGCCAAACACCAATTGAAAGGGTGTGGCTTTGTCCAATATTTTGTAAGTTTTCCTACATTCCCAAAGTACAACATAGACTTTATCACCCCAATCCTTCTGTCCAACATCACAAATATTTGTCAATTTATGTCCCAATATCTTGTTGAAAGCCTCAACAACGTCATTAGCTTGTGGGTGATAGGGTGTTATTTTATCATGTGCCACTATAAATTTTTCCAATAGTATCTTGATAGTCTCATTAAGAAAATGAGTACCCCTATCACTTGTCAGAATCATTGGGAATCCATACCTACTGATTATGTTATCCCACAAAAACCTTGTTTTCGTAGTTTCTATGTAATCCTTTATAGGCACTACTTCTTCCCACCTTGTAAGGTAATCTTTATAATTTATAATGTAGCGTGATCCATTCCTACACGTGGGTGGGAAAATAGGAACCAAAAATTCAATTTCCCACTTTTTAAAAGGTTCTGCACTAGATATAGGCCTAAAAGGAATTTCATCTCTATGCCCAGGATTTTTAAGGCATTGAAAATGGTCACAAGACTTACAATACTCTATACAATCCTTTTAAATTGTTTCCCACAAAAGGTATACTAATAGAATCTTGAGTGAGGTATAATTTCCTCCATAATATCCACTTGTAATCCCACCATGAACTTCCTCCATAATTGCAGTATGCTCATGCTCAAGTACAAACTGGTGTAAAACCTCATCCTGACATAACTTGTATAAATATTGACCAATTAACATGTAAGGTGTGGCAAGTATAGTAATTTGTTTCTTCTCCAAATCCTTCATCTCTTCAATAACCACACCCGTACGCAAGAATAAAGCAATATCCTCTAAGTCATAGGGTGCACAGTTATATATAAAAAGTGGTGTATCTGGAATTATGTCCTAAATGATTTGTGCATCCTCACCTGAGTTAATCCTTGATAAATGTTCTAGTCCTGAGTAACTATTTCTTGGCTTCAACACTACTGTAAATTCAAACTCTTTGAAAACGATAATCCACCTGCATATGCATCCTTGCAAAATGATCTTATTGATGATGTACTAAGTGCCATGTGATCTACATAAAATATGAATGGAGTTGCCAACAAGTATTGCCTAAACTTCTCTTAATATTCCTTAGAAATCCACACCTAATGATATCCAAAAAATCCATCAATGAAGGAGTAGATCTCGTGCCCTTCGACACCTTCCAAAATATCTTCTGTAAAAGGTGTGGGAAAGGGATATATTACACAAGAAACATTCAACTCCCTATAATCCAAACAGATCCTTATCCTTCCATCTTTCTTTATACTTATTTCTATATAGATAACCCACTCTGACTCCTCAATGGGCTCAATGATTCTAGACTCAAACATCTTAACAATACCTTCCTTTATGGTGACACAAAAATTAGGATTCATCCCGTAAGGCCTCTTCCTATCTGGGTGCACACCTTCCTTTAACTTAATCCTCATCTTACCTAAAGAGCGATGGACTCCTTTCAACTCATGATAGCCTCTAAGAAATAAGTTTTGGAAGTTGCGTAGTATCTTAATTATTATTACAACCTTTGAGTTAGACCAGTAACCACCAATAATGACTTCCTTAGGTTCTTCATCTGTGTCAGTGTTTACCTTATTCATTTTTATAGGTTTATGATACGTACGTGCCTTCTTATCTACATTGTCTAATACCTCACGCATACCCACAGTATGATCAACATCCATATTCTCCACTTCCTCATCATCAGTCATGTAAACTACCTTACCTTTCTCTTTTTTTAATCAGACATGCCGAAACTATTATTCATCTATCTCTTCTTCTTCAAAGTGTGCCTCTAGATTTGACTCACCTAGTAATTCTTGAAGAAGCTCCTCAACCTTTTCACTATCTCCCATAGTTAAGTGCTTCATAATTTGTAATGCCTCATTCACTGGTGGTTTGGTAGAAAAATAGTCAAAGGTCTAAATCATACATGTAGTCAGTTCTTGCCAATTTCTTATTTCTCTATTCAATTCTACATAAACATACCATGTTGACGCACAACCACGTAAAGTGAACTAGAGCTTATGCACCCACAATGAAGGTGGTAAAGCCTCTTGGAGCTCTGTCTACAGTATATCACACTCCCAAACGTGATGCAAGGCATCAAACCCCAATGAAATTCATATGTCTTGGTAGGTGCATTTCTCCTAAGAAATATAGTAGAGAAAATGATTCTTAGCTCTCGCCCCTCTAAGATACTATCTCTGTGTGTAATCCACCAGCATGTTTCTATCCCTCGCAAGGTATATGCAAACATATTCCTTCTCTCCACTAGATCTATCCACTAAGAATTCATAGTTTGTAGAAATACATTGGGATTCCCCTCACTAATGTACCTTGGTACCTAGTTGCTTCCTAATCACCTAACATAATATGGCTTGACTACATGTGTTATTGTACTCTTCATCTCACACCCAACCATTTCATAAGTCACATGCACCTAGTTGTCACAAGAAATACTATTTATATCACTCATAAATTGTGCATCATCCCATTGAATAACACCTTCCTTTGATGGCTCAAAAACTTCAGGATCCCTAATGGTGTCTACATAAATTCTATTAAGACCCTCCTCACTTAATGACTAGACATAAGGTACAACTTTCCCATCTGTCAACAAAATAATCACATACTCTTTCTTGTTTTCAAAACTGATATATCCTTCATTAAAGCATAGATCGAAATTATTCATGTAAGACCAAGGGTGCCCAAGAAATGTTGGAAAACTATCTACTTAGGAAAGTGCCAAGACCTCAAAGTCCCCAGTAAACTTGGCCCCTTGTATAATAATAGTGGCATCCTTCAATACTCTAATAAGTGTGACATTAGTCATTTTTACCATATACACCACATTTGAAGATGGATCTAATGGCATCCTCCCCATCTTATTCCATAGGTCTAATGTGAGTACATTTACTTGTGCACTTGCATCAATTAGAATGTTACTAAATAACCATCTATCAACAACAACATTCAAATGATCTCTTTGTCATAATCAATATTGTGAGGTAGTAAATTCGCATGCAATATCTGTCTCTCACACTCAACTCTAGTGCGTGACACCTTCTCCATTAACCATTCCCCAATGATTGATGTTTTCCTAGTGCAACATCTTACAAATCTCCTGTAAGTCATCAACATCTCTCTAAGGAAAATCCACTGATTTTTCCTGATCTAACTTCTACGTTTGCTCCTTCAAGAATTGTATATCACCCTGTAATTTTTTAATAACCTCCATATTTTCTTGATAAAATTCCTTTTAATGGGAAGGATATAGATAATTTTCATGTAATACCTCCTATTTTGTCATAACATGTTTCTTATTAGGAGTCTTGCGTGCGTGTGCAGTCTCAAGGCGTGTAGTCACCAACATAGGTATCATCTCAGGGTCAGGTGTTATCTTCTGTTGGTGTAGGTGGTATATTTAATCACTTATTTAGTGTTATTCCACCTCACCAGGTGAGTCATCTCACTTAGGTGGACATGGATCTAGGTGTCATCTTAGTTATGACATATTCTCTTACAGAATTTGTCATATGTGTAAGTGTGTCATAGGAGTTACATTCCCATTTGGGAAAGTAACTCCTCTTATCCATTATGGAGGAATCTTCTCTTACATGGGAGTTACACATTCACTCCCCTATATGTACACCATCTCTTTCGATCTATGATAAGCCAACACAAGCTAAGCTAAGGCTTCCATTCCACTCCACTTTTCGAATCTTGAGCTCTCATATGCATGCACATTGCTTTACAAAGCTTGCTTGCTTCAATCTCGCAACTCCTACACTTTGGTGAAGTGCAACTATTCGATGCTCATGAATTCCTTCCAGGTCTTCGTCCTACACTCCTTCATGGTATCAGAGCATGGGGACCAGAAATCACGTTGCTCACCATTGTTGCTCCACCGTGTAGTTACTTGTGCAAGCTCTCACTTTTGCATGTGCTCTACTTGCATATTTTGAGATTATGTGGGTGTATTTTTCAGGGTGTTTATACCTTTGTTTGTGGTTCGTTTGGTCGTGTTGGTGTTTACAGATTTTCAGGCTTCTCTAAGGTTTACATGTAGCTCTTGTATCCATTGTTGCAGTTCAGGGTTCAGATCTGAGTTTATAGTGCATCTTTTAAGGGTTTGTGGAGTTGGTTTTGAGCCCAACTCGGCCTCAGCCCTTCGAGCTAGGAACCGAGATCAACTACCAACTCGTGCATTGACTCCCTCTTCTGCCTATTACGACTCGGTCTGCATTTGGTATTTGTGTTTGGTCTTTTTTTCTTTGGATCTTCGACTCACGGCTCTTCCTGACACGACCCCTCTATTGCTCTATTTGTGCATTCTTCACCTGGCTGCATTTTCACACTCTGCCTTGGCTGGTTCGCTTGGCCCTTGTTTGTATTGGGTTCGATGCTTATTGTTGGCATCCGCTTACTGCTTCTATGTTTCCCACAGAGCTCGGCCTCCTGCTATTCATGTTGTTCGTGCCCAAACCCTCCAACTAGGCATTGATCCCATCGGATTTTTAAACCCCAACGGCTCCCTCAACCTCTACTCGATTGGTTCTGGGGTCTCTGCATCCCTATGGTTGTCGACCTGTGCTCAGTGCTCGGGCCCCAAGCTCCATCCCTGTGGTTGCTTCTTCATACATGTCTTGCTGCTATGGAGGATCCAAAACTCATGCTCCTGCGTTGCTGTTTGGACCCATGGGCTCCTGGTTTTCCATTCAGCCCTATGCTTGGCGTTCGTGGTGTTTATTGTTCATTGTTCATGCTGTTCATTATGCCTTGGATCTCACCTACCGTTCATGTTGTTTGATGTGCCTTGGATCTCACCTGTCGTGGAATCTATGCGCATCTCCCACCTCCACATGCACCTCCTATATTCACATAGTTAAACATCCGTTACACTTACCTCTGGCGCGTGGAACATCTTGTGCAGACCTCCAGCTATACCTACGTGGAATCTGCAACATATAACTTCGTGGCTTCAACTTGCAATAGTTCGGTCAACAACCACCATCCAGCTTGGCAACATTCCAAACGTGGGCCCCCTCCTTCCTCTTTTTTAATGTTTTGAGGTAAAAAAAAAACATTCATTATTTATGGCATGTAATTAATTTTACGCTGTATTTTGGCTTGTTATTATGTCCTTCATTCGCATGTTGAAGACGGAGGGCGAGGTCCGGGGTTGGCAGGAGGCTAACCCCCCTCGCAGTAAAAAAAAACTATGCCTAAAATTTGATGCCATTTCCAATGAGTACCCACACGATACCCTTTGCACTCATTTTGTGCACTTTTTTAATGCGTTTGCAGTATCTAGTGTATTTTCCCATCAGTTGCGGGAATCGTTTTAATGCAATAACTTTTGACTCGCTACTCGTTTCTGAGCACTTCCTTGGTCAAATTTGCATAATTTTTCACACACTACATGATGGCATTGCCAATTTTGTAAACATACTACTTTTATAAAATGCCGCATTCTGGGGGGGTTACTTGTACTCTTGGGCCTACACACGCAGACGCATTATCGGCCGAGTCTGACGTCTTGCTTTCATGCACCTTGCATCTTGCATTTTTTCATCATGGAGAGTGCTCTTTCCAGACGTGAGCACCGTAGGATCACCTTACAGCCTCCACCACTTCTCACCGGGAGAGAGACCTATTCAGCCTGGCGTGCTTCCATGGAACGTTACTTCGCCTATGAGGGTCTTTCAGCCTTCTTACTTGGACCGGTTCCTGCACCCACTGATCATCATCATCTAGAGGACTTCCTTGACACTTGTGACCATGTCTTTGGTCACATGATGATGCATGTCTCTCGTTCTCTCTGGTTTCACGTGGCAAACTCAAATCCACCTCACCATGTCTGGAGCATTCTTTAGTCCTTGTATGGAGACCCTTCACATACTGCCACCATTGTTGCTTCTGCTGATTCAGTTGTCTCCTCCATTTCTTCGTGTGATGACAGTTCCACTGACACATGCTTGTTTGGTTCTACTTCTGATGATGAGGATTGTGCATTCAGTTCTGATGTCAAGAGTACTACAGAGGACTCTTCTCCTCTTTCTCTCACTATTCCAGCCATTGTTGTCACCCCCCACATCTCATCAGATATCGACCAGTCTCATACAGTCATCACACCTGCCTCCTTTCCACTTCCGGTGTGTGAGGCTCTTTTCACTCCTCTACCTTCATTGGATGACTCATACCTATCATACATCGCTCTTCTGTTTGTTGAGCCCCCTCATTGGGACGAGTATCTGCCTGAACTTGGTCATCTTTTCATAGAGTCTACTTGTGATGCACTACAAGTCCCTCATCCATCTACAGGTGTTTCAGAGGAGTCCATCATCTCTGTTGTTGGGAGTGCCCCTTTTGGGACTCTTACCACTTCCACTTTTTCGGAGACCTTCATTGATCCACCCTCAGTTGTGGATCCCTTTTTTTGTTGTGGAGGATGTTTTGTTCCCTTCATATCACTTGGACATCCTTTCTGTGAGTGTTCCTCTTCACTCTGACAGTTCTACGCACGTGGCATTACCTTCGGTTCCTTAGCACTCACTTGCTAGACCTATGTCACACTTTCGTGCACCAGACTCAGAGTTCTTTGTGTTGCTGCCTTTAGTTTCCTTTGTAGAGTGGGTGGACTTCCAGCACGTCGTTTCTGTCCTTCCTAAGAGCAGGCACACAGTTCGTTGCGGGTGGATCTTCTTCAGTCCAGAGGCAGATGATCTCATCATCAAAATTCTTCTAGGAGACTTTATAGAGCTGCAGAGTTCAGATCCGTCCATGGCATCTTCTGCATTCCTCTCGTCTCCCTCTTCTTCTCTCTTCTTCTTCTTTCTGAGAGATTGCCTCCTTGTACATGGGTACCCTTTCAGGCTCATCTATGGCCGGGACCCATTTTTGGCATCTTTCTTAGATTAGAGAGTGTTTTATTCTCTTGTGGTGGATGTTATTCCCACTGGGTTTTCCTTCACTGCTTGGGACTTCTTCTTGTACATGGGTGCCTCATCAGGCTTTGTGCCAAGACCCATTTCTTGTTTCTGACTTGCCACCTCATCCCAAGTTACGATGAAGGGGGGGTGTTGGTGTAGGTGTATATTTAAACGTTATTAAAACGGGACTCATTAGGTCCAAGAGCTGAAACATTCAGCTAGGATACCACAGATGTTAACATCCCCATTTTTAAAACACCAGAACAAGGGAAATATATATATATTTATTTTTTAATATAACGTTCTCTGTTATGAATTATAAAATTCAAACACCACGTTCAAGATTTAATAATTGTTCTCTGCCCAAACAACATAGGGTTGGATCATACAATGTTCTTTTAAAAACGAATGTTCCCTGTTCACATATTACAATATGGAACACCAATTCAATGCCATTCAATCTTATAACAGATTCTATATGCTGCTGTAAATGACTCGATGAACTACCAATCCTTCCATTTTCATGGCTCGGAGATTCAACGATCCTTCATTTCATGACTCGGCAACAACTGATCCTTCATGTACATGACTCGGCAACAACCGATCCTTCATGTTTGTTTTTGCATAGTATATTTTATATACTTGTTCTCATAACCTTCCCCGGTTATCGAAGTGATCCATTTAAGAAGCCTATCTAAATATCTGTTACTGATATTCATCTGACATCCTGCATCTTAAATTAAGTGATAAGGATAACGCAACCAGCAATTGCGATACTTTGGCCAAAGATTTTCACATGCTTTGCATGATCATATTCCTGAATGTGATACACATCTACGGAATACGTCCTTCACTTCACTTCACCTGTTATCTAGAATGGTCTTTCTTGGTTCCTACCAGTCCTCATCGTTTAAGTTCCGTTTTGACTTTCGATTCCAGCTAGTAATATGAACGGGTATAGGAAGGCACTCCTGGTAACTAAAGATACGCAGACATACGGTGTCGTTACCCCACGACTCCGTGTGTCTGATTATCTTTAGTATTCCGGAGTCACTCCGTATACCAGATCATACCCTATCTCCACCCCAGCTAAGATCTACACTTTCAGCCTATGTATTCTCAATGTTTTAATTCGGGAGGGCATTGCTATATGTCAGCTGCAACATTGTGTCGTCATGAAGACCCCGTCTTCATGAAGACACCTTGCTGTAGCTGGCGTATGCCAATTTCCTGTAGAATTCCTCCCATCAAGAATACACATCCTGCCCAAGTGACTTAGCCACGAGTTAATAGTTAAGGCAATTTTCAGCATCCACGTTGATCCCTTGATCTTCGTTTCTGTTGCAGTTGTATATAACTAAGAGGGACTAAACTGTCCATTAGTTTGCCAAGTATCATCTCCTTCGTATCGAAGGGCTACATTTCCTTACTTGGTTTATTTCTTAATCATTGGATTAAGCAGTCCGTATCGACGGACATAATAAGTTTAACCTATTAAACTTAGCCAAGATGTTTCCAACTGCAACTAATTTTAGAATATTAACTTATTAGACGTCATTCAAACGAGGTCTAAACTTCGAGAAATGTATTCATTATTCTCCTTAACGTTACATAGTTAAGGTCCATTGGTTATGGATATATGTGTCTTATATCCTTTATTCTGAATTTTATCAAACGGAATCATTAATGAGGTTCGAAAACGAAGTTCGAATACTCCCAATTTAAATTGATATTCCTTAGCTCCTAAGCTAATCTTGAATACCCTCTGATTATAAAATCATATTCTTCTTAATCCTTTTTAATGTCAATTCAAAATTCATCTTTACCCAAGTATGAATTAATTGCATTGTTCAACTTAAAAGTTGTATTTAAGTAAGAATAGATATCAGTTTCAATTCAGCATCCATCCAAGGACTATGAAACAATTCCAAATCAAGAATTAACATCTTATTCCCAATTTATATAACAATATCAAACTGATATAATTATTGAAAATATCACACTTGTAACTGTATTCAATATTTCAAGTCATAATTTGTACATTTGCCAATCCAACTGATTGGGTGTAGTTTATACAAAGCATCCATACAACTCATGGACAGAAGAATATATTTTCTTCGTTCACAATTCCTCAAAGAGGAATAAAAGCAACAGTTACAATTTAATTTACATTTAATCAAGAGGCATCAGAAAACAGCCAAGCCTTCATTCTAATCAAATTCCATCTGCAAAATGAATTGCACGGATCAGTTCAATGAACTGAGCACATTAAGCACTTATCCTTAAAATAAGATGCTTCAACTAACTGTTTCAATAAAAGAACCCTGCTTTTATGAAACAACAACAAAACATCAATCTCGAAAAGCACAAAAGAGAGATCAGCATAACCACTAAACTATCAAAATATCATCACAACCAGCCAAGGGACTGCTGTCCCGTTTCCACATAATCATTGCAAGTATCAATTTACAAATTTGTAAAGTTAGGAATTCAAGTAGCTTGCTGCCTATACAGCATACAGTTATCTTTTCCATGCCTTTCATTAATAACAATGCAAAGGATGAAACTAACTGGATATAAATCCATTACTTTCCTTTCCGTTCATGAAGCATGTTAAATTTAAAGCATTCAAGTACAAACAAGAAATCGAACAGCAATGCATATAGTAGCTCCCATCTAAGCACTATAAAATTCATCATTCACGAATTCCAGAATTCCAACTAAATGAAAGAGAAAGATCATTTTTCTAAAACATTCGTTCATATCTCTATTTCCTTCCACATGACTGTCCTAACAGTGGAATCCAAACGAAATTCAATTTAAGATAACAGTTCAGAGTGAAACTTACAAAATCCACTCGTAATTCACTTTCTGGCAGTGAGAATAGTTTCATCTATAAACAGCTTTAAAATGAAATCAAGAAGAATTCATCATCCATATCCATATTTCTTTTGATTCAGACTCATATAAAGATCCGAAACAGATTAGTACAACATTCGGTACATCCGAGATCAACAATATAAGGTTACATACCATATATTTGCCATAATAAAGAAAATCGTATTTCTTTCGCTGCATACTAAACAGAAACAGTATTTCAATCATGCAATCACTTAATCACATAATGATCTAATTCTTAGTAACGTACCCCGTTCAGAATAATATTTATTCATTACTATTACCTACAGCAATCCATTATTCACATGACGTTGAATTTCATCAGGTTAGAACAGCAGGCAGAAAACAAAGAATTCATTCTCTTTTAATTTCACTATGAAACATCATTTGTTCAAAACGAAATCGAACACCTAATCCGTGTTCATCTCAAACAAGACAGCTTATTATAAGGATAACAGAACAGCCGTTCTTATCAAAACAAACTCTCAAGCCTGTACCGCTCAATCCAATACAACAACTACTCGTATTCAACTGTTCATACTTCTATAAGAACAAACCCGAACCAGATGTTAATTGCATAAGCTCAGTACAGCTAGAGCAAACTAAAAAAAAAACAAATTAGATCCCAATTTTTTTTATTTCCACAAAAATCAAATCAAGTTAGCACTCTTCCAGATAGTTCAACCAGAATAACAAACCTCAACCATAAAACACAATGAAATCCATTTTTCCATTATAGTAAATAGAAATATATATTCATTCTTTGCATAGAATTCAATCAAGTGGAAACTGTGTCAGCAGTTCATATAAGAAGACCAAACAACATTATATAACACAGTGAAATCACCTTATTCTTTCAACAAGGAGAACGAAATCCCGAGATAACTTTAAGAAGGAAAAACAGTTGTCTTTTTCCTTATTCCACGAATACCCAATACGTATTCGCTTAGTTTCTACTCAAGAAGAGGTACAACAATGATATTATTGCTTAAACTTCCTATGGTTCGAGTTCAATTACTCACAGTAAACTCGAATGCCACTTCCATCCAAAACCCAAACAGTACAAGAAGAAGGGTCTACTTTCTCAAAAGAAAATTCTATAAGAACTACTTCATCAATCATTATTCTCTTCCTTTCCGTTTGTTAATAATACACGGTTGTTAAGAAGTGGAAACAACTCATAAAAAGAAAGTGTACAATCACAATATATATATATATATATATATATATATACCTATATATAATCAAAAAAATTTCCCTTACTGTCAAACGTCCAGCACACGGGAAGATACATCATTCAAGAATTACAAGACAACAAAACTCAGCAGTCAAGACAATATTTCCCTATTGTTTCCAAAATGACAACAAGATTCAATGAAACCCATTTCATAGAAATATATACGACTGTATTTCCACTTGTCTCTTTTTGTTTACATGCACGGACAGTTCCTCATATAACAGCAAGAAAAGATTGTATTTAAAGAACAATTTCACCATAAGGCGATTGCACAGTCTATTCCATTTTCGAACAACACGAACAGTGAAAGGAATATCCACATTTCAACCATTTATACAATCTTCATTCAATACTAAAAATCATTTCCAACACGATTCGAGCAAGAACAAATCAAGGCAGAGCAACCAGAATCAAATCTCCTTTTCATTTTCCCAACGAAAAGAAGCAAGAACCAATAAAATCCATTTCCAACTCAACTCAACAACAATCATGCAATCCCAACCCAAGAGCAGGGTTGTTTTAATGAAACATTTAATCAAAGAAAAGATTTTTAAAGAGAAGGGCTTAACGTGCCTGTATTCTCTCTTCCAGAACTCGAAGAAAACGTTGCTTGCCACGTTTTTCTTCCACAATCGGCAACACAGTATTCCCAGCACTCCCTTCCTTCTTCAGGCTTATCAACAGCCTCAAATCTTCCAGGAAAATGTCAAATGCAAAAGCTGGTTCGACTGAACCAAACCAAAGAAACCAAATGCAGAGCAACTTTACAAAAGGCTCAAACCAACAAAATGAAAACCAATTTTTCCTCATGCTGTTTCCAAGGCGAGCTGGTCGCGAGGACCAAAAAACAATTAATGCATTAAAGGCTTTGCCTTTCTCCTTACTTTCCACGCCACCGCCACTTGGGTTGGCAATCCTCCAAATTTCAAATTTTCCATGCAAATGAATTTAGCCATAACTTCCAAATGGATACCTCTATTTCCTTGCCTGTCCCGCCAAAACTGGCGCCGTCCACGAAGGGATAGTTCATTTAATACCAATGAATGCTTCTTTCCCATCCTTATCCCTTTCCTCCCAAGGGTCTACGTACCCCCTTAGTTTAGGATTAGTTTAGGTTACATAATTCATTCGACCTAGGTCTTAGTTAAACCTTAGGTTTTAGAATTTAGATTTATTTTCCTTTCCTTTTTTTTTTGTAATTTAAAAATCCACTTAGGATAGTAGTGTAGGATGTATGTCAGGCCTTAGGGTTAGTTTAGGTTTAATTCACACTAACCACTAGCACTAACAACTTCCTTCCAGCCCCTTACTAACATCCACGTTAACGCAGAGCAGGACGTTCCGTCCTTCAGATTACATGCCAAGGCCACCCGTGTCTAGGTGTTTCTCGCCCCACGAGGTCCCGAATTCGACAGTACAGGGTTCAAGAATCGAACCCCTATCGTTGGCATTTTCGTGCTAGCTATTCACACCTGTAATCAGGCGCTGCACGCTCATAATAATCCTAGTCCAATTCGAGTGTGAATTAACATAGAAACACAAGAGGACCTCAGCATACTTGAATCAATGGAATTGATTCAGGGTATGCTGTCAATCAGCACAAGAGCAAGCAATTATACGACAATCTGTCGTCACATCAGCAAACACACAAGTACAATATTTGTTGTCCCATGCAATAAATCACAGTATGCAAGAATCCAAATTAGCAACACATTCTCTTAAGATCAAAACATATCTTAACAGGTTTGCTTTCATTCCAAGAGCTATAACAGTATGTAAAACATTCACCAAGTTAACATACAAAATCAGAGTGTTACAATACTAGCCACTCATATAAATCTATAGGGAAACAACAAAAGAAAATATCATAGAGTTCATAATATAGATGCTCTTCAAACCATGCACGTGCATAAAAATATGGTCCAATGTTAAATCTGTGAGAAAACTCTTCCTTTAATTTATATACCCAACTCTCAATATTGGCCAAAGTCAACCGATATGTCTTCATCATGTAACATCCTTGTGATAACTTGAAAAGAGGTTCTGAAAATGGAACCAAAATGTAGTCATTTATTTTACCAATCTAAATAGACCAAGGAATTCTGACTTATCACTTAGATAGATCTGAGTACTCACATGAAGTGCACAAGGGTACCAGGTCCCTCTTTTATAGCATATTTGTCAAGGTGTTAGCATGAAAAGATATACAAATCTTGATCCATAATAGCCATGCAAAGATAAACCACAACTATACCTAGATCATAATCATATGCAACAATAAGCTAAAAAAGAATCAAGATCAAGTTTAATATACAAGATCCAATTACAGATAAGTCAATAACCAATATCCATCCACAAAGATCCATTGTATTAATTGATGTAAAAAAAAAAGCTGAATACATACATAGGAGTATCACCATAAGCCATGCACGCTCATAAACCAATTACATAACTCTACTACAAAGATAAACTACTGATCTCTCTCCAATATCCCCTAAGTCGTGCAAATCAATACATATTTATAGGAAGTGGGGACTTTCCCTTCACTACTCATGTAATTTCAAAATAGGTTGCATGCTAAGAATATCCATGCACTTCTTATAAAGATAACAAGGAAGCATGCAAGCTCCTATAGCAATATATCTCCTATAGATAACTTTAGTTCTAATCCTATTTTTAGCCAAAAACTCTATGTCTCTTGAACTTCTACTTATCCCAAAATAGCCTTGCGTAACCTCCAATTATTCATGCTCTAGTTTGAACTTATATTTCCTTGCTCCAAAAATAGACTCTTCCTGCATGGAATCTTCCCTTGTGTGGTGCCCACTCTATCTCTATTTTTTAGCATCTTGCCTAAAATTATCTAAGTCCTCGACCTCATACTTTCCTTGGTATGCCCTTGTTTTGTTAAACTTCTACTCACACCCACACGCTCCCTTTCCACGCACCTCATCCTTATGTACCTTACATACTTAGGCTATAATTCATCAACCCAACATACACCACCTCAAGATTTTTAAGTGATGACATAAGACCTGAGACAATTAGGTTTGAATTTCCCTTTTAGATGATCCAAAATTTTTGTATTCTTATGTCTTTATTTTAATAAAAGGTCACCAATATTGAATCCACATGGGTGGATTTTGCTATCATGGTCTTATGTAATGTGATCTTGATATACTTAGAGATATTCTAAAGCTTACATGTGGAAAAAATCAAGCATCTCAAGCTCATGTATCTAATTTTCGTGATATTAATTTTCTTTGAGAATGAATTTAATTGATACCTACAATAAGTATATTTCCATCTCTAAGGGGATAACTTCCTCTGTACCATAAACTAGTGAAAAAAGTGTAGCATTTGTGGGGGTGCACACACTAGTGCGGTAATCCCAAAGAGCGTATATAATATGACTATGTTAATCATCGTAACTAGTGTCAACTATCTTTTATAATATTTTTACAATTGGTTTTTTAGTGGCCTCTACTTGTCCATTTTCCTATGGAGATTAAGGAGTGGAAATTTTTTTCTTGATATTGAATTTTGCACAAAGCCTTTTAACATCCTTATTTTTGAAAGGAGAGCCATTATCGGTGATAATGGCAGAGGGAATGCCAAAGTGTGTAATAATGTGAGTGGTAATAAAATGATAGATATCGAGACCATTAGTGGTTTATAAAGGTGTGGATTTAATACATTTAGTAAAGTATTTTGTAGAAATAATGATGACTTTATGGCCATAAGCTGATTCAGGATTAATATTTCTAACGAGATCAAAACTCCATAAGGAAAAGAGCCATGATGGGGAAATGGGATGAAGGTCATATGTAAGTGCATGATGGATGTTTCTATGTTTTTGACATTTATCATAACTTTTTATGTATTCAAAGAATTTTTGTTCCATGGTAGGAAAATAATAGCCCTGGTGTAGAATCTTGTGAGACATAACATTTCCTGAGAAGTGATCACCACATAAACTATCATGAACATGAGATAAAACCATGGGGATTTCGTTGAGTATTAAAAATCACAGTAAATGGTCATTTAACAAGCTTTCAAATAATGAAGCACCAATGATTACATGTCGCATGGCCTCTCATCATAGATAAAAAGCTTTATGAAGTTAAAAACTGTCAGGAATGGTTTGTTGATATAGAAAGTTATAGATTTGAGTGAATGATTTGAGATGATCATTACTGTGTTAGAAAACACATGTTTCAAAATGTGGACTATCATTAGAACGTTGTTCCAAGTGTCGAATGATGAAGGTGGTATGCTCATCAGTGATATCTTGAAGAATGAATGATGACACACTAGCCATAACATCTACATGATGATTGTATTTTTGAGGGATGACGGTGAGAGAGTAGGACTCAAATTTAGCTAGGATTTATTTGACGAGGCTATTATACGGGATGATATATTCCTATTTGATATGATACGTATCATTAACCTAGTTAATAATGATTTTTGATTCGCCATGTATTCATATAAGAAGTTTGCGAGTGATAGAGAGGTAGAGAATGATGGCTTCATACTCAACAATGTTGTTAGTACATGAGAATCATAAGAAATACAAAAAGGGGAGATGATCACCATGTGGATTTATAAACACAAACCCATCCCCAAATCCTAAGAGGAAACAAGACCTATAAAAAATACATAGTCTAAGTATTAGTGTCAATGGTGTAAGTTGTAAATTCATCTTGAAAATTATCACAGATGGGTGAGGCATCAGAAAGAGGGGTGTTGGCTAGCTGATTAGTGATAACTTAGAATTTGATGTCTTTTTGTCAAATGAATTTGAAATCAAACTTTGTGAGTAATATGAACCATTGTGTAAGGAGGACCAAGATATGAGTGTGAGATAAGAGATATTGTAGAGGATATACTTTGGTAATTATGTGAACCTCATTATTGAGAATGTCATGTTATAACTTGTCCACAACAATGATGAGGCAAAGACATAAATTTTCAATGTAGCTGTAATTAAATTCATAGGAAATCAAAGCGTGAATAATTTAATAGATTTCCCTTTCACATTAAGTGTCATCATGATGCGATAGGAGGGCCCCTAATACACAAAATGTAACCAAAATGTACAAGAGGAAGGGCTTGTTAGGAATATTCTTCCGAGTTCAACCTAGATAAAACTTTCCTTGGCTCCTTGCTTATCACTCTTCTCAACCCATGATGATCCTTCTTTGTATTGTACGGTGAGATATCCCATAATCATCTCATTCTTCACTCACTACACATGTCACAAGTTCTTCTCTGTTAACCATCAAAACATTGGAATCATCTACACTCAAATCTTGTTTGATCGAACCCCTCTTTAACTTCAATATTGAAGCAAGTGTGCCATGATTTTGTATTGTAAACTCATTTTTTTTTTATGAATATCATCCCTGTGTAATACGTGGTGGTTAGATATTAATTAGATCTAGAATATCTGTTGAAGAAGGTATTCATCATTGCAATGCTAACAATTTTGGGATTCATGAATGCATGTTCACAAGAGACATAAATAAGGAAATGATGATTAACGATGCTATGGAGACTAGAATGGTTCAAATTAATTTTTCACCTGTACGTGGGCCATATCACTTTCCTTTCTAGGGATTGAGAAACAATGGCATTAGTTCTTAGGGAACCACCACCAGCATTTCATTCTTTTATATTTTCCAAACCAATGTTTTATTGTGTCACAAGCCCTTTTCTGTAATAGACACTTTCACCTCAATCAGATGATGAATATTGCTCAAGTGCATCCAGTTAAAGGGTTTTGGCTTAAATATCTTGAAGCCGTATGATAAATAATACTTATATTCTTTGTTTGTCTCAAATATCTTGAAGTTGTATGGTATTGGACTATGAATATGAATCCCCAACTCTTTGCAACATCAAGTCATGTGGATCGATTCATCTCATTATTGAAACATTGGAATCCTATCAAGATAATACCATACAACTCGATGACATATCATAGAAATACTTCAAATTTTTTTGGTGATATCCTTGGCAATCTCTCCAAAATAGTAAATAAAAATTAACATTGATCAAGTCTTGCGTATATCTCCTTTGGTGGCTTCAATCTTTGACATACAATGTTTTTTTATGTAAATTTATTTTGATAAATTATTTATTAGGGGAGAATATGTTTCTTTGAAATGGGGGAAGAAATATAAATATTTTCAAAAAATCATAAAGAGAATTAAATTGTAATTAGATGCATTTTCGGTTGTAATCAACATCTAAGAGTTATTTACCTTGAGGAAGGGAACCTATGAAACAATTCAAACGGTAGATGCAACGAACAATGTTTCTCTCCCCATGTTAGCACTAAGGGGGGAATGTTAGGAATATTAGGCAGTGATCACATTTGCTAGTAACAATATTTGGGCTATTATTATATTGAGAGAGTATATTTGTATGTGAGTTAGATTGTACGTGAGAATAGAAACAGGTAAGAGATATTATAGGGGAAATAATAAAGGTTGTTGAAAAACCCATATATATTTAGGGTGAGAGGTTTGTGGAGTTTTTATAGGAGTTAAGATGGGTCTCCTATATATATGTAACTCATATTATTAAATATTATGTTGATTTGAAGTATTGAGCGAATGCTCTTTCTCTAGATATGGGGTAAAACCCACAGGGATAATCATCCATGGAAGGTACTAGAACATGAGTATTTAATAGATATACTTTAATAGCCTCAAATACACATTGGAAATGGTCATCCCAAATGAACTTAGTGTCATTTTTCATTAGATGTGTGAATGGTTGATTTTTGTAAACAGGCTGTGTAATAAAACAATGGATGGCTTGAATTTTACCTTGTAGTGAGCGTAATTAATGTTAATTGTGAGGTGGGGGCATCTCAATAGTGGCATGAATATTTTTGGGATCAATTTCAAAGCCATGCTGGGAGATTATATAATTAAGCATCTGACTAGTTATGACATCAAAACCACACTTGTTTTGATTTGATGTATTTTGTATTGTTGCAAGCATTCATAGAGTGTTCAGAGATCTTGAGCGTGGATGAAACAATGTCGTGATGTTGTAAGTGTGTAATCAAAATAATATTCATGGAAAATATGTGTCATTGCACGTTGGTAAATGGTCCCAATGTTTTTAAGATTGAATGGCATAATAGTGTAACAAAATGTACCCCACAGTATAGTATTTAAAGTCTGTTCTTTATCTGTGGGGTTAATTTTGATTTTATTATAACCGAAAAATCCATTCATGAAGGAAATAATGTCATATCTAGCAGTGGAATCAATGATTACATGATTTTTTTAATGGGAAACTGTCTTTAGAAAAAGCCTTATTGAGGTCACGAAAATCAATGCAACTATGAAATTTTCCATATGATTTCATAATGGGAACAATATTAGACACCTACTCAGGATAGTCCACAACATGTATAAATCTAGCATCCAAGATTCATTGTATTTCTTCCTTAACTAATAATGTAACTTTTTGATGTATAATACAAATTTTATTTTAGATTGGTTTAGCACAAGATTGAGGACTATAATGTGCATGGCTATGGAAGGATATAGACTAGGCACATCACTATAATCCCATGAAAATATGTTGGATAATTCATACAGAACATGTTTAATATAATCTTGTTCAGTAAGAGTAAGAGAATTATCCAATAAAACCATTTGAGGGTTGTTGGTGATGCTGAGGTTGTATGAAATAGTTTCTTTGTTTAATAGTGTGGATTGTTCTTCTATGTACAAATTGGTAGGAATGGTATCAACAGTATTGACATTTGTATCAGGTGATTCAGATTCAAAAAAGTAGGTAGTAGCAGAAATAACAAATGGGAAGCATTTTTGTGATGAAAATATGGGAAATGATTGTAGGTCCCCATGTATTCTAAGAGAGAATCATCAGTAGTAAAAGTATCCAAATATGGCTAGTCAATGGAAGCAAAATCACTAATGAGTTCTTGGTATAAGAGAGGAAGTGTAAAAGATTGTGAAACAACATAAAAATCATGAGAGGATGTGGATGGAATATGATAACAAAGACCTAGTTTATTATATTGAGTGGGCATCGATAATGGTTCTATTACTTCTTGACCATAATGGCCTAAACGAGTACCAAAAAAGTTGTAACAAAGACAATAGTGGTATCCAAGACCATATTTAGAGAAATAAGGATTAGATGTAGAGGAAATGGGAGTTTTTGGTGAATGATCAATAATATTACAAAAGGAAAATGGGGAGGGATCTTCTAGGGCCTCATATAAAACACCTTGATAGAGAAATTTAAGTCATGTGTAAAGAGTGGAAAGAACAACATGCATGACATGGATCCAAGGCCACCTAAGAATAATGTTATTATTAAGATTATTAAGAATGATGTGTCATGGGATAGGTAGAGTATATGGCCCAATAGTGAAGGCAAGTGTAATAGTACCCAAGGCATGTATAGGAATGTTATGAAATCCACAGATAGAAACAGATGAAGGAACTAAGAATTCTTTGTAGAATATGTGTTGTGCTGAGAACCCAAGTTGGATTATGGGCCGTTCTATGACTATATTTTTGTATGCGTATTCATGAACTCATTTTCCTATAGGTATTCTCATAGGTCTCATTTTATTCAAAATAATATCTTAAGAATGTCACATAACCTTGGATTAAAGTGATACATCCTACTGTTATGGTGGAAAATGAAATTTTAATGCTCAAACCTCCTATACCTATAAGTTTCAATGCTCACCCTCTTGATCACATCATAGGGAAACACTTTTTAAAAATGAAAATATTCTAAAAAATTAAAAAAATCAAATATTTCTATAATCCAAAACTATTCAAATATTTTCAAGATACAAATTTAAGACCTACCCATATGACTTGATTTTACTAGTTCTTTACTTCATATAGGTTCTTTTCCACATGGTTTGATAGATAAAATATTTTATACACTTTTTACACAAATGTGTTTCAAGAGGTATTTTATCATGATGTAGGATACACAAGTATCTATTATGACCAACATATCCCCAATCCATTTTGTAAATAAAATGGATCCCTCTTCTTATTTATCAATTATAAAACTAAGTTTTATAACCTTTACGATATTATTGAAATGTATCTGACCCTTAGAATCCAATAGAAATTATAAGAACAACAATTTTCAACTTGTTTATAATATTTTAATGTTTTCAATGTTTAAACATTTGTTTTCTTCAAGTTTAAACTCTTATTTTTATATTTAAAAGAAGTATTTCATGGTATGTCTTAGTGTTTATCATACATGCAGGAAAAATAGGAATAAAAATCCAAGAGTTAGAAGGTTTTTGAAGTGAAAATTTTCAAGATATGTGCATGTGATGACCAAGTGTTAGAGTTTATATTAAGCAAGGATGCAAAATTCAAGATGAAAATTGAGCTCTATCATAGATATAAGGGTCATTGATTGGTGACATGTGTTCAACATTGGATACCTATGAAAATTAAGTTGGCATAGAGACCCTCACACTTCTTATTCAACCAATCATATAATTTTTTGATCTTAACCTCAATAATTATACATTTTTATTTTATTTTTAGGATCTCCAATACCCTACAGCTTTATGGTTGGTTCCTTTTTGTTACTACGGAATATCATTTAGAGTTTGATTTGACTTGTTTATTTTTCACAAAAAAGTGGTTTTCATGGGTATAGTATTGTTTTTGTGGTGTACAACAAAACACATAGGACATATGGCATCACCTTTGTTACTTGTAACAAAAAACTTAAAATTTAAGGAAAATGTATGTCCCTAAAAACCTGAGAGTACAAGATGAGAAAAGTTAGCATGGATGTTGAGGATTTTAGAGATATCATGGAAGTTAATATTATTCACAAAGATGAAAAAATAAATTGAGAACTTGAGTGTTCCTATATCTTAAGATTTAAATATAGATACATGTGTTTTCACCTCGGGGCCTCATGGTCCCCGAAGTTTCAAAAAAATAAAATCAAATGGGCAAGGAAGAACATTTAAATCCCCAAAAATAAAACCATTATAAAATCCACATGAACTAATTCATGTGCCCTTGGTTTCCAAAAGCATAAATTTAGAATAGTTACTTCAAATAATTACACCATAAGATCTCAAGATTCATGGATTCAAACACGTGGAAGGCATTGAAGATCTAGGATCTTTGTTTTTGACCAAAAATTTAAGGCAATCTAAAGTAAATGAAACTTAAGCCAATATTATGTGAAAAATACATGGAGAGTTAAGCTAAAGACAAGTCAATTTTAAAATAAAAATTAAATATATATACATATGTAAAGAGATTGAATAATTTTGTTAACTATTTGTTTTAATAAGAAAGATAAATCCTTTTAACAAATCTTTTGTGAATCAAATAAACCAACCAAGTGAACATGAGTCTAATCAAGCTATTGTTATCCAATTCTACCCTTCGAGTGGAATTGGACAACTGAACATGCAAGTGTTCAATGGGAGACCCTCACAGGGCATTATAGGAGCATAAAGGTAGTTTTCAACCTTTGATAATGATTGAACTCAAAAGATAAAATTTTCCCCTTCTTGGTCTTCACAGAGGCACAGGTTTTGTTAGATGAAGAAAAGGGAAATAGAGGGGCCCACTTGCAAGAAAAAATGACAAAATCTGATGAATCATCTAAACATCTCCTTGGCACTCCCCGTAGCTGCATGGATCCAGGGAATTGTATAATCTATTTATGAGGGGTATAGTTTTGCAAGGAAAATATTTCAACTCTATATTTAGCTCATCCAGAAAATAAGTGAGCTACCTTCTAAAACTGAGTTGAACGGATGTGAGTAAGTTCCTTTGGTTCAGGTGAGCTATTCCTTTAAAGGATTGAACTAGTTTAAGCCCACCTAATTGTCTCATAAGGAAAAGTGAGTTGCTAATAGTCACGCTGAGCTATGTGAAATGGCCACCGAGCTAATTTAAAACCAAGCGCAACCATTATACATCACGATATCTGTGTGTAGGCCAAGCTTCTCATATACATAAAGCTGGTCATTTAATAGAGGAACAACTCATCAAAGGGTGTTCTCGAGCTCCCCTAGCCCGTTATTGGTGAGAAGAGTTGTCTAATGAATAACTGAGCTATAATATGGAATAGACCGAGCTATTCCCACAAATGGAAAAACTCATTTTTAATTGGCTGAGTTAATACATATGGAGAAATGAGCTGTATATTGAGGAAACGGGGTCAAATTCGTGTCTGAAAATTAGTAAGAACTCCCAGAGACACTTGGGAAAAAAAAGTGCCGAGTTTTTCTGATAAAGACCGAGCTCGTTAAGTGGAGAAGGGATAATCAGATGCCTCGAGCTAAACAACAGACTTTGGGAAAATATCGAGATATCCATTGTAAAAGGGTTGAGCCATAAATTCACCGATTCATCCTGAGGGCTTGTCGAGTTGCAGAGATACAAGCTAGCATGCCATGAAGAATAGAAATGTCTTGGGCCTTGAGCGGAATGGGGTGAATGAGTTATAATAGGACAAGGCAGTTGTAATCATGTGGATGCATAATAAGTAGCCGCGGAGTCCATTTTGAGCAGATTCTAGTTACAGGTATGGCGAGTCAAATGATTCTTGCAACAAAGATCTTAGTGCATGCAAAGGCTACAACGTGGATGAGGCTTTGGGTTTGAGAGGTTCACAGGAACGAGTCTGAGTCATGGCACAAGCTCGGGATGGATCGAGTTAGAACAAAGAGCTGGAGAGGCATTGAAGTATTTATTAATGAAGGATGACGCATACATCATGAGACTGAGCCACCTTAGAAGGATCTAAGCTTGAAATAAGCCAATGCAGAATGAGGTGAATTTGAATAGTGGCATCAAGCGCACAAGCAACCTTTCCCCTCGTCAGCTCGACAGGTGGCACATAGGTTCAGAGTGAGCTCATATTGGTTTGAGCAATGGAGAAACTTGGTAAATGTAGTGTGAGTTCTTGCCTTAACTTAGCGAGTCTCATTGCGGACCCGTGAGGGAAAAGGTGGAGTCATGCGGGGTCGCCACATGGCCCCGCGGTGCAACTTCAAAAGTGCAAGAGTAGAAGAGACCCCAAACCTATGCAAGGCCTCCACGTGGAATCAAGACGATATATGGGGTCATGGAATGCAACGTGACAATAAAATGGAGAATATGTGGTGCCAAACAAGAAGAAGGGAGATCCCGACATGTTAAGGGTGACTTGGAGGCAGGGAAGTCAACGTATGAGTAACCCAATGCAAGGTGGTGATGGGCCCACCAAAAAGGAGTTATAAGGCATCGGTTGCGAGGCTGACGATCCCGTCAATATGGGAATTCAACATGTTGAAAACGAGGTAGCATGTAAGATATAAAACAAGGGGAAACCTTGGCATTTCAAAATGACTCAACGCAAGGTTAGTATGAGTACTCGGTGAGGGGAATGAAAGGAGCCAGCTCGACTGAGCTGGCCGAGTTGGTGGTGTTTAATTGCCAAGTATTAAATTAAACCTCCTCCTAACTCAAATGCAACAATGGAGAATAAATGATAGGGCCCCACCATTTTTAATTTCTCAAGGAATTTCAAATGATGAATAAGCAAGTTAGAAAGGAGACAAAATTATTAAATTGTATTTTCCAGAAAAGAATTAAATGCATAGTCCCGTAACAATGAAGAACTATCTGGCAAATCCAAAATACCTACATCTTCTCAAAAGCTCATAACATGAGAATTTCTCAATGAAATCACACAAAATTAGACTCATTGGAATCGTGGCTCTGAGATCTTCGCACACAAATCAAGAAACCCTGAGATTGATGAATATTTGAGGATGTATATTGTAGAAAACAAACCCAGTTAAAGTTGGTTGTTGGATGGTGGTTAGAAGAGAAATTAATAGGCATGGGCAACAATTTTCTCTCACTGTAGGTTGCATATCAATCAGGGATGAGTTTTAAAGATTTGATATCATGATTTCCAACCACTTTAGGTACCTTATAATTAATTCAAAGGGAAAATCTGAGTTTACTCTCTCCCCTCTTCATTCTCTATAAATTGAGGAGTTGTCTCATTATAAAAGGGGGATGATTCTAGTGGAAAAACTCTGTCATTTTTATTTTGTAAAGCTAATGTGTTTCATGCCTTCATATTAGACCCATTTCACATTGATCTAAGCATTTATCTTGTAATAGAATGAACTGTGCATATCCTTGAAGTAATAAATGCAAGTTTGTGGATGTATCTTCCCTTGTTGTGTTCATTTGCATTCTTCTTGCCTCTTCAATCTTATTACAGGTGTATGGTGTCTACCTTATGCTCTTGCAAGGTTCATTATTGTTGTTTTTTATTCAGAAATGTTTTTGTTAATGCTATTGTTAGATTATAGAGAACGGTCATCATCCTTTCTAACCTGTATTTTTCTCTCATTTTCACTCATTGAGGAGTTGTTTGCATACCCTTCTTTTGGTGCATCACCTCTGTAGAGTAATTTTCATTTACTTGCATGTTCTTTCTCTTTCCTTGGTCCCTTGGAAATTATAGGATGGAGATGGTCAATATTTTTTTTTCATTAGGCTTAGTTTTCACTAGGAGTAAGAGGAAGAACCAACTTTATCTGGAGGTCTATCTCATGTAGCAAGTCCCACACTTTGATATAGTACCCATGCTTTCATGTCACACTACTTGCCTTACCACATCCACATGCTAAGCAGTCATTGGGTGTTGTGATTTGGTAATAAATTTTCTAACACGCTTGGTCAGAGAACAAGGTGTTTTCAATTTCATTACATCAAGATTGGTGTGCTCTTGTTGTAAGTTTCATCCTTTCAGAAGTTCTATAGCACATCCGGTGAATCCAAAGGGGAGATTTAAGTGATTTTAGTAGTACTGGTGTTTGCCAATTTATGAGAAGAATTCAAACTAGGTCAAGAACTAGAGAAGAAGGTATCTTTGAGTATTTGTAGCTCTCACTAGGTAGAGGAAGAAGGGAGAAAAGAGTTCAAAGGTCTCCATCTCCACTAAATAGAGCATTCTCAACACCTCCACCTAGTAGACCATTTATTCAATTTAATAGAGTTTTCAGACCAATCATAACGAATCATTAGCAACAACCACCTCTAAATCCATTTGTGAATTTCACAAGTAGTAACCCAATTTCTCTCAATGTACAAAATCTCATTCCAGTTGCAATGTTAAGAATATTCCATACTTCACATGAGAGAACCATACAACTCCAATTGATCACATTCAAGAAATTTCCAATGTTTGTGCTATTGATGAGATAAATGAGATGGATGTGGCAATTAAATTATTGGCTTCTTCTTTCAAAGGTAAAACTCTACAATGGTTCAGAATCCTAGGAGTATGATCAATTCAAAATTAGAATCAATTGTGTGCAGATCTTCATGGTCAATTTGGGGAAAATGTATACAACCTCTCTGTTGGAGCAGTTGACCACAATCAAGAGAACACCAAATGAGTAGATGGCTAATTTCAACTTCAGATTTCAAAGGACGTGGGATAGGATTCCACTTACCATGAGGCCAGTAGCTGAAGGTGCTTTTCTAGACTTTCTCAAAGATTTAAATTATGATATTTCCATGATGATTCAATCCATGAGAGCTATAAATTTCCTCGCAACCTATAACATTGCTATTAGAGCTGAAAATTATTTGATTCAATCTAGTAAACTTGCACCTAGACCACCTATGCCTCTCTATCCATAATTGGGAAGCTCAAACACTAGTCAAGCACCCATATTAGCTCCCATTCCTACCCCCAAAAATTAGAATTCCACTGAAGATTCTACCTCTTCTTCTAGCACCTCAAATGATCTCCAAGAAGTCATGAAGCAGTTGCAAAACTTAGGCAGTGAGTTAGTGATAACTAAGATACAATTTACTCAAATGTTTAGATCATATCAGCCTCAAGCCTAACCCAATAGGCCTCTATATCAGCCTAATAGGCCACCTACTCAAGCTACAAATCAGAACCAAGTAAAACCTTCTACTAGTAGGCCATTTCAGCCTTATAATCCTAATCCTGCATCTACATCTAGAGCCTTGATAGCAGTACAAAATAACATGGCTCAAGAGTATGACTGGTTCTTCCCATGTAATTAACATCACAATAAGTCAACATGTTTCAATGGTTCCTTGAATCAATCTCTAATGGTGACAAAAACGGGTGTGAAACAAGAGACAAACCAAGAGGAAAATTGAAATAAGGAAGCTACTCAAGGGGCACCTTCGATTGGGACCACACTTGTCAATTGGCAAGCTAAAGATTTATGTGGAATAAATCAGCTCCCTTCTCAAGGTGTGACAACTAATACACGGTCTAAAAACTAGAATATTGAAGAAGGAAATTCATCTAGTCCAACTTCTCCTCAAAACTCTATCACTCCATAAGGAATGGGAAATTAAAGTGCAACTCCAAATGTGAAGAACCATCCCAAGCCACCTTCTAAGCCCACACATGTGTCAGTGGCAATAACACATGTACAAGAGAAAGTGGTGCCAAACAAAAGCAAATAGAAGTATAGCTCATCCCCATTCAATATTATAGATAAAATGAAGAAACCAAATGTAAACATCTTAATGTGGGAGTCATTAGCTATCCTAAGCCAAAGATATTTTTTGGAGGCTACCATGGAAAATTGGTCCACATCAAATGAATTTCCCAAGAATCAAGAAAAAGTTCTCACTAATGCATCTCTACAAGAAGGAAATCAAGGAGGTATAAAAGGTAAAAACATGAAACCTCATCCATTCTACATATCTATAATCTTTGAGAACAAAATTGTACATAATTTCATCATTTATTCAAGAGAAAGTAGCTCAGTCATGCCGAAACAAATAGCTGATCAAATGGGTCTTCAATATGAAATCATTTTAAGAGGTTTGGTACAATTGGACAGAACAAAAATGAAAACTATTGGAGTAATCAAAGGATTGAGCCTCACATTACATGCATGCCCAAATGTTAGAGTCTTGCAAGATGTATCAGTCATAGACTTACCACCACTCTTTGCATTGTGCTTATCAAGGGACTTCACAACTAAAATTAGAGGCTATTTCTATTTTGATTGGTCACATATGCTTTTTAGAATGAGGTATGGAGATAAGGCTAAAGTCAGGTCTGAGCCAATTAAAAATTTCCATAGTGAGCTTCATAAACCGAATCCAATCAATGCAAACTACTCATCTTTTGATCAAGAAGATTGCCCAGGATTTTATGAAGTAGATACCAAGGTTACAAACATTCCAGACTTAACTCTTGATGAATGGGCTAACAAGAGGAATGTATTTGATCCTTACAAGGAAATGGTAGAAGCTGAGTTAGGAATTCATTGCTTGCATGAAGAAAATACACCTATCCCTAACATCATCAAACCATATCATAAGGATGATAATGAGGTATGGAAATGGTTCTTTGATTGTTTAAGGCGTAGGCAAGGTGTTGTAGGAGAAGTAATTATTTTCTCACCTCAAGGTAAAAGATACTATTTAGCTTTCTATTTTTAGTTTACCTGCTCAAACAACACAACTAAGTATGAGGCATTAATTCATAGGTTGCATTGAAAGAAAGAGAGGCATTAAAAAATTGTAAGTCTTTGGGGATAGTGATCTGATTGTGAATTAAGTTAGAGGGAAAAATGTTTCTAAGAATGATCTTCTGAAGAAATAAAAAAATTGGGTATGGGATCTCATTGAATATTTTGAAGCCTTTAACATCAATTCCATCCCGAGGAAGAAGAATGATGTGGCATTAAAACTTATAGCAGTTGGGGAAAAATTTGATGTTGCTGAAAGCATCAAGAGAGATTAAGTTCAACCTCATTTAAAGGTGATTTTCAGACCAGCTATCCCAGAAAAAAATACAAGATGGAAATTCTTTGAAAACGATAAGAAAATAATCAAATTATTGCAAGAAGAAGCTAAGTTCTCTGCAAAGAATCAAGAAAAATTGGAGCATAAGTATGGTGATCAAGTAGTTTAGCTAAAAATAAAAAACATTCCAAGGGGTTTTGTGACTTTGGAGTCAATCTTCAACCCCAATGACCAATTCTGAAAAGAAAAGGAAAATATTCAAGTACAGGGTGAAGACTCATAGCCTTATCTCGGTATGTGTAGGTAAGATGTTGCAGATTGGAAAAGTGAATACTCAACAAGAGAAATCTGATTTTATAGAACTCTGTCAAGAGTTTCCTAATGTCTTTACCTAGAATTATAAATATTTGAGAGGTTTCAATCCAAAATTAGCTCAGCATACTTTTGAGTTGGATCCGTAATCTAAGCCCATCAGGTAGAACCAAAGGCCGTTGAAATTTCATATTGAAAATCTCATGAGGAAATAAGTGAACAAACTAGTTGAGGCCAACATCATATTTCCAATCAAGCATTCAAGTTGGATTTCAAACTTAGTTCCAGTATGGAAGAGAAATGGAGAAATCAGATTATGTGTGGAATTTCATGAGTTGAATAGATATTCACTCAAAGATCATTACCCACTTCCTTCAATGGAGAAAATTTAACAGGTCGTAGCTGGTTTGGAAAGGTTCTCATTGTTGGATGGTTATTCAGGATGCAATTATATAATGGTGAATAAAGATAATCATTTCAATACAACCTTTACTACAAAATGGGGAACTTATGCTTATAGGAAGATGAAATTTGGATGGTCAAATGTCAAATAAACATTTCACCGAGTAACCGATATGGCATTCAAGGGGTCGATCAACAAGATAGTGCTTTTTTATCTTGATGATATCACTATCTTCTCTAAGAATGATGAAACCTATCTCTTTCACCTTAGGCAAGTGTTTCAAAATTGCAAAAGGTTTGGAGTATCTTTGAATCCAAATAAATGTATTTTCTTGGCACATGAAGGAAAATTTCTAGGCCACATTGTTTTAAGGGAAGGATTGAAAATTTATCCTAAGAGAGTTGAATCCATTTTCACTCTATCATTGCCAAGTAACAAGAAAGCTTTTCAAAGCTTCTTGGGAAGAATTAATTTTGTTCATAGATTTGTTCCTAACTTTTCCACTTTAGAGAAGCCATTAATAATGATGTTAAAGAATATCCTTACATTCAAGTGGACAATGGAAGGAAATGAGAGTTTTGAGGCCATTAAACATGTTATATCCCAAGAACCAACTCTTATCAATCCATATTTCTCCAAATATTTCGTGCTATATGCTTTTGGGGGTTTGGATACAATTTCAACTATTTTGGTGCAGTAGAATAAAGAAGGTTTAGAGCAGCCCATAAAATTATTTAGTAAAATCTTAGAGGACTACAAAGTAAGGTATTATTTTATTGAAAAACATGTCCTTGATGTGATTATAAGTTTGAAGAAGTTTAAACATTTGGTTTCTAATAACAAGGTCTAGATGTTAGTACCTCACGCTGGAGTCAAAGACTTTATTCTGAACAAAGATTTGAATGTGAAAAGGGTGGGTTGGATCACATGATTAATAGAGTATCACATAAACATCAAAGTGACAAAGCTGGTCAGTGGCAAAGGGTTGTGTGAGAAGCTCACTTACAAACAATATGCTGAGTTGAATGATGTAAAAGAAGTTGTCCTAGTGTTACAAAATGATCAAGAACAACCAGCTAATAATGCACCCATATCATGTTGGACTTTAGACATGGTGCATTACCTCTAAATGGGATTAACATGATCTTCGATTGGATTTGAGCCCATCTTGGTCACCAAATAAACCAACTCACTCATATCTTCAACTCTCCCAACACAACTCAAGTTCATTGGAAAGAATTAGTATATGGAGGCTTAAATCCATTTAAACATTGTGACCACTGTGATTATAAAGATAAACTCAAACTATCTTCTCATGCATATGATATTAACAGGATTCAAGAGAAACTATATAATCACATAATGCAACACACATCCAAAGACACATTCAAATACATCGAATAAAATTCTCCTCTACATCTCTTTTCTTGTAATTTGGCCTGACTTGACCTCCTCGTAGTTACAAGTGCCTTCATTGGTTTAGAAATATAAATAATACCTTCTAAAAAAGTTTTCAACACTTCTCTATTTGGGGCATTTACTATAAAATCAACCAAGTGAGAGAAGAATTTTTTCCTATCCTCCCTAGATGCTAATGCTAGGGGTAACTATGCAAGAAATAAAAGTGTGTTGTCACACCCCATGATTTTAGTTTGTGTTATTTGTAAGTTAAGTCATTATCTAGTGATTTCATTTAAAAAGTGTGCCGAAAATAATGGAAAAGTTGCACAAATATTGGTTGTACTCTGGTAGCATTGATGTGATGATACTAATGTCCTTACAATGTAGCTAAGTTTATAAACTTGGTTTGTTGTTAATAATTTCTATCCTTCATCAGTATAGTACCACATTATGTTGTTACATCAGATTATCTAGGTAACTTTAATTGAATACCAACACATGTATGAAAACGGGTCTAAATGGGAAAGGTATGAGGACCATGATAATATTTAATTAGGTCCTGGAATATATAACTAAGGAATAATACTGTAATTACACAGAAATTGTAATATAGATATGTCTATTTTATTGATGCATACTTGGATCCTAGATTTTTTGACTAAGGTTATGAAAATCTAACATGTCATTGTTAGACTATAATGGTCTCATATATTGGTCAATCCGTTAAGTGCAATGGAATATTGGGCATAAGTAAATAATATGAATATAATAGTAGTAGTATTTAGATCATGTTACTTTATCTCATACTCTTGGGACTAGAACAAATGGCTAAGGTATCTAAACCATGATATTTTACTGCTACTAATATTGGGCCCTGATTATAATATAAGGTATGAGAATTGTGAATAAAAGTGCATCAGAAACATGGACTTACTTATTGAAAGGGTGCTTAATATTTGGATAAAGTATGTCTTGAGCTAACATATCAAAATGAGGATGATCCTTAGATCTAAACTTGTAAAGTATGGGTTATGAAGATTTTCTTGGTCCTCTACCACATTAGAGGAATTTATTTTAGCTAAATGGGATTGGTAAACCAACCATGTGTGAGTTGAAGTTTAGAATTTGAAGTATTTATTATTATACCGGTCGATGTAATTGAATACATATAAGGTTTGTTGAGTTAATAACAATTTTAATAAAAAAATAAACAGACTGCATGAATTTAAACAATTGGTGTTAACGATAAGTTATTTTAAGCTTGTCAATCGACCATGTATTATTTAGAGTTGAATTATTGCTAAATAATCAACCACCATGTATGATGGGATTGGAGAATGGAATTGGTGGTGAGACCCCTAAATACATTATGGGGAATTAATGGAATTCAATTCACTATCAATCTTTTGGGAGTCTCAAAGCTTCATGGAGAAGATATCAGATTGCTTGCATAAAGTTCATTTCATTTTGGTCGCTGGCTTTGAGTTCTCTCCTTCACCAACTTCACTCCTGAGAGGGTTGTGCATGCATCACTCTAATGAAAAGATGCTAGATTTTGTGGTTGAATAAATATTTGTTATCTTTAAATGATATGAATAATGTATAAGTTTTTATTAACAGTGGAATTAGTATTTGAAGCAGAGTTGGAAGGAAAGCTTGGTAATTGGAAAAGAAGTAAAAAAAGGAAATGGTCACATTACTAGGCATGATTTTCTCTACTTCTCTCTAAAACACTTACGTTGTTTATTATTTGCAAGAATATAACCTCTGTAATGTTTTCTTCCTTGATTCTGGAAGAAATGGGTTGTTAGGAACTATACAAGTTTCTAGGTATCATGGTTTCCTTTGCAATGCTTATGTTTGAGCTTGTATAAAATCTCTGAAGTAATATTGTGTTTTTGTAGACTCTTTCTTCAGCTATATACTTTAAAGGTATGTTATAAATTGATTTTTGGGTTTTATACTATTGGGTATTGTAGCACTCTGTAACCTTGTAGTTATTATGAATATATCTTTTTATGTTATTCTTCTGATACACATCTTGCATAAATGGGGCATAACTCGGAGCCTTGGATTTATGTTGTGTTACCATTTTCAAATCTTATGATTTGTTTATACAGTCATATTTCTGTAATATTATATGAGCTCACTAAGAATTGATAATACGATCAATCTGATTTTAGTATATTCATGGCCTACGTAATGAATATTATTTGTTTGGGGATTCATATAGGATCTCCTTTGTGGTTGTAAGTCTGTTTGTGTATCTATTACTCTAGGCAATTTCTATCTCCGCTCTTGAAGAAACCCCTGGGTTTGAACCTTGTACCCTTTAAGGAGTCGCAATTAGATTTGAATTCTAAGAAATATTTCACCCTTTTTGGGTTAGGGTTTGAAGTGGATGATGTTAGTTTGGTTATAATATTATGTAAAAAGTAACATTTCAATATACCTAGTCTTGATTGTGTTAACCGTTGCCCAAAAAGGGATTATGATGTTGTGGTCATGGAATGAGGGTGATCTTTCAGTGGGTTTCCTTGATCTAATGATAGATGTAGTATCTTATCACTATTTTCCTCAACATCCATTCCCAAATGCACTGACATATCATCCAGTTTAGTGCTGGAAGCTCACCCAAGGCAGTGTGCAAGCATCTGAGTCCCCTCCTTTATGATGAGCTTCATGAGAAAATTATTTCTTAACACGAGGATGTAGTACAACTATAAAATAAGTGCATCCATTCATGAAATTTAAGATGTAAGCATTAACTCCTAGCCTAATGCACCTGAGCATAGAACAACATGATCAACTCAATGAAAGTAGAATCAACCATGAGATAACATCAAGAAAACCTATAACATGCATATGAACATAAGGAAAATGCACAGATCAAGACCCATCACATGAGTGTTTCAGAATTACTTCATTATATTTATTAGCCAAAGTATGGTAGCCAAGATTACATCAAAAGAGTCCCATTCATGGAAATGTTCACACTAGCAGAGATTTCCTTACATCACAAATCTCACCATTACACATTACACACATATCACTATAATCTCTCACTCCCTATCCCTTTCTTACTTCTACATTCATCCTTACTTATCTCTCCTTCTTCTCTATGAAAACCATCCATCCTTATAGAATAATCATTTTGTCCTTTCCTCTTAACTACTCATCATTATCACCTGCAAAATCCTAAAGGAATCGAGTTTATGATTGTCTCTACCACTACCCAAAGAATATGATCCAGGTGTTTGCCATGTGTTTCCCTCAATTGAGTGCCTTTTAGCATGCATGTGCTAAGTTAATCCTTAACAACCTCGACTCCTTATCCTTTCATGATAACCATATTGATGCCCTGGAATATCTTTCCTTAAGTCACAAGTCTTCATGGATTATCCATATCTGTATCTGGTCATTTTTCTATTGTATCCCTATGTGTTTATTTACCTATTGTCCAAAACTCACTAAGTCTCAAATACATCCTATCCTAAACGCATGAGCCTTCATGCCTCTTTAAGAATTACTTCTGCGTGTGCCTTTGCGCCCTGCTTCCGCATGCCACAAGGCTTCACGCCTTAGGTACTTAGTTACTTTAGGGGCCCAACATCACCCCACACTAAACTAGTTGCCACCTTGATAATCCTCCATGCTTCTTGAACAAAACAAATCTTGTCTAGTAGAATACTACTCCAAATAATAAAGAATAGTGGTTAGGAGAGAATTTGAATAAAGAATTGAGGAATGGGGGATGCTATGTGACCAATTGGAGGAGTTCGGGGAATTCCGCATCTATCTTTTCCTTCAATTTCTCCCAGGCCTTCAATTCTGATAAGGCCTTCCCTGGTGCTTCACCTACGACACTTGGCACCTGGTCTGGGATGATTTCTTCCACCCTCCCTTTAGCATGTTGATAGCCACCCCCAAATTTGTGTAGACACCCTCAAACTCATCCATCCATTCAGTGATGGAGTCTCAGAGTTCTCTGATTTTGAAGTCTAGCTTCTCGTGCTTTATCTTGATTTTCTCCTTCTGAGTCGTGGTGTTAACAACCAACTGTGCACACTCTTCCTTGTTGGTGGGGATGGTCTCCTACAAAAATTTGAGGGCTTCCTCTTCCTCTATTACCTACATGTCAATGATTGGCTCACATTTTCTATAGCTATTGAAGCCCCTATCTACCAATATATTTTCCTCCTTGAGTTGGGAGAGCAAGTCTTCCAACTCAGTGATCTAGGCTTCAATGGTGACCTTGTTCTCTTCTTTTTCCTTTACGAGCTCTGAAACTATGGGGCCTGCACCATCCTTGATATTAATATGTAATATCCCTACGAGGTCCTTAAGGTACTCCATTTCATCCCCGTAATTGGTCCTGACATGGCTCACTAATACTGGAAATTTTCCCAGGATGCTTTTTATGAGGGTGGGCCAACTCGGTCATATTCCTCATTTGTTCACACTTTTTCTCCCCTTAACCCTTGGTTTAATCTATATATTTCTTTCTCCTTTATTTTATTCTCTATGATTAGGGTCTGAGAAGTGGCTCCTGCATCCAAACTGTGCCAGATCACCTCTGAAGAAATATTTTGTAATGCATTGCTTGCTTACTCATATGTAAGGTGGTTAGGATCCACAACTTTTTATACTTCTCCTACCTTCTTCTTCAAATGAACAATCTCGATTACATGATCATTGACCTCAAACTCAGGCTCTTCGGAGTGGTAGTGCATGCTCCAGCTAAGCATCTTTTTGGTTCTGGGAACACCCCCTTCTTGATCCATCAAATCCCATCCATAAAGTTTCTCTAGTGGGAGGGTGGCCTAGAATCTCGCACATAGGACCTTTGTGGGGTCATCCATGAAATCCATATGTGGGGACATGGGTGTCCACCTCTTTCTTATATATTTGCACTTTTTCCTCTATTTATTTTCCCCAAGGGTGGATCCCGTATCCTCCTTTTATGGTAAAGGAGTCCCCTTTATCTCCCCTTGGGATAGTGGTTTGTGGTCTAGAGGCCTTGCACTGGACTCTTCTCTGCCCTTACAGAATATTCCTCCCATTTTTGTTATGCCATAAGATTACACTACAACTTGCACAAGTCCACTGGTTCATGATAGTGCTTCATGTCATTAATTTTCATAAAACCATCATCGCACTTTGAGCTCAGGAGAAAAAAATTAATTCTCTAAAATAAAAGTAGTCGAAATGACTATTCTTATGTCTTATTTATACTTTATCGATGCCTTATATTTCCTCCAACCACATGTAATAATGTCACTTTTTTGATAAATCACTTTACTTCACTTAAATAAACTTTCGTGACATCCCCTCACACTTTACATATATAACCTTCTGGCACTCCTTACCACTAAACTGCCATCACCTCCCATGTGCATGTCAAACTTCCTATTAATCTGTGTTATCTAGTAAGTAGTTCCCCATGGTGATACCTATCTTATGTCATACCGCGTGATCCTTCCCTTCTTGTGGTCTTCAGACTTCTTTCAACCCACCTTCATAACCACACACATTTATGCACCTTAGCCATTACATTACTCATTCTTCTGTTTTGGGGCATTAATTGTTCCCAATAGTCCACCATCGAAGGATTTTTTTTGTCAATCTGTTCAATATATCTTCTAATTCACCTCACAAAAAAATTTATGTGCGGTGTCCTATGCATAAAACCTCTTACAATATAATTAGATACCGACACACCAACACAAAAACTCAAACCAAAAATAAAGACAAAGGAAACAACCAAAAGAAAAAAAATACTAGAATGAAATCTAATCTAATTGGCAATACTACCTTATTTTTGACTACACAGAAGCCTTATTTATAGTAGGGCTTCAGCCTACTCCCATTGAAGCAAACTAGTAACCTCATCCCATCAAGCTCTTGTAACTGACACACGCTAGAATCAAGGATGTACGAGATCATATATGGTCCTAACCAATGGAATTTTAGTTTCCTATGGTGGCCCTAGAAATTTAGAGTCATAAAGTAAGACCATCTACCCAACCTTGAACAATTTTTTTTGATATGACGATCATGCCATGCTTTTTTTCTATGTATTCTCAGTCTTCTGACTCCACCTAGCAAGTGATCACCTTTCTTCCAACTGCATTAACTTCTCCATGTTGCTATTGTAGTTATTTCTCATGTCAGCTAATCCTTATAAGTACTATTCGCAGAGATGGTAGCACAAATTCTACTAGTAAAATATCTTCCACACCAAACACTAATTGAAATAGCATGGCCTTGTTCAATCTCTTATAGGTTGTCCTATACACCCATAGTACGGCTGAGGCTTTATCATCCCAATCTTGTCTCCCCACATCACAAATTTTGGTCAGCGTGTGACTCAGTATCTTGTTAAATGCCTCAATGGTTCCATTAGCTTGAGGGTGATAAGGGGTGGTCTTGTGATGGGCCACCATTAACTCTGCTAATAAAATCCTGACCATCTTATTGGAAAAGTGTATGCCTTTATCACTAGTCAAGCTTAAATAACACCCATACCTGTTGAGTATGTTTTCCCACAGGAATCTTGCTACTATGGTCATTGTGTAATCCTTTGCAAGTGTTGCCTCTGCCCACCTTGTTAAGTAATCAATGCAAGTAATGATATAGTGCAAACCACTACTTCACGTGGTAGGTGAAATTAGTCCTAAAAAATCAATCACCCACTTCTCAAATGGATTTACGCTAGCTATCAGTCTCAAGGGAATCTCATCTCTTCTTCTGGTTTTTACAAGGTGTTGAGAAATGGTCATAGGCCTTGCAAAACTCAATACAATCCTAGTAGATGCTTTCCCACCAAAGCCTTGCTAGTAGAATCTTCCACGTGGTGGCATTCCCTGCATAGTGTCCTCCTGCAATCCCACCATGTGCTTCCTCCATGATTGCAATGTGCTCATGTTCTAACATGCACCGACGTAGAATCTCATCACAACCTAATTTGTATAAATATCCACCAATTAATATGTAGGGTGTGATGCATATAGCCAACTATTTTATTTCCAAAGTCTTCATTTCCTCTAGCGCCATACCTATTTTGAGAAACACATAAATATCCTCTAATTCAGAGGGTGCATGTCACAGTCTAAATAATTGTGCATCTGAAATTGTATCCTCAATGCTTTCTACATCCTCCCCTGAGTAAATTTTTGATAAATGATCAAGTCCCAAGTTACTCTTACCTAGTTTTACAACAACCATAAACTCAAATTCTTGAAATTATAGGACCCATCTGTATATGTGCCCTTATAAAATGGGCTTGTTTATTAAGTACTTCAATGCCATGTGGTCTGTGTAGAATATAAAGGGTGTTTCCAATAGATATTTCCTAAATTTTTATAGCACGTAGATCATTGATAATGTCTCATGCTTGGTAGTAGTATAGTTCTACTCTACTGGTGTCAACTTCCTACTTACAAAACAAAGAGGGTGATCAACAGTCCCTTCACAAGGTTGTGTTAACACTTCTCTAATGGCCATCCCTGAGGCATCAACATGCACATGGAAAGGCTTATCCTAGGAAGGAAAGCGTAATATGGGCACAGTGATAAGCCTATTATTTAATGTGTTAAATTCATCTACTGTTGCCTCTCCCCAATGGAATGTACATCTTGCTTCAACAATCCCTCCAATGACATAGTGATTTTGGCATACCCCCTTATAAACTTTTGGTAGTACCCCATATGCCCAAGGAATCTACACAATATGCTTTGGCTTATGGGTTCTTCCAATCCTATAATAATGATAACTTTGGTAGGATCCACCAGCAAGCCTTCCTTACATATGATATACCCCAACAAGGTTCCAAATAGAGTAGCAAAGAGATATTTCTTGATATTGAGGGATATGCGCAATTGTTGGTATCTCTCAAACATCAATCATAGATTGTTGCAATGGTCCTTCACTAGTCTATACATTTTCCAGTCATCAAGGTATACTTGAAGAAACTTATGGATGAAGTCTTGAAATTCCTGCACCACAATGCATGAAAACACAGTAGGCACATTCTTCAATTCCAAAAGGCATGACCGTGTAGGAAAAAAATCCCCATTCAATGGAGAAAGTTATCTTTTCTTGGTCCTCCTTTGCAATCCTAACTTGATGATATCTTGAGAATCCATCTTTGAATGAATATGATCTCTGTGCCCACCTACTCCTTCCAAGGATATCCTCAGTGAAGGGGGTTGGAAAGGGATCAATAACACATACCACATTCAAATCCCTATAATCAACATAGATCCTTATCCTCACATTCTTTTTAATGCTTATGACCATTGGGCTTATCCATTTTGATTCCTCAACAAATTCAATGATACATGAAGTGATCATCTTCTCTATCTCTTCCTTGACCCAAACGTGTAGATTTGGATTCATTCAGTAAGGTCTCTTCCGAATCAAGCACACTCCCTCCTTTAGTTTGATCTACATCTCCCCTAAAGAGTGGTGAACTCCCTTAAGATCATGGTACCTGCACAAAAATAAATCTTGAAACTTGTGTAATAGATCAATGATCTTTGAAACCTCCTTCTCTGAAAAATAATCCCTAATAGTAGCCTCCTTAGGTTCCGTATCTAAGCTAATTTTAACCTTCTTTGTTTTGAGAGGTTCATGGTAGGTGTGCACTTGCTCATCAACACTATATGTTACCTCACGCATAACCAAAGTATGGTTAACATCCAAGTCCTTCACTTCCTCGCCATCTATCACATAGACCAAATTTCCCTTCTCTTTCTCCATGCAGGCATGCTCAAGTTGTAGTTCCTCTGGTTCCTCCACATCAAAACGTGCCTCCAAATCAGGTTCTCCCAATAATTCCAAAATCCTATCCTCAGCCATGGCACTGTCTCCCATAGTTAGGTGTTTAACAACCTGCAATACCTCATTCACTAATATCTTAGTAATTTGATATTCAAAGGTTTGAATCAAGTCATCTGTTAACTCCTATAGTTCCCTATCTGACGACGTAATTCTGAATGAATGTACCATGCGTGTGCACAAACCCTATAGTGTGGAATAAAAACTTGTGCACTCAAAGGGAAGTGGGTGAAGCTTCCGCGCCTCCCATCAACATTCTCTCACATTCTTAAACATGTTCTAAGGCAGTTGTCCCTCCATCATAGCCACATATTTTAGTAAGCACATTGCTCTGGAAGAATCTAATAGAGATTACATTCCTCACCTCATGCCATTCTAGAAGACTATCCTGGTGTGTCTCCCACCATTGTGTTGTGGTCCCACGTAATGTGTAGATAAGCATGCTTCACCTTTCGATCTTGTATCTCCACTTGGCTTCCATGGCTCACAGGAAAACATCAGGGTTTCCTTCCTCAGTGTAGCTTGGAAACTACTTTCCTTTCAAATGCCTAAGCGGGCGTGCCTTCATCACCCTTGTAATAGAGCCTCGCAATTATTTCCCAATTAACTCATATGTCCCGTGTGCCCAATTGTCACATGCTACACTAGTGGTATCACTCATAGATTGAGTGTATTCCCACTAAATAACTCCCTCCATAGGGTGTATCACCTCAGGGTCCCTGATAGCACACACATAGATTCTGTCGAGGGATTCTTCTCCCAAGGGCTCAATATAGGGTGTTGAATTCCCATCGGTCAAGGGGATGATAACTCATTCTTCCTTCTTCTCAAAAATTATGTATCCCTTATTGAACCTTAGGTCTGTATTATTCTTATAGCACCAAGGGCACCTCAAGTAATGCTGGAAAGTTATCCGCCTTAGCTAATGCATCAAGACTTCGAAGTCTCAAGTGAATTTCTCCCCTTGGATAGTGATAACAATGTCCTTCAAGACACCAATGGGCATGACCTTTGTCTTGTTAGCTATATATAACACATTTAAGGATGGTTACAATGGGGGCCTTCCCATTTGATGCCATGCTGTCTAGAGTGAGAACATTAACCTCCACACCCATGTTTATCAAAATATTTCTTAGGATTCATCCGTCAACTACTACATTCAAGGTAATCTCCTTATCATAATCAATGGTGTGAGGGGGAAGGTTAGCATGCAAGACCTGTTACTCGTTCTCTCTTCTGGCACATGGTACTTTCTCCCATAACCATTCCCCTAACAAATGGATGATATTCTCTTGCCTTAGAATTTTTCATACTTCCTTAACTTCATCCAGATCCTTCTATGGCACCTCAGTGCATTTCCTTTTCTCTGACTACCATGAATTATCCTTTAGGCATTTTATCTCTCCTTGTAGGCTTTGAATCACATCCATGGTCTCCTGATAAAAATATTTTTGATGAGTAGGATCTAGATACTTCCCATGTGCACCACCTCTTCTCTTGTGACCAATGGTCTCTACTTTGGTATTTCATTAGCACGTGTAACCTCATCTCATTTTATCACTAGTACAGGTTCTAACTCTGACTCACGTGCCACCCTTAGCATCTATTGCATCTAACCTTCTATTACAATCTGGACGTCTTTATCCTTCCAATGTTGTTGGCTCATATGCTCAAATAACTCTGGGCACTCCTCATACTTTTGCTTCTTTCCACACCAAGAGCATTGTAGTAAGTCAGGGCATTCACGCTTGTAATGTTCTATGGACCCACAATTATAACAGGTCCCGTGAGGAAATTCACTTCTTCCACCTCCATGGTGATTGCCACGGCCTCTAAATCCTCCATGAAAGCCTTTCCCATGAAGCTCCTCCATCCACACATCTTCATAGTGATAACCATCATCATTGGAATTATTTGCAGCATGCTGGTCTGACATACACCAATATCAATGGCATCATTTATCTGGTCAATAAATTTATAATCCTTGGTATCATGAGTAGTAGAGCTTCAAATCTTGTAATAGTAAAGACACATTCTTATGGATCATGCGCATTATAGCAATGGAGACCTACTTGCATCATGATTCCCATGGAAAATATCACATTCTATCGTTATCATGAGTACTGATCTCTAAGGAAAATTTTCCTTTGTATGCTCCTCTACCCCCGTAATCTGTGCACCATAGGCCACTACAAGTATCATGTGCCAAGTTCACAGACAGTTTCTCTAGCTACTTTGTCATGGCAGCAATCTTAAGCTTAAAAAAAAGGACTAACAGTGGTATCCATGCTTCCCATATCCTCAACACATAGGGAATCTTCCAAGGCCTTATGTGGGTCTATGAAAGTCTTATGTGCAAAAGTGTTCTCCTGAAGGGATTTATTAGTCCCTCCAACAAACCATTGAATATGTTAAGAAGGATGAATATCTTAAGACAATATTGATAAGATAGTTTTAAAATGTGCATCACACTCATGTACACTCTATGTCATACCTTGTAAAATCTCCTTCAGTACATGTGCTAATGCTCTTTTGTTCAAACTCAAGAATATGGAATTCAGCTAAGAAGGCATTACGGAGTGTGGTATAATCTACTATTGCCTAGTGGGGGTCATATTTCCAATACCAACTATGCATGCACCCTTCTAATGTTGTTGCAAACTAACTTGCATTATGTTCTAGGGTAGTGATCCCCTTCACACACTATAGAAGCTCACATTTATATACATGTTTTGTAGCATCCTCAGCACCTTTGTAGTGTGGTAGATGTAAAGACATTTCAAAAAATACTTGTTGAGGTGGTTGAGGTCTTTTCCCACCTGATCCAGAACCTTGATTCCCTCTAGTGTTGCCTCCACCACCAGATCCACCAGTTCATATTCCTCCTAACCCATGAGATCCACCTACCGTAGTTGGAAAAGGTCCTGAAGTGGTCGTGCCTTGTGTCTACACCGTCGTGTTATACTGTGTGTCGATTGTGATATTACACCACACTACAATATGTGTGCCCCGTGCCACTTCCAAACATGGTACCCAATATTTTTGTAACCATACTTTTCCCAAACATTGTACCATAAAATATACATCCAAACATAGGAAATTATTGTGCAGCCATATATGTGCCAAATGATAAGTTATACCTCTTATGTGTTGATTAGTTACTTCCACTAATACCAACTAGGTTAGTAATAATTATCTCTAGATTTGGAAAACTAAGCACCAGGGGTTGGTCAACAAGTGGATTTATATTTGCGCCAATGAATCTTATCCTTTCATCATATGTTGAGATCTCTCTAGAAGATGAGAGGGTTTCTCTTCCACACTTACTAATATGGGATAGCAGAGACAACTCAGGTTCCATGTCCTCTATGTGAACCTCAAATATTTCCTGTAATGTATGCCTCCATAAATCCATCACTCCCGCAGCTTCACGTTGTCTTGTTAACTCCCTCTCCTGAGCTTCATTATACTTAAGTTGTCTTTCTTACCTCTCTTTTTCAGTCGCAAGGTCTACCATCTTCCTCCACTCTAGCTTCCTTTCCCAACACTTAGAATAAGCTTAGCTAGCCATAGGAAATGCTTCCAAACTCAGTGTAATGATCAGGATATTTATAGATAAATGGATAACGTGCAAGAAAAATCCTCTTAGATCCCTCAAAAACTCAAACTCTGCAATCTTTGGACAGGAATATGTAGAAATTATGTACTCCAAGGTGTAACTCATCAACACTCTACTCCACCAGTGATCAAAAGAACACGTCCAAGTCATATCAAAATCATGTAGCCTCTAATACTCATCTTGGATCCATACACAAGGTCTATAATACCAGCTTGATCTAGATGCATATACGCTGAAATCCATTCATATAACTCCATTGGAAAACAACAAAATAAGGTCTCATACAGCTCATGATACATATGTTCTTTTACCCATTTACGTGCATCAAACTCAAGTTCCATTATTAAATCTCTGAGAAAACTCATCCTCCATGTACTTTTAAGCCATGCTTTAACATTTTCCAAGGTGAATCGCTCTATCATCACGCACAATTATCACAACAAATTCTAAAAGAGGTTCTGACAATGAAACCAAAATGTAGTCTCTGATCACTTCTTGCCTCAACATCCATTCCCAAGTGCACCGACATATCATCCAGTTTATCCTGGAAGCTTGGCACTCGAGGTGTATGCATAGGCGCTGAGATCCCTCCTTTATGTGAGCTTCATGAGAATGTTCTTTCTTAATATGAGGATGTAATACAACTAGAAAATAAGTGCATCCATTCATGGAATTTAATATGTAGGCATTCACTCCTTTCCTAATACACCCAAGTATAGAACAACATGATCAACTCAATGAAAGTAGAATCAACCATGAGATAACATCAAGAAAACATTTAACACACATATGAACATAGGGAAAATGCATAGATCAAGACCCATCACATGAGTGTTTCATAATTACTTCATTATATTTATCAGCCCAAATATGGTAGCCAAGATTACATAAAAAAGTCCCATTCATGGGAATGCCCATACTAGTAGAGTTCTCCTTGGATCATAAAGCTCTCCATTACACATTACATAACATCAATATACCTCTCACTCCCTATCATTTCTTACTTATACATCTATCCCTACTTATCTCTCCTTCACCTCTATGAAAACCATCCATCCTTCTAGAATAATCCTTCTCCTTTCCTCTTAACCGCTCATCATTATCACTTGAAAAAGCCTGAAGAAATCAGTTTATGATTGCTCTATCACTACTCAAGAATATTCCAAGTTTCTCCATGTGTTTCCCTCAATCGAGTTCCTTTTAGCATGCATGTTCCAACTAATCCTTAACAACCTATACTCCTTATCCTTTCATGATATCTGTATTGATGCCTTGGAATATCCTTTCCTTGAGTTGCAAGTGTCCATGGCTTATCCACATCTGTGGCTGGTTGCTTTTCTATTTATTCCCTATGTGTCTTTTCATGTTGTCCAAAACTCATTAAGTCCTGAATCCATCCTACCTGGGTGCGAGCCTTCGCGCCTCTACAATAATTACTTCTATGTGTGCCTTCGAACCTTGATTTTGCACACCACAAGGCTTCATGCCTTAGGTACTTAATTACTTTAGGGGCCCAAAAATATCATCTGAAGATATTAACATACTTAAAATTATCTTAGGGTAATTATTATACACTTTGTCTCGATATGTTTCATGGGTGACTGAGTCGATTGACTATTGTGACTTTGAATGCAAGTGTAAAGGGAAGTAACCGGGACTAATAGCACTCGATTACCTTGTATATATTCTTTGAGTTATTTATATTGTAATAACAATGATGAATAATATATTGTTAGTGGATGAATATTGTGTAGACGTAGGGATATAGGGAAATCCCTCAATAAAAATAGTAATAGTTTCTTATTAATATTGAATAATAGTAATTTACCGTAAATACTATGACTTACTCTGAAGTATAATGAAGGAGTAATAATAATTTGATAACATTTTATTTATATAGAATTATTCTGTATTGAATAATAATTCATTGGGATTATTATGACTTAGTCTAAAGAAGTATGTTAGAGTAATATGAATTTGATAAGGTTTTATTTAAAAAATAATACTTTTTGTTAGATAATAATTCTTTTGTAATTACTATGTCTTTCTCTAATAAAGGTTGATTGATTTACAAGAGGTCGATCACGTTTTATTTAGATAGTATCATTTTATATGGGATGAATTACCATTATGGCATAAATACAATTCATGAGAAAGGATAAATTGATTTTATTGTTTCTCTGAGTAATTATTATAGCTTTTATGAGACATTTTCTGGTTGTGATTTTTATGTAATGCAGTAATTCTATTTTTATAAATGCTAAAAACCATAAATTGTTAGGCTAGAAATGGATCTTATCATGCCAGTTTAGTTGGAACTGGCCATGTACAATGGAATTTTTCCCATGCAGGTTATTAACATTGTATGTTGATTATGAAGGAAGATGTGACTTGCACATTTTCTCATTGCTATTTTTAGATGAAATCTATAAAGTTGTTCTTGTTGTGAAAATATGAAAGAATTGTATTTTAGTAAGGCTTGATGCTTGAAACAAGATGTGATTATTTGATAATAAGTTGTGGACATGGAATAATGATTGTATATGGTGAATGTTGTATTGCATTGAGAAATGCAACTAAATATATTGTATTCAACTAAGAAGTGAAAGCTATACTTCACTTTGATATTAACAAAAGAAATGTAGTTTTTCCAGTAAATAATAAAGTATTATCTTTGAGAATACACATTTTCTTGTAATCATTATTATTTCATTAATGATAATGTTGATAGTTTTCTATGACTATGTAATAAGTATTGATATATAATTGATAAGTGATTAATTAAGTAAATGATATTATGTTTTTTAATCTATTCTAGAATATGTTGTTATAAACCTTTTATTCTATTTATATGTAAGTAATAATACTACTAGTGATTAAAAATCAAATTTAGGGTTCTTGCAATAAATAATCCCTCGAGCGATATGGGACATCTCAGGAAGTTGTGATTTCTTGTGCCCTACTCTTGGTTTTTTTGTACTATACAAAGAGTCTTTTAAATAAATATTAATGGATGCTTAATTTGTTGAATATGAACGTAATAACTTAAGATTGGAAAATAATCTATATAACATAATTGGGTGGAGGACAAGTTCCTAATGACGAGTGTGTTGTCACAAAACCGAGCATGACATACATATCTCTGAAACTTTGATCAAAGTAGTGTAAGTTGATTACACTATCCCAGATTCACCAAAGATCTAATATGGTGGATGCCCAATGGGATTCAAGTGATTTAGTTCCAGGTATGCACTTAGGAAACATTACTTGATTTTCAATGTTTGAAAAAGGAAACCAAATGATACACTAGGTTTATTGGCTTGTAAAGAGTGTTTGAGGGGGATCGAGTAGGATCTATATACCCTTGCAACTACACATGGTTTATGACTATTATCGGATGGATTTAATTTTATATTTATGATGGTATTTAAATATTAGGTATTTGAATTAGTGAAACATAAAGTTAATATAAAAAAATAATTCTCTAGTTCAGAAGTGTAATAAAGAGGTGTTATATGTGTTATCCAGTTAAATACACCTACCTAAAAATTATTATGAAGGGAATAATTCAAGACAATTTTTAAGATTCTAAGATGAGGATTTTATCATGGAAATGATGAAAAAATAATAAAAGGAACCATGGCATACAACTCCAAGACTAATTTTGAGCATACAGATTCCAAAGGTAAATAATTTTTTTAATTTTTTAATTTTTAACTCAATAGTGCTCACTATATTAAAAAATATTTCAAGGTTTACCGAATACCTAGAAAAATTCCAAGTTAAACACATAATAGTTTTATGAAAATCCCAAGTAGAATGGATACAAATATATAAAGTGAAATAATAAATGTAATTCCTTAGATACATACACATAACACCACCATAATAAAGAAGCATATTTTTTGTGTAGTTTGTCATAGGGTACAAATGAAGTTGTAAGGAGTAACACATGAAGATTTTTTGGTGGGTCTTGCATGAGCTCAAACAAGACCTCTATTATATGAGCATCTATTGTTGAGCTCAGTTAAATAAACAAAAAATATCATCTTAATTTTGCTACAATTGATCTCAAAAAATATATAACTATTAACTACATGAATGTAAAAGTATACTCACTATTTTCCACCATAGTTCAAGTTGAGGAAAATACACTATAGAAGGAGTAGTCCTCCTTACTTCTGTCATAATACATATTAGAGCTTCCACATGGGTCTCTACACTTAGATAGGAAAAAAGAGATGGAAGTATGATTGAATGCACAAGAAAACTCTCTTGTTCATGTAATATTGTAGGCCCAATGTACTTCTGCATACAACACAACAACATATTATAAATTTCACCATATCATTCCAATTTTAGAAGCTTGTAGATTTCAAATCTAGAAGATACAATATTTAGTTCACAAGTGTGTGAAAATGTACCAGGTTGGTGTCTTCCTTTCAACAAATGATAAACCTTATTATTTAAACTAAGGGATTGAAATAACCATATGATATTCCCAATTAATTAACAAGATTGTGAGAACTATAATCCAATAAATCTTTTGCATCCTTCTTTTCCACTAGAGGGAAAATCTAAAAAAATGATTTCTAATTGGGAGAATGATATTTATAAGTTTTCCATAGAAAAATAGATAAAGATTCCTAAATTAACCTTAGAATACCCTTTAACATCTTTCCAAACATGCAAAAATTCTACTAGAGTAGCAATTGAAACACCTTTTTTTGACGAACTCTAGCTAAATTTATCATATAAGATTCAAGAGAGAATACAGGGCTACAATTCTTAGCCTATCATAGTACACAATGAAATTGAGTTTATAATAATTTACTTAGAGAATACAGGGCTACGATTATTAGCCTATCATAGTACACAATGAAATTTCCCCAGTGTAGTTTGGAATTTTTTATAAATGCGAATTTGATGTTGTTCTTCTTTGATTCCTTAAATTCCATGAAGCCTCTCGAGCTATCAAATAATTCCACAATGGTATGTGTGGTGGGCACTTTAATGGCCTATATGTTGCTAAGTGCGTTCTCTGTCTTGGATATTATTGGACTTCCCTTAATCATGATTGTTTTGAGTATGTCAAGAAGTGCACAAAATGTCAACAACACTCTAATCTCATCCATGTTCCTAGCCAAGATTTACATCCTGCTCAAAATCTATGGCCCTTTTCAAAATGGGGTCTTGATTTAATTGGTCTAATAAATCCCCATTCATCAAAACAACATCATTCTATCATCACTGCTATGGAATATTTCACTAAATAGGTAGAAGCTATACCACTCATCTCGACTAAATCTGGACCAATAATTAATTTCATTTAATATCACATCATCTTTCGCTTCGGCGTTCCACATAAACTTATTGTGGATAACGGAAAATCCTTTAAAATAAGGATCTTAAAAATATTGGTGAAGAATTCAACATCCAACTTAGCTTTTATTCCACATATTATCCTCAAGCTAATGGACATCTAAAGCTACCATCAAAACTCTCTGAAATATCCTTGCCAAGACCATTGATCAAGTAGGTCAGAAATGGCATCTCCATCTTCCTTTTTCCCTGTGGACCTATCAAACTAGAATTTGTAGATCCATAGGGGCCAATCCATTTTCTCTTGTTTACGATTCCAAATCCATTCTCCCTCTTGAAGTTCAAATTCCATCCTTACATGTGTCTCTTTGTGACTTCATTTTTGATGAAGATTATTGCCAAGAGAATCTAATGCAACTTGAGTTATTATACAAGTGCTTCCTTCTCACTCTTAAAGACCATCATGTTTATCAAGATTGAATCCAACATGCTTATAAAAAGAATATAAAATAACGTGACTTTAAAATAGGTGACCTTGTTCTAAAGGAGAATCAAAATATCACTACCCTAGACAGAAGCCAATGGGGAAAGTTTTCTCCCAACTGGATCAAACCATATTTTATCATGCTTAAGTATGGGTTTGGGGCCTATCATTTGGCTTCCATCAATGGTAAACCTGAAACTAAACCTCTTAATGCATTGCAATTATGGAAATTATATGGTTATCACATGTACCCATGATCAGATAGTCATATCTTTAGATCATTCCTCCATCATTATCCCCTTCCATCTATCATGATAATGATATGAACTATGTGGTCTACCGTCACTTCTTTGATATAACCTTAAATATGAATACCATGGATCTTCTCATAGCATATTCATTATGGATAAGTTCTCCCATTTGGTGAGAAATCCAAAATCATTACATCCATCACCCTCTCATTTGCCTATTGGAGCCATGTGAAGGGTCTAAGGATGTTTCTTGTACATTCATTATCCCCTCCTATGTGGTCTACTTAGCTATTCTTAGCTCTCTCCCATGTAAAGATAAAATTCATGAATGAAAATAAATTTAAATAATAGTTGTCAAAAATAGACTGATCCCTCGAATGACAGTTGTTCATGTAAAAAAAAGAGAGAAAAAAGAAAAGCATGCAAATCAAATTCAAAGAAAAATAACAAGAAATAGACCGATCCCTCAAGAAATAGACCGATCCCTCAAAGGACGGCTATCATATATATTATTCTTGCCATCCATATTATGTATAAAGTAGACCATACCCTTGAACGATGGCTACTCTTTTATTATGGCATTTGGAAGGTTTCCCACATTGATCAACCTTTCTTTTATAGCAATCTCAGAAACCTTCCCGCACTGATCAAATTTCTTCTATTATTGTTCTTCCCCTTTCCCAGAGTTGGGGCATAGAATTAGGGAGCACCACTTTTGGAGAACCCTATTCCCACATATAAGATACATCTCAAACTCCTTGTCATGTTGACATTAGGTTTATGAGAATATTTCATCCATATCTCCCTCAAGGTCTTTTGGTATAACTAATTGTCATTGGGTATGTACTAACACCTATTTTTGGTTGCAAGTGCAATGCCTTAAGTAGCTTCCTTTATTGTTTACCTCCAATTTGGTTCAAAGTATGGTTTCCCCATAGGACCCATACTACGATTATGTGACACTTATCTCATTAAGGTCACCTTTTATTTCAAATCGTAAAATATGCATCCATATGGTGTCATCTATTAACATTATCCATAAATCCATGAAATGTTTTACTATTTCTAAACACTCTCTCTAATGCACTATTTGGTTTGGGAATTCTACTTGATCTACGTTGCAATTTTTAAATTATACTTGAGGAACCCTCTTAAGGAGAGTTTATTAGCTTGTAGCTCCTCATCCCCCACCATGGAAAACACGACCTTTCTCCATCCATCTTCTTGTATCTCCCTCATCTTCTTGTAAATTATCCACCCATAACTCTTCTCACCATTCTCGTCCCTTTATACCAAATAACACAGACATCATTTTTTTCACCATTCCTGGATTATCATCCCCAGCTTGACACGTCTTCTTAACTATCCATGAAACATGACAATCCTACTCAAATTAGACCTATCATTTTGGATAAAGTCTCATTCCAAATCACGTCCATTGGCCATTCGTTCCTCCTAGTCTCCTCTACCAACCAAATTTTCACCTAAAATTCACCCCATCTCATTCTCCGCTACTATTCTCACCCTTTTTGCCCTTTCCTATTGTTTCTTTGTTATTTCACCCATCCTCCACCATTAATAATTGTTGTTGTTTTTTCCCTTAACATTCTTTTACTGGAATTGCCTCCTCTGTCACCTATTTCATCATTTCATCCCCCTTTCATCCTTTCATTTTCAGATTTACAATCTTACTTAATCACCCCTTATGCGCAGGCATATTGGCTGAGATACACCCCTTTCCTAAGATCATTCCGCTATAGAAAATCCTTCACCATTTCGCATTCCATCGAACAACAATCACCACAAAAAATGTCTTTCTGCCCCATCTCTTTCTCTTGACACTCTTGCATCATCACTTTCACAACATGGGATTCCCAATTAAGGATTCCCCTCACACTCTCCATCCTACACCGCATATATTCCTCCATCCATTTATGTTACACTCCTTTTTTTCCTTCTTTCCTTAATATCACCCCATCTCACCTTTTTTTCCACTTTCGCATACACCACTCACTCTTTTCTCATCCTTCCTAATATCTGTCTTCTGCTTGATCATCTTACTTACATACCTTTGCAATATGAAAAATGTACTTGAGGTTTCCCCTTCAGTCCATATTATCATTCAATCTTCCCATAAACCTTGTCAATCATCCACTTCTTCTCATCATTCTTCTTCTTCTTCCGCTTAGCGATCCTAATTAACCATTCCTGTCACATGATAATCCTACTTAAGAGTCTCTCTTAAGGCTGATATGTCATCCACCCTTCCCCCATATCATCATATTTCTCTCACCTTATTTCTCCCACCTCTTAGCATATTCATCTGCTCCACCCAACCATTCCACCCTTGTATCCATTACAATGTTGTATTTCTGCTTGCATATCATAACTGTCAGTTTGGTGATCTTACTTAACCACTCCTATGGCATGGTAATCTTACTTAAGAGTCCCTCTTAAGGATGATCCTTCATCTTTCCTTTCCCCATCGCTCCACACTTCCACCTTCCACATTTTCTCTTCATTCCCCATAAACACATCCTCTTACCTCTTATTTCTTTCTCGCATAAACCATCTCCAACTTCCCCAATCATCATCTCCATCATCCCTTGCTTGGAAATATTACTTAACCACTTCATACCATTTATTACCATGTCTTGTTTCTTCATCTTTACCTCATTCACCCTCATCCACTACCTCCTCTCCTTAGCTTCATCTTCACACAAATATTTATCCATCATTTCTTTACTCTTTCAATTCCATATTCTTGAGTTCTCCCACATATCTACCCTCATGCTTACCCACCATTCTTATGGGTTTTCCCCTCAACATGATTTCATCATCATCTTCCATTTCCATGCTAATAATTATCAGTGGAATTCTCCTAAAATTCACTCATCCCCATTCTGCACTACCTTATTCCCTTTCTTCATTTCTTTCTTCCTTTGTGCCCTCTAATCATTATCAGGGGACTTCTCCTAACGTCCCTTCATTGGCGTCACTTTCCACACCATTCATTCCCCTTTTTCCTTATCACCTCTTCATCCTTGTCCATCCCCGCCACAAATTTTTGGTGGAACTCTCCTAACATACCTTAGTTTGTGTTTCCTCTTCCATTCCTCATTTACTTTTTTCCTTTTCTCACTTTCCCTCACAACTTTCCCTATCGATCATTATCGGTGGATTTCTTCTAACATCCCTTCACTGGAATTTCCTCTTCTATTCTTCCCTCTATTTTTCTTCACCACCTCTCCATCTTCACTTCACCTTCTTCAATATATTTACTATCTTCATCATACACCCTCTCTATTTTATTGTCATCAACTTATCTTCACCTCATGCATCTCCACATTTTTCCCAATTTGTGTCATTCCTCCCCTCTAGCTTTTCTTTACATTCCTTATACTGCTCACTCTTCACTACATATCTCCCCTTTTGGTTTCCTTATGCATCATTTTCTCTGTTGTCCTCTCCTCCTTTCTACCCCTTGTTTTATTTTACTTCCTATGTATTGACTTCTTCCCCTTTTTACCTTGTGCTTTCGTCTTACTTCCCCATCGATAACCTAGCTCACCAACATTTTCCCATCTTTTTTATCATTTCACCCTCCACAAGAATTTCCATGCAGGGTTTCATATTATTTTCCTAGGTCTTCATCTCGACACATTGGTTCCTTTAATCTTCTCCCCATATCCACTCTATCATATCTTCTTTCCCTATCATTTTCACCTTCCCACTACCAAATATCCTTTCTTTCTCATCCCCACCTTTTCAATCATCATGTGCCAGTTTCTCTTACTTTCTCCATTATTTCTCCAAATCTTCTTGATCCCTCATTTTTTATTTATCTTCTCTATTCTACCTCATCTTTCTCCTTTAAATTCTTTAACTTATTCAACTTCATCATCCCCTTCCATTTTCCATCCTTCTCTCACTTTTTCTTGATTTTACCCTCTACTCTCATCTCATCTTCTTGTTCATCTCTCCTATCATCCTTCTTTCATATTCACCTCTTCCTTTTCTTAGTTCTATCATCTCTTATGTGCTCCATTATTTCTCTCCCTTCATCCCTATCACCTTTATTTACTCCCTTAATTTTTTATCTCCTTATCCTTTTTTCTACTTTCACCCTCTATTCCGTCATTTTCTTGTCCTCTTTATTTTTTCCTTCATCATTTCCTTTTGCCCCTATCATGCTTGTCTCTAATATCCTTCTCCATCTTCTATCCTTAATATCCTTCAATCTTGATTTTTCTTTCTCTTCTCATAATCAATCATTCCCATTTTTATCTTTCCATGCTGGATCCCAAATTCTTCCCCCCTTTCATTCATTATGTCCCAATTTCACTTCCCATACTCTTCTCCATATCTCCCTCCTCCACCATAGTTTCCTTATTTTTCTCCACTATGTCATCTCTTTTGTATTCCTTAAATTCCTCCTCTAACTAATCACCCTCCATTTTTCACCATTTTTCTCTATTATCTTCTACATATTGTCTATTTCTTGGTTTCCACTACTTTCATAGTACACATCTCTCTTCTGCTTTCACCCTCTAGTCTGTCATGTTCTCTCTTCTCTTTCCCTTTCCCTTTTTTTCCCTCCTTCCCCATATTTTCTATAATTTTTGTGTCCACTTCTTCTTTATCCATTATCATTTTTTTCTTCTTCCATCTTCCATCTTCCCTCTTTATTATCTCGATTTCTTATTTCATACAACACATCTTTTCCCTCTTCTTTCAACTCTCTACGCTTATTTCTTCCCTCTTCTCATCTTGTCTTCTCCTTATTTTCCATCCTCCGTCATCACTTTCTTCTCTTATCCTCTTTCTCCATTTTATTTTTCTCCAAGCCCATCATGCCCTCTCTTTTTATTCTCCTCTTATCTTTTTCCATCTTTCTCCCTCTTCTATGTTTTCAATTCTTATCATCCTTCTTTATTATTCTCTTCCTCTTCTTTCCATCACATTCAAGCACGCTTCATACTCTTTGTTGTTGGCGGATGATGGTTTATCCTTCCTATTACACCCCATCCTCTTCCTCCTCAATCATTCCTTTTTTGTCTCCTCCTCCACCATATCCACTCTATTCCATTCAATGTCCTATTCCCCATCTTTATGAAATTTATCTCTCCTTCTTTTGGGAGTGATGTCATCTCTTTCATTCTTGTCAACCATCTCAAGGAGACATCATAACATATATCCCTCATTGCATCTCCATTGACATTTTCATCTTGGAGGATACCATAACGGTCATCACCTATCAAATCTTGTTATCTTTCACAAATGTTTTCTCTAACTTTTTTTCTTCACAAAAGTAGCTTGACTCCTTCTCCTATTTGTAGAAGAAGTGAGATGACTTTCTCTTTTCTTTGCCTACTCATCTGTCATCACCTACAAACATTTCTTATGAAACATACATTCAACACCATATTTACCACCCTTTTGGGGATTTTTATCTCACACTTCTATCCCATTTTCTCTTTGTGTACACATTTGTGACCATACTCGTTCCCCATGGGGCATTTTATTTACACATCCACCTTGCACATTTCTTGGTTATTTTTGTGCTCAGTATTAGGGAATCATTATCTTCATCCTTGTACTTCATTTAGATGCATGATTTTTCACTCAATTCCTCGCATACAAAGGATTTCACATACCTTTCAAATTTAGTTGTGCATACTTTGATGTTTGTCTATGATCCATTGGTCATCATGGTTTACATCCATATTGCAGTGATCTTCACCCACTCACTAGTCCGTAGAATGTTGTCACCCATCTCCATTGATACCATAATTATCCTCTACCGATGTGATATTAGAGTCACAACCATATTTTTCATTGTTGTTGGGACCCTTTTTTTCTTGGGGCATCTTGCCTTTGGTCATGAATTTACCCATCCTATATTCACCAGCCCTTTTCAAATGTGTAATCAATTTCTTGTGACATCATCGACTTCCCATTTGAGGGGGAAGTTACCATCTACTCCTTTATCCTCATCTAACCTTTTTTTTTGTCTCGTGGCTTGTTATCGCAAACCACTCATAAAAAAGGGGCAGATGTAGACATCAATTTTTGGTATTCTTCCTCCCCTTCACCCCACGTTTGCTCTCCCTTATCAATTTTACCCATTTGAATCCATTTTCCCTTCAAGTTAAATAAATGCCATTTCTCATCAAAAGTACATGTTCTGTTAAGAAATATTAATTGTTTAATTGATTCACTTTTAAATAATTAATCATCGCTATACAAATATTAAAAATTTAGTCCTATCATTCAAAAATTAGTCAATTCATGAGTTCCACTAATTTTTTATTCTCATTCAACCCTTTCAATCGTCTACTCCTTTTATTTAAATCATGAGTCCAACTCATAATTTAAATCATGCAAAAATCTAGATCACGTCCACTATTTCACCCACTAATTCAAAATCGTTAGTCCAGCGCAATCACATCATATCCATATCAAACCTAACTACTCAAATCATGTCCCTTAACCAAGGTTACTATATCCAACCCTGATTAATTAATAACCCACAATCTAACCTCACCCCTAGGCTAAAAATATAGGCCTTCCCCCCTCGTTCAAACAAGTTGGAAATTTTGGGAAATGTTGTTTTGAAGTTTTAGACAAGAAAGGAAGGAAAGAGTGATGGAAGATCTCTTAAATTATAACCTCTTATTTGTCATAACATCCTCATAGTTCCATTGTAATGCCAATGTAATCCCTATAGTATCCATCTTATTCTCAGGTGGTTCACTTAGTTTGATTCACGTTGCATTTTCTTGGATCATATCAATAGCTCATCTACACATCGACATTTTTAGGTTTTTCATTTATCAGCTTGCACATTATCCTTTTATCTTGTGTTTCTATTATTTTTTTTTATCACACGAGGGTTGAAAGGCACCGATGAAGTGGATGGTTCTTAGGTATGCTCCATCGAGAAGACCCCACATAAAATATCTAAGCAATTTTTCTCTAATGCCTTTGAGCTGTAGGTTTGCTGAGATTACAGTGAGGAGCTCATCATCCACTTTATATAAAAGAAACTCTCCATTTTCAAACTTCACCTTATATCCCTTTTTTAGAAGTTGTCTAATAATGAGAAGATTATACTTCAAACTTGGAACATAGAAAACATTATGAATATGATTTTTGTCTCCTTGCTTTGTGAGAATGGATATTATGCGTTTATCCACCACATGAACCTTATTATCTATTCACATATTCACTTCAAATCTGATTTAATCATTTATATTACTGAACATCTCCTTGTTTCCACACATATGGTTGTTGCAAGCACTATCCAAATACCATACTTGCTTACTTCCTTGCTCAACTACATTAAAAGTTAGAAAGAAATTTACACCCTTTTCATTCTTCTCAAGTTCAGTTTTTTTTTGCATTAGAGAAGCTTGCATTATGATTATGAGTTATCAAATCATATTCTTTCTTTCTGTATTAACTATCATAATGCCCATTTTTATTACAATAAATATTACACATTTAGTTTAGCATACCTTTTTGAAGAAGTACCTCTGGAAGTGTTGTTGCTCCTTCCTCTACCTTTGGCTTGTGGTTCTTAATGACTATGTCTTCCACCTTCTTATTGGTTGCTAAATATTCCTCTTCCTCTATTGTATGCTTCTTTCCCCTTTCCTCTAACATTTTTGTTTTTTGAAGGCTTGTTCATTGGAGTTGTTTGATCTACTCATCCTTTGTTTATGGGTTTGCAAAGAACCCATAATCTCATCAACACTCATTTGTTTTAAGTCTTTAGACTCTTCTATGGCTACCACAACTGGGTCAAATATGACAGGAATGCTCCTCAATACCTTATCTATGATCATATGCTCTTCTACCACATCACCATTTGTCCTCATCTGATTGACAATAGTCACAGTCCTCGTAAAGAAGTCATTTATAGACTCTTAATATTTCATGAGAAGAGTCTAAAACTCTCTCCTTAGCATTTGTAGTCTTACAACTTTCACTTTGTCACTTCCTTGATAAGAATTTTTTTTGAGAAGATGCAATATTTCTCTAAAGTGAAGACACGCAAAGGATATGCGTGCGAGAGTAAGCTCCATTTGAATGTGTGGAGGAATAGAAAAACAAGTGCGTGCTAGAACACTTTGAATTTGTAACTTAGTCATTTTGTTGAACTAGGCTATTTCTGGAGTTAGCATGCTGGGAACAAAAAGATGTGAAGATTTGTTGCCCATGCAATGGTATTTTGGGAACAAGCATCAACTAAGTTCCATGCATAGTTTAAACTAATAATAGGATTTCTACTCATAGTTAACTATAGGAAGTCCATTTTTAGAACACTTGCATGGTTTTACATTCTTTTGTAAAGGTACATGGCTATTATTTATCATGTGGCCTATTTTGAGAAAGTGCATGGGATGAAAATGAAAAGTCCCCACCCCTATATATATGTATTTATTTACACGATTAAGGGAGTGTCAATTTGAAGAGTTATGCTACTGATTTTGTCATGCACATGACTCATGGAGATACCTCTATAATGTTGGAAGCTTCTATGTTTTACAATATTTAATACAATGGATCATATTGGCTGGATAATAGTTTTGAACATGACTAAAACTGATTATTGTCTAGTAAATCTTATTATAGTCATTGTTTAGTTTATCTTATATAAATTCTAAGATCTAGATCTAGTTTATGTACTATGGATTGTTTATTGTTGCTTATGAATCTGAATATACGTATGCACTATCATGCTAACATTCTATACAAGTAACTCTGAAGAGGAACTTAGTGCCTTTTCCCACTTCAAGTGAGTGATCAGATTAGGTTGAGTGATGTGCCAGTGCACCTAGGTCATTTAGTGAATTCTAGGCTGCATCATTGGTTATGTTACTGGGACCTCTTTTCAGTTGTTTTTCAGTATGTTGCGTGATGAAGACATACCGGTTGACCTTAGAATTTTTTTAGGAGTGGATAGTAGATCTAGAAGAAGAATACGCTTGGAGATTCAATATTAGATTTGAATTTGACGCACGCATATGGGTTGAACAGAATCTGTATGAATACTTATATGAGATCTTTTTTGCTATCTTTCCCATAGAACTATATAAGTGGTTTTTTGCCTATGTGTCTAAAAGTAACTAGAAGTTTTGCACACTTGTCTGGGTGCAAGAATAATTTTAGGCTCTCTAAGATGTTGATCTAATTTGGATTTGTGCTGTGGATACTTGGTTTCATGGTGTTCTGAATAGCTATATTTTGGAGTACTCAATTTCAACTTACTCTTGTCTGAAGGTAGCCGAGTTTCAATTTTTATGTTATTTAGGGGATCATATCTACCCGAAATTCCACTGGTGATTAAGATCTTGATGGTAACCTTCAATTTGGAAGAGAAGTCGATCGTTAGCTAAACCCCACTATGTGTAGGGACAGGAATAGGTATGGTGAAGGATGGTAGACCTAGCAGAAGAGAGGAAAAGAGAAGAAAGGTGGCTTAAATTTAATGAGACACATGAGAGGGATTTTGAGAAGAAGTGCGAGGTTGTAGAATACATGGCATTATGGAGAGATATGTCTCATGAAGGATTTGGAGCTCACGTAGAGGATGTGGAGCCAGAGCATCTGGAACTCCCCCATTTAGGAAAGCATGACAGGGAACCCTCATCGACATCTTATGAGATTGCACCAATAGATACAACATGGGCCATGGGTGTGCATCTAAATCTACCTGGTGACCTAGCCCTTATGATTGGTTTTCTAGTTTCTAGTACAACCAGTAGTCAACAAGCTAGTTTGGGCAGTAGAGTAGCAAGAGGTACAATTGAATTATCAACAGGTTCATGGGTAAATAAAATAACAAGAACATTTATGGCCAGGCCGATGTCTTCCTTTTTATTTGGAGGTCTAGTTGGAGGTACCTTTTCAGGTGTGTCATCAACACAAAATACAGTTATGTAAAAATTTGGACTCACATCTGCGAGTAGTGTAACTTCGTATACTACGGGAGTTTAGTTTAGCACAATTTTTGGGACACAAGGAAATGCATACTCTATTTCAACTCCTGTTATAGGGGGAGGATCATGAGGCACATATGTCTCAGGATGTGGCAGATTTGGTGGATCTAGAGGTAGATGTAACACAATAGGTTATGGATCTAGTTGGAATGGTCCTCACCAACCCCAAAATATTTATATGAAGATGTCACTTCATATCCAAGAGTATAGGGGAATAGAAGATGTTGTTGAGCATGTCCAAATGTATGAGATATTGTGGCATGTGAAAGGGATTACAACTTAAGAGTGTAAGGCCCGTCAATTCGCAACTATGTTGTAGAGATGCACACACAACTGATACATGATGTTTTAACCTGATGATACTTATGTGGATCATACGACGTTACGAGATGTTTTCATTAAATAATTTTATATCCCTGAGTTTGAGCAGAAAAGTATAAGCACACTCATGGATATCAAGCATGTCACTACTGAGAGTTTTTGAGAATATGATGTTCATTTCAAAACACTTTTGTCTAAAATTTCTTATGATATCCATGCAAATCAACATGTACAGTGGTTTTTCAGAGGCTTGATCATGCCTTTTAGGAGGGCGCTCTCACATAAGACGTATACAGACCCGTGTGAGGAGCTTGAATCAGCCTTGTGCGCTGAGGTAGTCGGGAGCATAGACACTGGAGTGAGCCCATTCTTGGAAGCTCATATTGCAGTAATGGAAAAAATAGTGGAGAATCTATCAGCCAATACAACACATGAGACACACACTAGAATTTGGTGCATAGATTGTGAAGTAAAGGGGCATACTAAGGATAACTGTCCTCACAGATCGATATGCTTCTTGTTATTAGATTATGAGATATGTCATTTAGACCATGATGTGAGCCGCTACCCATTGTTACAACGTATGATAAGGAAGAACATGTCCTACTACTATAAGACTTTCCGGTCCACAACTCATAATACTGAAGATTGCAGGTTGATTGATCAGATCCATGATGTCATTGATATTGGTGTATGACATACTGGAGTTGTGAAAATATCTAAGGATATAAGTGAGAAACATGATCATGGTCACATTCAAGGGTGCTATGATCATAATGAAGGGAACTTTGAGGGAGGCCCTGGTAGAGGTCGAGGATAAGGTGGTAGATTTAGAGGCTGAGGCCATGGCAGTCGATGAGGTGAGTTCCCTCATGGAACATGTTATACATGTGGATCTCCTAACCATTATAGACATGAGTGTCCTTAGAACTTTACTTGTTCTTTTTTTTGGAAAGAATCATAAATATGAAGAGTTCCTGAATCTATATGAACATATGAGAATGAAGAAAAAATAATATAACAAGGGCACATGGATGGTTAGAATACAACGCATCATGGAAAACCAATGGATGTCGAGGTTAGTACCAAATCTTGAGATGGTACCTGTGAAGATTACTACATGCGCTAAGGCAACGTGCACAAGATAAATTTTACAATAGAATCCTACCATTAGTAATAAGGAGGTTTTATATGAAAAATACTGAGACCCTACACATCAGAAGGACATTTATCAGGAAACTGTTGGCCCCTGGATGTTGATCAGTCTTCTAGTTTGACATTTTGAACATCCAGTGTGATTGCACAACATTGAATCCTCTCCCCAAGTGTGGGACTTGAAAAATGGGAGAGAAATATCCAGATTAGAGGCTAGTTCCTCAACTCCCCTGATTAGATATATCACTTACAAGTTACAGAGGTTTAAATTCCTAGTTCCTACTCTAAATTCCAAGGGGACAAAGATAGGGAATGCAAGAAAAATGAGACTAATGCTAATGAGGTGATGCACTAGAGGAGTAATAGACACCTAATACTGATATACATACATAATCTATAAGAAACACAACACAAAACATGCACAAATTGCTCAATATGTAATGAAAGATCAGGAAATAATGGTAGATATATGAAAGGATTGAGGGATTTTAATCACAGAACATACATTATAAATCCAGATTCAATACAATGCATTACAGTGACCAAGAGGCAAAAAGGGGTGTCGTATTGCATGGAAAGGTAAAAAAATTTACAAATTCTACCAAAAAGGAAGAAAAAGGGAAGTTACAGAGCTGAAAAAGTGTCTCTCCTTTCAAAAATGAACCCATTCTGGCTTTTATAGTACAAGAAGCGACCCCAGGAGAGAGAAACGTGGGACAACGTGGGAGAGCTTCAACCACCAACCAAAAATAAAATAAAACCACATGGGCATCCTTACAGGTCCATCCACTGACATTTTTCACCATGCTGGGAGAGAATGCAAGCCATTCTTCATTAAAAAATGGTGGTTGAAACATCATTTCTGTCCATGACCACGTGCCAGAGGCATTTTTCAAATTTATCTATCCAAAATCCATCAAAATACAAAAATGACCTTGGAATCTTTTAGATAATTTCATCAGCTTTCCATTGATATAAAGAACATGAAAAACCAAGCTCTGGATTGAAAGACATGGCCGTTTGAAATTTTAGGGCAAAACAGGGCCAAAATGGATTGGCGGGTGAAATTCTTGAATTTTTCCACTTTTTTTGCATTTGGGAAAATTTCCCAAAAAATCCGTATGCTCCACCGTTCCAGGTGCCATGTGGCATGTTCTGATTGGACGTGGGATTTTCTGTTCCTTTTTCCCTTGTGGGCCTGTCCTATATTTTTTGATGCCATTAGACACATGGCAAGATTCCATTGGTTTGCGTTTAGGGGGTGGAATTTTCCTCTAAAATTTCTTCAATTTTGCTTTGGGAAAATTTCCCAAATTTCCCCCTCCTCCCGCCATTCCAGGTGCCATGTGGTAAGCTCTTATTTGACGCGGGCCTTGGGTTGAACATTTCCCTTTGTCCAATCCCTTTGGGAAAAATTCCCAATCTCCCCCCGCGCTCCGCTTGTCTGCATGCCCATGAACACGTGGCGGGCCTTGACTGGTCGATGGGGCTATGGGCCAATAATTTTCTTTTTCATTTTTCCCAAACACCTCACCAAAATTTTAAGTTCCCCCCTACGGTCCACGGGTCTTGAGACGCGTGGCATGAGGCCATTGGATGCGGGCCCTGTGGGCAAAATTTGGCTTCGCGCCCTCACCAAACATTTTTCCAAAATTCTAACTTTATCTCTGCCCTCCACCACTTCTTGGCCTAGGGACATGTGGAAAAATGTGATTAGGCGCATGCCTTTCCTCCTGAATTTTCCATGGCGCCAACACTTAGTCAAAAAATTTTCCCCTTTGGACACGTGGCACAATCCAATTGGACGGCGGGCCTGCGGGGTGAAATATTCCTTTTGAAATTTTTCCAAACACTTGGTAAAAAAAACCAAGTTTTCCTTTGACCCCCACCACTTCCTTGGACACATGGCGCCATTCCATCAGTTGCGGGCCTTCCAGGGGAAAATTTCTGACAAAAACTCCACCGAGTCATAACTTCAAAAATACATGGATTTAGGAGGAAAACTTTACCTTTCTAGAAAGATGAGAAAATGATCTATCCACTGGTGCCATTTCTAGAAGGTCTTGAGTGCTTGAAAAAAAAAGATTATGACTGAGGCAAAAGAGAGGGAAGAATGAAGGGAGTTAGCCACAAAATGAATAGGGGGCACATTTTGGATAACAATTTTGGCGACTCAGAGGGGTCATCTGCCTACTGGATGAAGTTACCAGTTACCTGAGATAACCTATTGGGCATGGAGTCATCAAATTCCCTACTTGGTACCCAGATTGACTAGAACACTGCAAGGAGGAAGATGGAGGGTGGAACAACACTTGATGGAGCAAGGCCTGCAAACACATTCCCAGGAATAGCAAGCTTGTGCCAAAGCACTTAAGGAAAGAAAACTAATCTACAGCAAAACAATGTGCACAAGCACTTGGACGAATGAAAACCTAAGCTAATATGTACAAAGTGGAGAATTCCCTTCAGTAGCAATGCTTTAGATGGATTCCATTGACTGGAATCTGTAGTTCTTCACCATCTAATGAAGACAATTGGAAATAATTGATGTCCTTGCACTTTGTGACCATGTATGGGCCACTCCAAATGGCATCAAATTTTGAATGCCTTCCCGGTTTTTCTCTGTCTGCATCCCATTTTAACACTAGATACCCAACTTAGAAAGATTTATCCTTGACCTTCCTATCAAAGGTATTCTTAATCAAAGCTTGATCCTTCTCCATTGCTCGGGATGCCTGATTTCTGATTTCTTGGAGCTCCATCAATTCTACATATCTAACCTCCATAGGCTCAAACTCCAACAACTCTAACTATTTCATGAGTTCCAATGTTGGAAACTCAAGTGACATGGGAAAAATTTCCTCTCTTCCATAAAAAATCTTGAATGGGGAGTTACATGTAGATATTTCAGGAGTTATCCTATTAGCCCATAAGGTTGATTTCAACTTAGTATGCCAAGATCTCTGATTTTCATCGAGATTCCTCCTAATGATCCTTAACAAGTTCTTGTTTGTAGATTCAGCCTGGCGATTACCTTGAGGGTAATAGTTTGATGAAGTACTTAGGTAGATCCCATTCTTAACAGCCCATTTAGTCACCTTGGACCCAATGAATGCCAATGCATTATCTGATATTATTGTAGCAGATGTGCAAAATCTGGTTGTTATTCCCTCATAGAAATCTAGGATGCTAGATTCATTTACTTCCTTGAGTACTATTGCTTCAGTCCACTTGGTGAAGTAATTTGTTTCTATTAGAATCCATTTGTGTCCTTAGCTTTAATTGGGATTAATGACTCCAATGAAGTCCAAACCCCATTGCATGAATGGTTGGTCAACTGAAATTGGATGCAATGGAAGGTCGGCTAGCCTCTCTTTACTTGTGAAGAATGCACAATTCTCGCACCTCTTGATCCATGTATAACAATCACTGAAAATCTTGGGCCAATAATTGTTAGCCCTCATGATCTTTAGAGCTGTCACTCTTGGTGCAAAATGACCACTAGCTGATCCACCATGGAACTCTTCCAACACCCTATGAATCTGATTTGTACCAATGCATCTCAGCAGCACTCCATTCACATCCCTTTTGAACAAAACACCATCAACAAGGGCATATGGGATAGCTTACAATCTAAAGTGTCTTCTTTTGGTTTTTTTCATCTCTGGAGGGCATCGACCAGTGCTTAGGAAGTTCATTATGTCTTGGGTCCAGCAAGGAGTGAGGACACCATCATTTTCCTTTTGAGTGCTTCCTTTCTCATGGCTGTCTTGCAACGTCAAAACAGCCTCCTTCTCATTGCATGCTTCCTTGTGTTTGTTCATGACCAGCTACTCACACAACCCTTTTCCTCTAGCCAACTTGGTGACTTTGATTTCAATTTCATACTCCATGACACGAGTAATCCAACCTGCTCTCTTTTCATTCAAGTCTTTGTTGAGGAGGAAATCTTTAACTCCCACATGAGAAACCAACAATTGAACCTTGTTGTTTGAAACTAGGTGCTTGAATTTCTTCAAGCTCCTGATTACTGCAAGAACATGCTTCTCAATGAAATAATATCTCACCTCATAGTCCTCCAGGCTTTAGCTAAAGAAATTAATTGGCTGCTCATCATTGTCTTTGTTCTATTGTACCAATATTGTAGAAATAGTATCATCACCCCCAAATGCATAGAGGATGAAATCCTTGGAGAAATCTAGGTTGATGAGAGTTGGGGCTTGAGAGATGGCCTCTTTGATTGCTTCAAAAACTTCTTTGCCTTCTGCTATCCATTTGAAATCTATTCTTTTCTTTAACATCTTGGTAATAGGATTGACTAGGGCTGCAAAATTTGGAACAAACCTCCGAAAAAAATTTATTCTCCCCAAGAAACTTTGAAGGGCCTTCTTGTGGCTTGGCAATGGTAGTGCTCTTATGGCTTCAACTCTTTCTGGATCAATTGCTAATCTTTCTTTGGAGACAATGTGGCCAAGGATCTTTCCTTCATGGGCTAGAAAAAGACACTTTTTAGGATTCAAGGATACCCCAAATCTTTTGCACCTTTGGAACACTTGCCTCAAATGAAAGAGATGGTCTACTGCATTTTTTGAAAAAATAGTGATATCATCAAGATATATCAGCACCATGTTGTTAATCAAATCCTTGAACGCCATGTCCATTGCCCTTTGGAAAGTAGCTCCAGCTTTGGACAGCCCAAATGGCATTTTCTTGTATGCATAAGTTCCCCATTTGGTTGTAAAGGCTGTCTTGAAATGATCCTCTTCTTTCACCATAATCTGATTATATCCTGAATAGCCATCAAGTGAAAACCTCTCAGAGCCAGCAACAACTTGCAAAATCTGCTCCATGGAAAGAAGTGGATAATGATCCTTGAGAGATGCTCTATTCAAATCTCTGAAGTCAACACACAATCTGATTTCCCCACTCTTCTTTCTAACTGGAACCAAGTTAGCCACCCAACTAGAATGCTTGATAGGGAATATGATTCTTGAATCTAATAACTTATTCAATTCCTTTCTAATGAGAGGCTCCATGTGTGGATTGACTAGCCTTTGTTTTTACCTGATGGGTTTAGTACTTGGATCCAATTCAATTGTGTGTTGAGATAGCTTAGGGTTGAAACCTTTCAAATCTTCATAGCTCCAATCAAACACATCAGGGAATTCTTGACAAAGTTGTATGAACTCATACCTCTCTTGTTTAGTTGTCATCTTACCAACTTGGAGTGTTTTTCCTTCCTCCACCAAGATGGACACTGAATCTTCTCATTTGACTCAGATGTTTGCTTTCTCCTTCCTAAACTGATCATTAGGATTGAAAATGGACTCCAAAGTAATAATTCCCTTGGGTAGTTTGTTGGTTCTCAGCTGTACCACTTGGTCACCATACTGCTGCTCCAACTTTTCCTGATTTTTGGCTGAGAACTCAGCCTCTTATTGCAAGAAATGGATGATTTTTTGATCATTTTCAAACACTTGCCAACTTACATTGTTTTCTGGCACTGAGGGCCTTACAATCACATGGATGTTTGGCTTTACCTTGTCTTTTTGAATGCTTTCAACAACGTCAAAGGCTGCCTCAACTACTGCAAGCCTGTCAGCAGCTTGGTTCTCATTTCTAGGAATGGATTTTATGCCAAATCCCTCAAAATATTTAATGAGGTTCTACACCATGTTCTTGTAGTATTTGAGTAGATCATTCTTAACAGCATGCTGCCCCTTAACTTGGTTGAAAATCAACTCACTGTCACCAAAGACTTGCAAGTTCTTTATTCCTCTCTTGATTGACCAATGCAACCCTTGTATCAAGGCTTCATATTCAACAGTGTTATTAGAGCATGCAAATTTAAATATAAAAGATAAATAATACTTAAATCCTTGAGGTGAAACAAGCATAGCTCCCCCTCCTGCACCTTATCTACTCCTTGATCCATCAAAAAACAATTGCCATACCTCATTGTCATCCTTGTGGTCTAGCTTGGTGATGCTAGGAATAGGCTGATTTTCTTCCTGCATGCAATAGACTCCTAGCTCATATTCTTCTATTTCTTGATAAGGATCAAAAGCATGCACCTTGTTTGCCCATTCATCAAGATTCAGATCTGGGATGCTTCCAACCTTGGTTTCAGCTTCATCAGTGCTTAGATAATCCTCTTGATCAAACGTTGAACAAATGGTATTGATTTGGCTTCGAGTGTGAGGCTCAATGTGAAAGTTTGCAATAGGCTCAGATATGATTGTGGCTTTAGTTCCATATCTTTTTCTAAACAACATGTGTGTTCAATCAGAAGATAAGTACCCTCTAATGTTGGTTGTGAAATCCCTTGACAGACATAGGGCAAAGAGTGGTGGAAGGTCTATTACCGAGACATCTTGCAAAACAAAAACATTGGGGCATGCATGCAAAGTAAGACTCAAGTTTTTGATCACTCCAACTGTTGTTACTACTGTCCCATCCAATTGCACTACCCCTTTGGATATGAATTCATATTGAAGCCCTAATTGATCAGCTATTTTCTTGGGCATTACTGAACTACTTGCCCGGAATCAATCATGCAATTGTGTAATAATTGGTTTCCAATGATCAATGAAACATAGAATGGAGGGGGATTCAACATTTTACCTTGTTGTCCTCCATGATTCCCCTCAAGATGGGCAGCATTTATGAGTACCTTCTCTTGCATTTGGACCTACTAATTTGAATTTGACCAGTCTTTCATGGCAACTTGCAGGAAATATCTTTGGCCTGGGATAGATAGTGATTCCCACATTGATATGTTTACATTTGTCTTCTTCATCTGATCAATGATGTTGAATGGAGATGAAGCATCTCTCTTCTGTCCCTTAGCTTGCACATTCATTCCTTGCATATGGGCAATAACAACTAGCATTTGAGTTAGCCTAGGAGTTGTCTTAGGCAGCCCTTGTGTGTTTAGAACTGCATTTTTCTTGCTAATAATTTGTGGAGTGATAGAAGATCGTGGATTACTTGGAGCCAATGGTTGTTCTTCACCCAAATTTCTCCTTTTTGACCTTGTGTTGGCTACAAAACTTTGGGGAATCATTTAATTCATGCCACAGAAATATTTTTCCTGCCAGTTTACAAATGTGGTATCATTTGGAGCTGACTGCTGCTGGAATGTTTCTAGTTGTTGGTTATTTCCTTAACTACCTTCACCCTCCACACTGGTAGTTGTCACCATTAATTCTTGATTTAAGGCACCGTTGAAACACATAGACAGGTTGTGAGATTCATTGCATGGGAAACACCAATCATACTCTTGAGCTATGTTGTTTTGCACTGGCACTAATGCCTTAGAGGCAGATATAACATTGGAATTATAGGGCTGAAATGGTCTGTTGGCAGGACGTCTTGCTTGGTTTAAATTTGCAATTGGATTGGCTGGTCTTAGAGGTTAGTATGGCTGCCTGTTAGGCTGAGCTTGAGGCTGGAAAGGAGGTCTAAAACCTTGGGCTTGCTGCCTCTTGAGTGTAACCATCTCATTACCTAAATTTTACAATTGCTTCATGATTTCTTGAAGTTCATTTGAGGCACTAGGAGATGAAGTAGAAGCTTCACTTGAATTCTTATTTCTAGGAGTGGGAATAGGTGCTAAATTAGGCACTTGACTAGTATTTGGGCTCTCTAAAGTTGGAAACAATGGCATTGGAGGCCTAGGAGCTAGCTTGCTAACTTGACTCAAACAATTTTCAGCTCTAATGGGAATGCTATAAGCAACAGGGATAGTTGTGCCTCCCATGGATTGAATTAACATAGAAATATTAGAATTTAAAGCTTTAAGGTAATATAGAAAATCACCCTCTACTGCTGGCCTTACTGCCACTGGAATTCTCTCCCAAGTCATTTGAAACCTGAAGTTGAAGTCGGTTAGCTGCTCATCAGGAGCTCTCTTGATGGTTATCAGCTGTTCCAAAAGGGACAAGTTGTCTCCCTTTTCTCCAAACTGCTCATGGTGGGCTATACATAGCTGGTTCCAGTTTTAGATAGAACCTGAGGCAAGACTCCTGAAACATTGCAATGATTTCCCTTTGAATGAAGATGCCATTAATTTGACAGCAACTTGCATCTCATTAATCTCATGGATTACACAAATATTGGCAATATCCTTGACATGATCACCAGGAGTGGTCTGATTCTCTCTAGTAAAGTATGGAATGTTCTTCAATGCTGTAACTGGGATTGGATTCTATGCATTGAGAGCAAGCGGGCTGCTGCTAGTGAAATTGACATAGGGGTTGTGTTGTGCCATTCTGATTGGCCTTAGAACCCTTGTGGATTGAACGAAAGGCCTACCAGGTGGAGGAGTTGATAGAGTTCTATTTGGTGGAGATGGATACCTTTGAATTCTCCTCCCTCTTTGCCTTCTTCTTGGAGATAACTGCAGATACTAAAACAACACCTCTTCTTCTCCAACTCTTGACCTTGTGTTAATTCTTCTCATGAGTTTTCAGGTATGCAATGCAAAAACCTGTTGATTCTTCTTCCTTGGATTCACCAGATGTGTAATTTAGGGCTATTTTAAGAAAGAAAATTGCAACAAATGCACATCAATTTTGTTGCAATGAAGATGAAGACCTCTAAGGTTCCACTGGGCATGTCAAAACTATTGATGCAAATCAGCAACACCCTTGGATGTTGATCAAGCTTCTAGTTTGACATTTTGAACATCTAGTGTGATTGCACAACATTGAATCCTCTCCCCAAGTGTGGGACTTGAAAAATGGGAGAGGAATATCTAGATTAGAGGTTGGTTCCTCAACTCCCCTGATCAGATATATCACTTACAAGTTACAGAGGTTTAAATTCCTAGTTCCTACTCTAAATTCCAAGGGGACAAAGATAGGGAATACAAGAAAAATGAGACTAATGCTAATGAGGTGATGCACCAGAGGAGTAGCAGACACCTAATACTACAATACATACACAATCCACAAGAAACACAACACAAAACATGCACAAATTGCTCAAGATATAATGAAAGATCAGGAAACAATGGTAGATATATGAAAGGATTGAGGGATTTTAATCACAGAACATACATTATAATTCCAGATCCAATACAATGCATTACAGTGACCAAGAGGAAAAAAGGGGTGTTATATTGCATGGAAAGGTAAATTTTTTTACAAATTCTACCAAAAAGGAAGAAAAAGGGAAGTTGCAGAGCTGAAAAAGTGTCTCTCCTTTCAAAAATGAACCCATTCTGGCTTTTACAGTGCAAGAAGCGACCCCAGGAGAGAGAAACGTGGAACAACGTGGGAGAGCTTCAACCACCGACCAAAAATGCAATAAAACCACATGGGCATCCTTACAAGTCCATCCCCTAACATTTTTCGCCATGCTGGGAGAGAATGCGAGCCATTCTTCATTAAAAAATGGTGGTTGAAATGTCATTTCTATCCATGACCACGTGCCAGAGGCATTTTTAAAATTTCTCTCTCCAAAATCTAGAAAAATACAAAACTGACCTTATAATCTTGTAGATAATTTCATCAGCTTTCCATTGATATAAAGAACATGAAAAACTGAGTTCTGGATTGAAATATATGGCCGTTTGAAATTTTAGAGCAAAACAGGACCAAAACGGATTGGCAGGTGAAAATTTTGAATTTTTCCATTTTTTTTACATTTGGGAAAATTTCCCAAAAAATCTGCGTGCTCCGTTGTTCCAGGTGCCACATGGCATGTTCTGATTGGACGTGGCTTTTGTTTTCCTTTTTCCCCTACGGGCCTGTCCTATATTTTTTGATGCCACTAGACACGTGACAAGATGCCATTGGTTCGCGTTTGGGGGGCAGACTTTTCCTCTAAAATTTCTTTGATTTTTATTTGGGAAAATTTCCCAAATTTCCCCCTCCTTCTGCCGTTCTAGGTGCTAAGTGGCGAGCTCTTATTTGATGCGGGCCTTGGGGTGAACATTTCCCTCTGCACAATCCCTTTGGGAAAAATTCCCAATCTCCCCCCGCACTCCGCTTGTCCGCGTGCCCATGGACACGTGGCGGGCTTTGACTGGTTAGCGGGGATACAGGCCAATAATTTTATTTTTCATTTTTCCCAAACACCTCACCAAAATTTTAAGTTTCCCCCCGCAGTCTGTGGGTCTTGAGACACATGGCATAAGGCCATTGGATGTGGGTCCTGTGGGCAAAATTTGGCTTCGCACCCTCGCCAAACATTTCGCCAAAATTATAACTTTATCTCTGCCCTCCGCCACTTCTTGGCCTAGGGACATGTGGCAAAACATGATTGGGCGTGGGCCTTTCCTCCTAAATTTTCCATGGCACCAACACTTAGTCAAAAATTTTAATTTTCTCCCCTTTGGACACGTGGCACAATCCAATTGGACGGCGAGCCTGCGGGGCGAAATATTCCTTTTGAAATTTTTCCAAACACTTGGTAAAAAAAACCAAGATTTCCTCAGACCCCCACCGCTTCCTTAGACACATGGTGACATTCCATTGGCTGCGGGCCTTCTAGGGGAAAATTTCCCACAAAAACTTCGCCGAGTCATAACTTCAAAAATACATGGAGTTAGGAGGAAAACTTTACCTTTCTGGAAAGCTAAGAAAAATATCTATCCACTGGTGCCATTTCTAGAAGGTCTTGAGTGCCTAAAAGAAAAAAATTATGACTGAGGAACAAGAGAGCGAAGAATGAAGGGATTTCGGCACAAAATGAGTAGGGGCACATTTTGAATAACAGAAACCATGGAGGTACTTAGAAATCTGCAGGTTGAAATATAGTGTCTAAAGGAATAGTTGTGGAAGTTTGAAGAAAAGAAGGCAGCTGAGACTTTCTAGTTAGATGTTGATAATTTGAAGGAACTGTGTAAAATGGTACATGAGGAGAACATTATTCCATTACTAGGGAGTTAGTAAAAGGGAAACACTCTGCGGTATTAAGAATGGATGAAAAAAATTTCATCCTAATCTCCCTCTTTATAATTTGGATTATAAAAAGGAGATCACTCTAAATTTTTTTGTGGATGAATGGCTTTTGAGAAATATTTTGATTGACATGGGCATGGAAGTGAATGTGCTTACTTTAGATGCATGGGTTCAGATGGGAAGACCTCCATTAAAACCATCTTCCAATATATTGTATATGGAAAATCAGAATAAGGCCACGCCAATTGGAGTCTTGAAGGATGTATTCATTACTATACAAGGGGAAAAATTCACTTGGGACTTTGAGGTCTTAGCACTTGCAGAAGCGGATAGCTTCCCAACTCTACCTGGGCGCCCTTGGTGCTATGAAAATAATGTTGATCTACAGTTTGATAAGGGATATATCAATTTTGAGAACAAGGAAGAACGAGTTACTATCCCTTTGACAGATGGAAAATCTACACCTTATGTTGAGCCCTTAAGTGAAGAAAATATGAACAAAATTTATGTACGCACCATTCAAGATCCAGAAGCAATTGAGCATTTTAAGGAGGGAGCTCTTCAGTGGGATGATGCATAGTCCCTCAGTCATACTACAAGTATTGCATGTGAAAATTGGGCACATGGCACCTATGATATGGTTGGGTGCGAGGTAAGAAGTACAACTGCATGCATAAGCAAGCGGTGTTGTATTAGGCAATTAGGCAACAAATCTATACCTCGGTACACTAAAAAAGGAAACCATGAGGTATTCCTACAAACCGTATAATTATAGTAGAAGGATCACGTGGATAAAAGGAACATGTTAGTTTATACTCTGCATAGGACAACAACATGTTAGTGGATGGTTCATAGGGATAATCTCATATAATGGAGAAAGATGAGAATTTCCCTATCAGCAAGGTTTCTCAGAAGTAATGTACCTTCTCAAATATGTGAATATCATGGTAATAATCCTATTCAGCACCATGTTCAGTAGTGTGAGAGACTTTAGATAGAGGGGTAGGAAGCTTTACCACCTTTATTGTGGGTGTACAAACTTTATTTCACCTTGTAAGGTTGCGTGTGTGCTTGGTATGTTTATGCAGAGTTGCATAGAGAGATTGGAAATTGGAAAGACTTGACTACACGAATGATCCAACCTTTTGACTACCTCTCCACTAAACGTCAGGTGAAAGAATAATTACAAGTTATGAAGTTCTTGAATATGAGATATAGTACAAAGGATGAAGAACTCATTCTAGACTTGCTTGGTGAATCAAACCTAGAAGCACGTTTTGAAGAAGTATATGAGACCTAATGCAAAACTACTTGAGCACACTTTCCTAGAGAAGGAGAAATGAAAGATAGACACGTGATGGATGATGAATAAGTGGAAAATTTTGACATAGATCATTCAGAGGGTATGCTCAAATTCTTAGAAAGTACAGATGAGAAGGCGTGCACCTACCATGAACCTATGAAGATGAAGAAAGTGAACATTGGAATGGATGTTGAACCTAAGGATGCCATTATTGTAGATTACTAGTCTGACTCTAAAGTGGCTAAGATAATTGAGTTGTTACGTGATTTCTAGGACTTGTTTTTTAGAGGCTACCATGAGTTTAAAGGAGTGAATAAATATTTGGGAGAGATGAAAATTAAGTTAAAGAAAGGTGTGTGCCTAGTTAGGAAGAGACCTTATAGGCTAAACCCTAACCTGTGCATAAAAGTTAAAGAATAAATTGACAAGATGTTGTAATCTAACATTATTGAACCCATAGAGAAATAAGAGTGGGTTATCCCTATGGTAATCAACATAAAGAAATTTTTAAGAATCATGATTTTTGTGGACTATAGGGAGCTGAATGTTGCATGTGTGATTGATCCTTTCCCTACACCATTCACTGAAGAAATATTGGAAGGTGTTGTAGGTCACAAAATTTATTCTTTTAAAAATGAATTTTCTAGGTATCATCAAGTAAGGATTGCTAAAGAAGATATAGAGAAGAAAAATTTCACCATTGAATAGGGAAGTTTTGCGTACACGGTGATTCCTGTTGGATTGAAGAACACTTCTTCAATATTTTCGTGCATTGTTGTTCAAGCATTCCAGGACTTTATTGAAAAATTCTTGCAGGTTTACTTGGATGAATGGATAGTGTATGGGCTTGTCAAGGATCATTCTGACAATTTGAGGTTAATGTTTCAAAGGTGTAGATAGTTAAACATCTCTTTAAATATCAAGAAGTACATATCTGATATGCCTTTTAGAACTTTGTTAGGTCATATCATCTGCAAAGATGGTTTTGTAGTAGATCTAACTAAGGTTGCACTCATCTCAGGCTTGGAGGATCCTACTAGTCAAGTGAGGTGTGTGGATTCTTGGGCAATAGAGGGTATTAAAAAATTTTTATCAAAGGATATATTAAGATTTACACACCCTTAGAGGATTTATTAAAGGGAAAAGGCAAGTTGTATTGGGGAGAACCGCAACAACGCACATTCGAAGCGTCGAAGGAAAGACTTACTACGACGCCTATTCTACATTTTTTTCATGGAATACATATTTTCATGTACATGTGGATGCCTCTGGCATGGGAATCGGTGCAGTTCTAGATCATCCTATTTGATTTGTTAGCAGAAACTTGACTCATGCAAAACAAAATTATACAACTATAGAGGTTGAGGCTTTTTCAATGATCTACATGCTATATATGTTGCAAAAATACTTGCTAGTAACACCTTTTGTTTTCTATACAAATTACATGGAATTTACATACTTGGTGAACACTCCCATCTTACAGGGGTGAATATGTCGACGGGTTCTCTTATTCCAGGAGTTTTACTTTACAGTGGTGGCAAAGCAAGGTAATAGCAATTTTGGCCGAGATCATTTGTCAAGGATTCAATCAGGAGAGGACATGTAGAGTATTAAAGATACAATGTCTGATGCATAGTTATACAAGTTAAACCACACACCCTCAGAATTATAGGATATTGCTTTATTTTTACACATAGGTATGATGCCTAAAGGAATGAAGGCCTTTGAAAAGAAATAACTTGTAATTTGCGTCACACTTTTCATGTTGATCAGTGGTAACTTATACAAGATAGGTCGAGATGAAGTATTGCGTCAGTGTGTATTAGAGCATGAGAGAATAGAAATCATATAGGAGATTCATGGTTGTGTTGCTAGTGGACACTATGCAGGTGATGCTAGCGTGTGCAATATTCTACTAGCTGGTTTATGGTGGGAAAACTTGTACAAGGATTGCAAATAATATTGTAAGGTGTGTGATCATTGTCAACATCTTGGAAAACGTGGGAAAAGGGATGAAATGCCTTTGAGGCCTATTACTAGCGCATAACCTTTTGAGAAGTGGGAAATTGACTTTGTGGGTCTTATTTCCCTAATCACATGCAAAACTGGGCCACACTGCATCATCACTTGTACATATTATCTTACAAGGTGGGAAACAGTGGCACCTACAAAGGATTGTACAATAGCTACAAAAGTAAGGTTCTTGTGTGAAAATATTCTTACCAAGTATAGATGTCGTTTAATTTTGACAAGTGATAGAGGCACTCATTTCCTTAACAAGACCATCCGGATATTATTAAATGAATTTATGGTTGCACACCATAATACAAAACCCTATCACCCTTAATAAAATGGGACTATTGAGGCTTTCAACAAGATATAGAGCCAGAATTTGATAAAAAAATTGTGATGTTGGAAGGAAGGACTAGGATGATAAAGTTTATTTTGTGCTTTAGAAATATAGAACAACCTATAAAAGGTTGAATAAGGAAACACCCTTTTAGTTGGTGTTTGGCATAGAGGTAGTTCTGACCATGGAATTCATGTTACATTCTTTACATATTGCACGCACAGGAGAATTGGCTGATGAGAAAGCATTGGAAAAAATAATTGACAAGTTGATACAACTAGATGAGAGGTATGCAATACCACGATGGAGTCAGAAGCAAAAAAAAATTAGGTAGAAGGCATGGCATGACAGGCACATCAAGGAAAAGAAACTTGAGGTTGGGCAGATGGTGCTTCTTTATGATTCAAAGTTTTTGTGCCACCCAGGAAAGCTTAAGGTGCATTGGTTGGGACCATATGTTATCACTCATATACTTGACTCAGGCGCTTTCCAGCTAGAGGCACTTGATGGAACCTGATTTCCTAGTTAATTTAATGGGAATAGGTTGGAGCCGTACTATAAATAATTCTTCTTAGTGTTTGTAATAAGGTAGTCTTTCCATTTATACTATATTTCCCTTAATGTATTTTTTTTCCTTCAGATGTGTTTCCTTCTTCATTGCTATGCAATTTCATTTTCATTATTTGTTTTGTGTAATAAGAGAGCTTGCGCAACAGAATATTATTGTAATCTAAAGTGTTTTCATGCACATAGGACTACACATACCCTTAATGTGGGGTATTTTCCATCCAAATTTGGGTATGCATAAGGAAATATTTGTGCAGTTGGTATGGAAAGGTACAACTAGAAAGAAAATTGTTCCTAATGAAGACCACAGGTGAGGAAAAATGAACACACAATATGACGTGAGGTAAGCTACATCTGTGGAAACTACTTAGAGGAAGGCATAATGGAAAAGTAATTTGCCACATGGGAGCATGCGAAAGGATGTCTATAGCCAAGAGGTAGAATGACACACTATAAGGTTATGATTATGATGCGTAGATGTATTGTATAGAAAAGTTGGTAAATGGTGAGTTAATGTGAAGATTGGTGGTAGGCGGAGGAGCAATAAATGTGATTAATTTTTCAAAATATATAAGGATGAGATGCATGTTCAATTTTACCTTTACAATTATGAGTATTTGAGAGAGCTATTTATGAATGAGCCAAGTGAGACATGTTAAAGTATAAAGAGTTGAGAAACCATGCGAGGATAACAACAGTGTGCACAAAATTGGCTTGCATTTCCATTAGAGAAGGGTTTGAGTGAAGAAAAGGCATGCGGAAAGGAGAAATAGAGTGTCAGGGTTCAAGAAGAAGTTAGGGCACTCATTTTCTAGCTAGGGAACGAGAGTTTGGATTACATAGCTTGGTAGAAGTAAAAAGGTTCACCCTTTTCTTACTGTGGCACCAAGGAGAGCACCTAGAGTAAGGGAAAAGGGGAAGAAAAAACTAGAGATCAAATTCGATATAGAGGATACCCCCGAAAGAATTTTTTTTGAGATACATTATCCAAAAGAAGTAATCATGGGACGGGATTGGGATTCTCATATCCGACAGAGAAAAGTGAGTGACTATAATCATTGCACATATGATAACAAGAAGGATTTAGACATGTTGCTGAACAAGAAGACCAATAAATGAAGAATTGATGATATACCCATCTATAAAAAGGTAGGGGTATACAAATTGTATGAACTTTCTTATTTTGGAAAACTTGAAAATCTCTACCAATTTCTCATGATCAGAGTCCATGAGGGCTTCTTTTATTTTACTGGGTGGTAGATGAGGATCACAACACCCTTAATTACTAGCCTGCCATGATTAAAGGGTACATGTATAGAAATTAGCAGTGATTTAACTAACAAGGTAGCTATTTTTTCCACTAGACAGGAGCTGGGTTATTCAAATGGTCCATGTGGTATGGACATCTACAAACTAAGGAAGTATCTTGTTGTGCAAGTGGCCATGCACCTACTTATAAAACTGAATGACCAAGAGAGATGGTCACAAGTGAACACGATGTGGCTCCACGTCGCTAAGAGGATGTCATAGGGAAAGATATACAATCTGGGAGGATACATAACTGATACAATAATTGAGGAGGCATGCAAAGGTGAGAAAATAAGATTTAGCGCTATTTTATTATCTCTTGTATTTATGGAAATTAGAGTTCCTGATTGGCCAAATAATAAGATTTAGGAGTATTCTGCAGAGAATAATTCTCTCACAGAAAGGTTTGAGAAATATTTTTGTGAAGGATATAAGAGTGGTCAATCAAAGGGCAGAGATGTGGTATGAATGAATTCACACAAAATTCGAAGAGGAATGAATAATTCCTAAGGAGCTACCCTCAAAGGTAGGAAAGTTGGTACAGTTTGTAGTTTACCAATATTTTTGCATCGCATGTTTTGCGATGAAGGATGGGAAATGGATTCCCTGGTGCAAAATACCCTATGCCTTCACAACATAGTTCTTCCAGGAAGCAATTCATAGGTTTTTAGATGCACCCTAGTTGATATATAATGTAGATAAGGTAGATTATGACTACCATACCCTGAGAAAGACTTAGGTGTACCTAGGTAAATGTGCTTACATTAAAAGGTTCATAGCTGATGATATAACCATGAGGCTAGTAATTTTATCCATTTGTAATAGTGGGGCAATGGTAATTTACATTCATCTTAAGCCTAGGATGGAAAATATCAAGTATGTGGAGAACAAGTTCATGTTATCAGGCCCGCCTAAAGGGAAACATACAATTGGAAAATTGGCAGTTGAGAAGCCTACCTTGTCCCTAGAAGAAGAATAGAAAGAAGACCTACATGAGGACAGTGGTGGTTTAGTGTGTAGGGGTTGGAGACAACCCATAGACAAAAATAAAAGTGAGAGCGAGGTTACTCCTCCATAGTAGTAAGAAGAGGAGGAAGTATTGGAAACAGATGCACCAGACTTAAACTCAGACCCAGTCAATGAGGAGAACCAATTCAAAAGGGTGTTCAAAAGAAATATGAATCAAGGTGCAGGACCATCACAACATTTACAAAGGTCACCTCATCTCTCTCCTTAGAAGGAATCACCTGAGAAGAAGAGTAGAAGGAAGCTGAAGCTCAAGGATGATGAGGAAAATGAGTCCGGGGAGAGTGCGCCAAAAACTCCAGTGAAACCTGAGGATACAGAGGAGCCTCACAATGAGGATATGAAGAATAATGAGGAGGGGTTAAAAGAAACAAAATTGGAATTGGGTGAGCCATCTAGCGTGCCCCACACCGCTCAGGAAGGTGAAGGACCAAATCCAAACTCTAGTGCCCACGTTCATAAGGGGAAGAAATTAAAGGAGGGGAAGGTGAGTGAAGAATACGTGGCTTCTTCTATGGGGTATGAAGATGACCCAAGAAGGATTATATGCGCCTAACTTTAGAGCACCGTAGGGCTAAAGGACTTGTATGGATGGGATTTGATGGATTCAAAGATGATCACTACACATACTAGAAAGAAATTATCTTGGTCCATACAAACAGATAGATGAACTAGATTTTAATGTATGCGAGGAATCATGTGTCTCACACAAGGTGAACTAAGAACCATAAAATAGGCACATGACTGTCAAACCTCCTATAATTTCTGATGAACAAGTGAGAAATTCCTTGGTTAAGATATATGTTGAGGTTGCGTGGAGGAATTTAGATAAAGCAGAAACAATTAGAACACTATTAAAAGACAATAAGGATAAGATTACATAGATAAAGCACATAAAAGAAGATAAGGAATGTGAAGGAGAAAATAATGAGGCTTTTGTTAGCATGACTGAGGAACTTGGTACCATATTCTTAAGGTAAGGCCTCATTGAGAATCTCAAGTTCCTTAGAAGTTTCCCTATGCAATACATTATTTTCACACATTGGTAAACCTAGGTTTAGATGAAGGGCCCATTTGAATGACCAAACTAAAATATCCTACAGAAGAAGAAGCAAGGGAAAAGGCCAATATTTCTAGAAAATTTTCAAGCTATGAGGCTTTACTCCAAACCTTGAAAGATGATCTAAAGAAAGAAGAACAATCTCTGAACATGTGTGTAGCGCCAAACACAATAATAAGGATAAGAACTATATCATAAGATAATGAAGTTTTGAAAGCAATTAAGGATGAGACACTTAGATGCGTAGAAATTTTAGCTAGATGGTGAAACAAATGAGCAAGGCCCTCACAGTAGCCCAAGATCCACACAGGGATTGTATCAATGCGATTGGGAAACTTATAGTGCATAAAATGGATTTCATGGAAGGAATGGTGTTAGGTATGACCAATATTGTCCAAGTGTTACAGAATGAAAAAGAGAATGTAACTCAGAATGAATTAGATGCCATAATGACAAACATTCTAGAGAAAACAGGGGACGTGTTGAGTGACTGGAAAATATTTGAAGCCAAGCTTAAGGTTGAATATCCAGAGTTGATCCTACCTATAGAAGAGGGAACTACATAGTAAAATTTCATTCTTTAATTTCTTTATTCTTTGTTGTTAGAGAAATAAGAGGGAATTACCCATTTCTAAGAAGGAAATGTACTTTTAGTGTGGAGTAATGTTGAGTAGATGGATTATTTCTCTAAAGTGAAGACACATAAAGGATACGTGCATGTGAGCAAGGAACATTTGAATGTGTAGAGGAATAGCAAAACAAGCGCGCACCAGAACACTTTGAATTCGGAACTTAGCCATTTTGTGGGACCAAGCTATTTCTAGAGTTATCGTGCTGGGCACACAAAGACATGAAGACTTGTGGTCCATGTAATGGTATTTTGAGCATAAGCATTAACTAAGCACCATGCATAGTTTAGGCTAATAATAGGATTTCTACTCAAAGTTAACTATAGAAAGTCTATTGCTAGAACACTTGTATGTTTTGCATCCTTTTGTAAAGGTGCATGTCTATTATTTAGCTCATGTCCTATTTTAAGAAAGTGCATAGGAGGTGAAGGGAAAGTCCCCAGCCCTATATATATGTATGTATGTATTTATATAGTATGTATACATACATACATACATACATACATACATACATACATACATACATATATATATAATGATTTTCACAGTTAAGGGATTGTACATTTGTAGAGTTATGATGCCGGTTTTTCCATGCACATGACTCATGGAGATAACTCTATAATGTATGAAGATTCTGTGTTTTACAGTATTTAATACAATGGATCAGATTAGCTGGATAATGGTTTTGAACATGATTGAAAATGGTTCCTTGATGGTAAATATTGTTATAGTAATTGTTTAGTTCATCTTATATAAATTCTAAGATCTAGATTTGGTTTATGTACTCTGGATTTTTTACTGCTGGTTATGTATCTAAATATACATATGCACTATCATGTTAGCATTCTATACAAACAACTCTAAAGAGGTACCTAGTTCCTTTATGCACTTCGAGTGAGCACTCAGCTTAGGCTGAGTGATGTGCCAATGCACCTGTGTCATTTATAATGAATTCTAGGCTGCATCAATTCTGTAATGTATCTCATGCTTTCTTGGAATTTTTCATTGTTGTTATCCTTGGAAAAATTGAATATGTGATAACATTTTGGATGTAGCTCAAAGATTTTTCATCCTTCTATTCTTCTTCAATACATTTTTTTGTGCTTTTCTTAATACATTAAATGTAACATGGTCTACTACTGCTACATATCCACCTTTAACCGGTTCCCATAGCTCTTAAGAAGAGAACATTTTCTTCATTTTAATACAATAGATGTCATAATTTTTTCCATAAAATATTGGGGGTTATTTCCAAGAGTTTTTTTTTGGAAGCCATTATAACTCAACCTAGAAAATAAAAAACTCAAAAACTAGTGGGTTTGAGTTTTTTGTTAGCTCTGATACCAAACTATTAGCAAAATGTAGTGCCAAATGCAACCAGTAAGGGAAAAACAAAACTATAAAATATAAATAAAACACACACACATACAAGATACATTATATTTATTTGAGAAATTTTACAATATCATAGTTGTTTCTTTGTTTTTCAATTTTTTCTCTTTTTGTGTTCAACTCTTATTTTTTTTTCCAAAAAATTCCTCTATTCTTTTGAACACATCTATTTGCAAAATATTACCCCCTCTAATTTCTCTTCTATTTATTTTGTGTTGTTGCACTTCCTCTCTTTCCCACTCTCTATATATTCCCTTCTTTATATTTTTCCTTTCTCCTTCAGTGTGCTGATGCACTTCTATTTTCTCTCTCTCTCTCTCTCTCTCTCTTCTCTTCTCTATCTCCTTCAAGATGTTGCTCTCTTTCTATTCTCTCTTATCTATATGTTGAGATTTGTTTCAATATGCTACTACATATAGAGATCACGAGTGATGGAGAAAGCTATGGAGATACTGTCAGCGCGGTTTCTGCAGTTCTGGCTGCAGAATGTCTGCGCACTAAGCTTAAAATTGCTGAGGAGAGGCTGATCTCTGGCCAGAATCAGATGGTTATAAGCACGAGTACGAGCGAAAGAGAAAGCACTATCAGTGCAGTTTCTGCAGTTCTGGCTGCAGAATGTCTGCGCGCTAAACCTAAGAATGCTGAGGAGAGGCAGATCTCTGGCCAAAATCAGACGGTTGTAAATCTGTAAAATGAAAAAGTGGAAATGCTGGGATCCACACCTATGGCCTGGAATAAGATGCTTCAAAGCCCTAACATCAAAGTGGGTCTGAAAAATACTGGTCAGTTCACAAGGGAAAAGGACAACGAGGGTGCCACCTGTCCGAGGGTCCCAGATGGATGTGTTGATAGAGCTTTAAGCAAAGCGAATCTCTCCCTTGTTGGTAAGTTTCTTGGCTCTAGACCTAATATTGATTTCATTAGAAAATGGGCTTTGAGAAAGTGGAAACCTAAGGGAGCCCTGAGCATTACCATCATGCCAAAAGGATTTTTTCTGGAAAAATTTAATCAGCAAGAGGATTTGGAATCGGTGCTTCTGGGAGGACCTTGGTGGCTGGGTAATATGGGCCTTTTTTTGAAAAAATGGTATCCTGGATTTGACCCTAATACTGAAAATATAAACACCATCCCAATCTGGTGTAGGCTACCTGGACTACCATTGCATTTTTGGGATGATGAAATTTTGCTAAATATTGCAAAATCCTTAGGTGCCCCTATCAGTTTGGATGGGCCCACGAGAAACAGATCCAGACTTGCTTTTGCTCGTTTCTGCATTTTTTCTGAAATAGAACAGGAGTTTCCAGAGCACATCATCTTGAAATCTAGATATGGGATATGGACCCAAAAAATTGAGTTTGAAACTTTTCATTTGAGATGTAAACATTGTCATAGCATAGGACACTCTGACAAAAGTTGTACCAAGAAGAAGACCTCTACAATGGAAGCTGAACAGCCTGTGGAGGGCTCAGTTCTGAATAAGGATTGTAGGGTTCCTAACACGGATAGCCAGAATGAAGACAAAGCCCCTAGTCAGAAGGAGTTGGATTTCAATAGAAAGGGGAAAAAAGGGGTTTTAGAGCTCAAATAAGGAAACATCTGGTCTGGCGTCCCAAAATCTCAGCAGCAGCTTTGCCTGAAGCACCTAACAAAGAGGACTTGGAAAATCCTGTAAAGGTATCCATGGTGGTGAACGAGCAAGAAGGCTCTGTGAAGATTAATATAGTCCCTATTGAACAATTTCAGAGCAGTAAGGAAGCCGTAGATAATCATCTGTGCATCATTAAGGAAACATCGAACAAGGATGGTATGGTTTTTAAAGAATCTTTGTAGAAAAGCACTCCTAGGGGAGATGGTAAATCATTTGCAGATATACCTCCTTGCTCCAGCAACAGATCAGTGGTTTCACCTTCTTGCTACAGCACAAGAACAACTGATACACACACACCTGACAGGATTTAGAAAGAACGTGAAGAGGGAGAAGTTACGCCTGTCAAAGATGAGGAGGATCCAGATTCTGGATTCACAAAGGTCATTTCAAAAAAGAAAAAAAGAATGAAAGGATTTGAAATGATCCCAGAATCACTCTACAGTGATAAGAAAAAGAAAAAAGACAACTGGGACACCTCAACATCCAGAACAACTAGATCTTCTGCTAGACGACTAGTTGACTTTGGAGGAAGCACAAAAAGAGGAAGGCCTTCTAAAAAGGCTCTTAGATCTAAGAGAATGGAGAGAGACATTGCAGATGGCGTTCAGCGTCAGTTGAACCATCAGGAAATTCCAACTACCAATCATTCCAAATGAAGATTATTTCTTGGAACATCTGAGGCCTAAATGGAAACTCCAAACAGAGAATCATCAAGGAGTTACGGGATTCTAGTAATCCTAGTATTTTGATTCTGCAGGAAACTAAGATGAAAGCGAAGACCCTTGAAACTAATAAAAAGAGTTTCTGGGATAATTCTGAAATGGCGGTTGTTGACTCCCAGGGAGCTTCTGGAGGACTGGCTACTCTTTGGGATACAAGGCACTGTACTGGTACGGTTCTCAATGCTAGTATTAATCATCTTGCAATCAAATTTATTGCTATTGAGAATAATGGTGAATGGATCCTTTCTAACATTTATGCCCCTAATACGGTTAGTGGAAGAAGAAAACTTTGGGCTGACCTTAAAACATTTAGAAACCAACATTGTTCAGCTAACTGGCTTATTATGGGGGATTTCAACTCTCCACTAAACCCAGGTGAAAAGTATGGAGGAATCTCCAGCTATTCTACAGGTATGGAGGATTTTGCTGATTTTATTGCTGAACATAATCTCTTAGATGTGGATCTTCATGGAAATAAATACACTTGGAATAATAGAAGGTTGGGAAAGGAGTTTATCCAGGTGAGATTGGATAGGGCACTGATTTCAGTGAGCTGGATTCTCAGCCAAGACTTCCACCTCTCTTCCTTGCCCAGAGTTGGATCGGATCACAATCCGATTGCTTTAAATTTTCTCAATTGGACTAAACCCACCAGAAGCTCATTCAAATTTGAAAAGATGTGGATGGAACATGACAATATCTATGACAAGATAAAAGAATGGTGGGGATGGAATGGTGAAGGCACTGCTCAATTTAGATTGGTTCAAAAGCTCAAAAATGTCAAAAAACAAGTCAAAATCTGGAATAAAAGCGTTTTTGGCAATGTGTTTGATAATAAAAAGAAGTTAAAACAAAAACTTCAGGATCTGGAAATAAAAATGGATACTATGGGGAGATCGGCTGAGGACGAAGCTAATGAAAAGAATATTCTTTCAGAGTTGCATACGATCTGCAGCAGAGAGGAATCTTTATGGAGACTTAAATCTAGAGCTATTTGGCTTAAAGAGGGAGACAGGAATACGAAGTTCTTTCATATGACCACTTTGAAACACAGAGCCTGTAATAGGATCTTAGAAGTTTCTAAAAGTAATGGAAATATCATAAAAGATCCCAATAGCATCAAGAAAGAAGCGCTTGATTTCTATAAAAAGCTTCTTGAGGAGAGGAATAACATCAATTCTGAAGCTATTTCTTTTATGTTGGAGGCCATTCCCCAAGATAAAATTGAGGAACAAAAATTTAGAAATATCACCACAGCGGTCACGCTTGAAGAGCTGCAAAAGGTTGTATTTTCTCTAGAGGGTGACAAGGCTCCTGGTCCGGATGGGTTCTCCATAAATTTTTTCCAGAAATTTTGGGAAATCTGCTCGGAGGATCTTCTCAGAGCGGTGAATGAATTTTATAGAACGGGAAATCTTTTGAAAGAGCTAAACAACACTCACATTGTGCTGGCCCCAAAAAAAATGGATGCTAAAGATTTCAAAGACTTCAGACCTATCAGCCTTGTGAATGCTATCTATAGAATTTTTACCAAAATTATTACTACTAGGCTTCAGCTCATTATGAATGATCTAATCTCAAGGCAGCAGAGTGGCTTTATCAAAGGCAGGATTATACAAGATGGAGTGATTATGGTTCACGAGACCATACATTCTATGGAAAATAATTATAAGGAAAATATGGTCCTCAAGCTTGATATGAATAAAGCCTTTGATAAGGTCTCTTGGGTTTTCCTTGACAAAGTCTTAACTAAATTTGGTTTTCCGGACAAATTTAGAAAAATTATTAAGGCTTGTATCTCTACGGCCAGATTCTCAGTGGTGGTTAATGGTGAGCCTGTGGGTTTTTTCACCAGCAGCAGAGGGCTTAGACAAGGGGACCCTATCTCCCCCTTGCTCTTCATTCTTTTGGCTGACAGCCTTAGTAGAACAATTGGCAAAGCAGTTAATGACGGTCTTCTAAATGGCTCTAAGCCCACTTCCATCAGTCAAGCTGTCTCCCATCAGCAATTTGTGGATGATACTATCCTTCTTCTTCTGGCATCAGTCATTGAAGCCAAGGCTACCAAGGCTTTACTGCGGCTCTACGAATCTACTTCTGGGCAAGAGATCAATTATGATAAAAGCTCCATCTTCTTTTTCAACACTCCTGAGGAAAGGCAGCTTAAAATTGCTAAAATTCTGGGTTGTAAAATAAGTGCACTTCCAGCCACTTACTTGGGCCTTCCTCTCGGCACTAGGAAAGTCTCTAGCAAGGTGTGGGATGATTTATTGGAGAGATTCCAAAAAAAATGGCTGGTTGGAAAGGAGCCATTTTATCTAGTGCTGGCAAGTGCCTTCTCATTAAAAGTACTCTTCAAAATCTACCCATTTATGTCATGTCACTCTACAAGATCCCCTCTTCCTTCAGAGATAAGATTGAAAGGATTCAGAAAAAAAATTTATGGCAAGGCATGGAAGAGAAGTTCAAATTTCACTTAGTGGCTTGGGATAAGGTTTGCACCCCGAAATTTAGGGGAGGTTTGGGTATAAAAGATATTGAGAAAATGAATGAGGCCCTCATTGCTAAAATGGGCTGGAGAATGTTGTCTGAGAAACAACCCTGGATTGATTTAATCAAAGAAAAATACCTGAATCATCAATCTGTGTACTCTTTCCTGCAAGATGAGCACCTTCCCTTTGGTTCCATCTTTTGGAACAATCTGGTTAAGAGCAGAAATTTCATTAAGCAGGGCAGTAAATGGAAAGTGGGGGATGGTAGGGACATTAACTTCTGGGATGATAATTGGTTTAATGGCAATCTCATGGATAGGTTTGGGATTGTTAAGGACAGTCTTGTAAGCAAGTATGGCATTAAAATCAAGGACTATATTGAGGAAAATGGTACCAGCAAGAATTGGAAAAAACTTTCTGTGGAGAGAAATGATCTGATGCAAATTACTTCCTCCCTTCAAGATCAATTAGATCTTATTCCCTTAAGTCAACTGGATTCCAAGGATGAGCTGGTATGGAATAATTCCAATGATGGGAATTACTCTGTCAAAACTGGTTATAATAATTTCTTCCACAGTAGTCAAACAGAGTTCAATTGGAATAAGATTTGGATGACTGAATTAACTCCTAAAATAAATTTTTTCCTTTGGCTGGCTATCAGAGGCAGGATTCTTACCACTGACAACCTGATGAGAAGAGGATTTATAATGCCTAATAGGTGTCATCTTTGTAAGAAAGATTCTGAGGATATCAGTCATCTGTTCATACATTGTGAGTATGCTACCAGAATATGGAGTTTTTCCCTCTCTAAATTTGAAGCTCTATGGGTGGTGCTGAAGGATCTAAATCAGCTATGGACTCAATGGAATCCACCCTTTAGGCATTGTGTTGTCAAAAGGATCTGGAAGCTGGCTATCCCTCATTTAATCTGGAGGATATGGAAGGATAGAAATGATATTATCTTCAGAAATAAGAAGCAAAACTATAAACTTAGTATTGGTAAAATCTCTAATGGTATCAAAGAGAACATTGCTAGATTTAAACCCCCCAAGAACAAGAGATATCCAGAGAATGAAGAATATATCTTATCCAATTGGTAGATTGGAACTGTCAATAGTCGTAGCAATCCTGGGAATAGCATTGATAGATCTTTGATTAAATGGCATCCTCCTGATTTTAATTGGTTTAAGTTGAACTTTGATGGGGCCTCTAAGGGGAACCCTGGGATTGCGGCAGGGGGAGGAGCGATACGGGATCATAAAGGTAGTCTGATTGCTGCGTATGCTGGGAAAATGGGAATTCAAACCAATCATTTTGCTGAAGCATTATCTGCTTTATGGGGCCTGAGAATTGCCCAGACTCAAAATATCCAGAACCTCATTATTGAAGGGGACTCCCTGAATATCATTAATCTCCTTAAACAGTGCTCATCTCCAAGTTGGAGCATCAAGGATTTTATCTCAGAGTCCATAAATATTTGTCAAACATTCAATAACATCAGGATCATGCATACTTACCGGGAGGGTAATAAATTGGCAGATGCGCTGGCTAATTATGGCATTAATGTTAATCACATTGTTTGGGATAACAATAGCATCCCTAAGCAGCTTCAAAACAGCATTCATGCGGATTTCTATACGCACGCAATTTCTTGAGTTGAGATATGATTATTGGGTGTGGATCAGTATCAATAAAACTCCCACACGTGTTGACTTAAAAACTATGATTATGCAAATCCTGTCGAATAATCAAGATAGTGTGAAGTATATGGGGAAGTCCAAGTGGAGTTACTTTGATATGAAAATCGCGCATGCGGGCAACACTGTGCTTGCTAAAATTTGTATACAAGGCTCCACGGATACCGAAGACAGTAATAAAGTAATTGATGATAGGGAGTGGGCTAGCAAAAAGGCCGTTATTCCCACATGTGGATTTCCGCAGGCTCAGATCAGCAGACACGCGGACGTTCGTGGGAATAGAAACGGATCTCATTTTCAACATTGTGTGGATTACAATAGTAAAAAATAGACTGGCTTCAGCGCTCTCAAGGATTTTGGAATTTGTTGCAAACAGTTAAGCACAGTGAAGATGGGGGGTCCCCCTTGCCAAATTGAGCCTAGTGCGGACCCAGACTGGAAGGATAATGTTGAGTTATGGAATATACTCAGCAAGGGCGGCATCACCAACTTCATGGAGAAGGTTCAGGGACATGATCAAAGCATCTCAGTGTGTTTTGTGAAGGATTGGAAGGAGCGGACTGTGGAATATGGGGGGCAGAAGATCTTGGTCAACGAGGAGCTTATTGCTGAAGTGACCGGTCTTAGCATGGAGGGCTACCGTTTTTTTAACAAAAGGGTCGACAGAGATGTTGAAGAGAGGAGATTTGTGGAGGGATCTGAGAAGCTGATCTATATTACCGTGGGCCTGCTTGTTAGCTCGATCCCTCCGCCTTATGATGAGGTTACTCGCATGATGATACGATTCATCTCTTTGGAAGGGAGGTTTGTCACCATACCTACTAAGCACCTTATCTTTCTCAACCACTTCCGTAGGAATCGCTGGGTTTGTTTCCCCCATTATTTGCTGAACTCTCTTGAGCGCTCCATTTTGGAGTTTCAAAAGCATACCCAGGTGGTTCCTTTACACCAGGGGCTTATTTTGCTGCTGCATAAATTTTGTCTTCTTAGGTATCCTGGTCTCCCTTCCTCTCCTAGCTCTGTTCCCCCTATGCCGGGTTCTGCTGCTGCTAGCCCCATTTCTCCACTCTCTGCCCCCGCCACCGCTGCTGTCACCCCCCTGCCGGCCATCCAGGCTTCATCTTCCATTCCCCCTGCTGCTGCTCCCGCCCCCCACCTCACTTCCACCTCAGCCAGACCAGTCACCAGGGCATCTAGAAGGCTTAACCTCGATACTCTTGCTGCGGGGAAGGGCCCTCATGAAATTGAAATTGCACATGACCTCCTGAATATTAGCAGTGCTAGTCCCCGAGATGTGCATATGGAGAGCTCTACAAAAAGGTTGGATGCCTTAGAAGCTGAAATGAAGCTGTTGAAGGATGAGGTTAAGAACTTGGCAAAACAGAAAGGAAAGAGGAAGGAGGAGGAGGTGGATATTGATAACAGCCAGATTGAAGATATCTACAAGAAGCTGAACTCCTTAGACTCCCGTTTAGGGAAGGCCAAAACTCGTCATGACTACAATATGGCCATTTTTAGTGTGATTGAGGAATTCATTGAGCAACATGTCAGAAGTGTCTCCAATCTCAGCAGAGTTCCGGCAACACTTTGGGGCAATGATAAAGAAAGCAAAAGGACCATTGATCAGCTGGATAAGACTGACGCTGCCCACATGACAACTTTGGGAATGTTCAGATCCTGAAGAACATCAAAACCAGCATCGACAAAGCTGCCAAGAAGTAGTTGTAGGTGCTTTAGCTGCTCTTGTTTGTTTTTTTGTTGTTTTTTTGCGGTTTCTTTGCTGCTTTTGTGCAGAGTTTTTGTTGTTTTGTCTTGTTTGGGTAGCTATTTTTTGGCTACTTTGGGCTTCATTGTCATACTTGGATTCTGATCCTTTTTTCTCTGATTTTCATTCCTATTCTGGCTCCTAGGCCCTCTGTTGTACTCAAGGGTATAGTCATATAATGTTTAGTCCCACATATAAAAAACATAACAAACATTAATGGAGAATCCGAAATATTCTTCAAAATAATGAATCCTGGAACTTTCACATCCATGGGAAAGAAAATGAGAGAGGGCTCACGGAATTAAGCCACATGGTATGGGAAAAATGTGGGGGCATTTTAAAACTTCAATGGCAAAAATAAATTATGGCCAAAAACAATATTAATATGTCCATGTTGTGGTTAAGGAAGCAGGAAACAGTTTGAAAATTTTCAGGGCTCGAGATTACTGTGCCCATTTAATTATGACATTTGGGTTTAAAATCAACGCTTAACCTAGTTGCTCGTGGGTTTGTTTAACAGTTTTTTTTTTTCACTTGAATTTTATTTTTCTGTTAAATACATAGAGAAAAAAACAATAGATGTGATACTTTTGAAGCTATACATTTCACAAAAGTTTCTACTATTATGTAGAGGTTTAAAATCTAATATGAGGATTTTCAACCTATTTATGAAGCATTCCAAATGGGGTAATAGATACAAATATGTTTGAGAGCATAATTATTGAGTTTGTTGTTAATAAAATTGAAATCTGTGTGGATGAGCCTGGACGAGTGTTAAAAAATATATGTTGAAGGTACTTAAGTGCAACCATGAGAATTTAATGTTGGGAAATTGATGTTTGTATAGATATTATTTCATTTATTTCTATTTCATTTATTGCTAGAGATTATTATTCCTAGTAAAGCTTTCATTTATGTTTTTAAGTTTTCAATCCTGTTGAGAAAGGATTATAAATAAATAATCTCTCCATTTCAACTTTTATATCATTGTATATAAGGATTGACATGTGTTTGTTTTATAAGGAAATTATCTTTGAGGAGGTAAGTAGTTCTCCATTTGGATGTGAGAAGAGCCACTATATATATTATTCAAATAATTTATTTATACAACGCAAAAATGTCTATAGATGTTATTAAAATAACTTATATATACAATCTAAATAATCATATATATGGTAATATGTGGAATTAAAATCTTCAATCCCTAAGTTTTTGGGAAAATATAAAAAATCTCTCTTTTTCTATTATCATTACAAAAGATAAGTAATAAAAGGGATATTCATAATATATATTTGAAACGAGAGAGATCAAAATGTAAGAAAATAACATTGGAGCACATCTCCGATTATAAAGTTATTTGATCCTTCCATATAGCTAAATTTCCTAAGGAACATTGATAGGAAAATAAGATAAATTTTCAACATGTTATATATGTTTTTTTAATCTTTATCTTACATAGAAAAACATTATTTCTATTAACAAAATATTTTTAGATATAGTTACAAATCTCAATCAAATTGCGTTTGAATGTTAAAATAATAATACAATGCAACAAAAAAATTCTTTTTTTTTCTTTCAAAACTTATAAAATAAGAATCTCATTGGATAAAGAAAATAATCTAGCAAGGAGCAAAGATCTTTCTTTTTTTATACACAAGAGACTAATCAAATTGAATAATATTTACAAAGTTTCTTTCTCCTCTAACAAACTCACTACGTCATCTTTCTCATATCCAAAGCTTACAAATTTACAAAGCAACGTATGCTACTATAAGAGGAATTGGAAAGGTCTTCAAAAATGGGAGCCACATAGCTAATTATTAAATTTTAAAGATCCTTCAAATTTGCAATCAATAATGTAAGCTCTAAGTCCCTTTTCTAAAGTTTCCAAAACCATAAGGAATATGTTTTGTCGTCCACCCAAACCAATAGGCATCATTACATGCCATGCTCCCTCCAATCCAATCCCATGGGAAAGAGAGGGAGCATACCTCTAAGATGCAAAAGGTGAGGGAGGGAAAAAAAATCACCAAACATATACAAAAACCAACCAACTTACCAAAAAACAATAACACTCCCATATAAAAAGTTCAACACCTCTTAATAAGGAAGAAAATAAATAGAACTATCTTTATAAAACCAAATTTTCCAATGAGTATAAACACCTTTTCATGCTACCACAAGAATACATGGATTCCCATACCTCACAAAAAAAATTCTATGTATTTCAAAAGGAGAAAAAAATTGATAAAGAACTAAGAAGAAAAGCATTTAAGACTACCTTTATATCCATTTCTAAAAAAGAGCTAAGAAAATAACTAAGATTCTCAAGCTAAATCAACAAAATAAAGTTGTGATACTTACCTCACAAGAGAATGCAACTCTAAATTGCAATCTCAAACTCCTCATGAGCCCAACTAATCCAAAAGATCTCTCCAAGCATCTAGCTCATCCAAGTTCTTTCCCCCAAAAATGAGGCTGAAAATTCTCTCCAAGCTTCAAAGTGGGGGTATATGAAGAGAAATCCCAAAGGATTCTCACCAATGAGAGGGTGAAATGTGTCACTCTCTTCCATTTCCCAACATGACTCCCACAAGTCCCTATATAAAAAAAGACAAGAGTAATAATGGAGGAGAATCCCCCAAAATCTAAATTAAAATTAAAACTAAATTTCCTCCACTCCAAGGTGGCTCACAAATCAAACTCATTAATAATTATGTAGACATGAGTGGCTTAAATGGGAGGGAAAATCTCATTCAAGCCTTGAAAAATACCCTCCTACCCATAGGTAGGGCCCAAGGGGTCTGTTTTGGTGAAAATGAGACCACTAACACAAAAAACAACACTTACAACTTCAAATTCAGGTTTGGAAAATGTGGCACACATGTAGAGGTGGTGGGGCCCACCCAACTCATGTTTAAGTGTTCCCATACCTCTAAGAACATGATTAATAATAATTAATCATCCCTAACACAAGTAGGAACCATTAAGCCCCTAACTGACTTAAATCAAGGGTTAAACAAAATTTAATACAATAAGGGTCAAGGGGACACAACTAAGGGCGTTCAAAACAATTGAAACAAAAACACAAGGCCAAATGAAAAATAAATAAAGGGAAAAGTTTCAACCTAGTCAGCTGCTTGTGCAAATTGAAGGTAAATCTATGAGTCCCACATTCTCATGTGGTGTTACCTATAAATTTCTACACACTCAAGGCAAATCTAAAATCCAACCGACATGATAAAATATCAATATAAATCATGATGAAAATGCAACTATAAAATATCAGTTACATAAAATTCCACCACATCTACTTTACCAATTATACATCGAAGTACAATCGAAATGTCATAGATATGTAACTCAAAATCATGATCATTATCAAATCTCATATAACAAAAAAATATATAATCTACAATATCATAATATCATCATCTTAATAACATTCATCAATGACGAACAAGAAGTAGTGGTAACAATACTAGGAATGTGAATCTCATACATAACCTGCCAAGTTAGGTTAATTTTTTCCAAATAAAGATGACAAGATAATGTACATGTATTTGAGAATTTAACCAATATAAGCATTATCCAAATATAGTTCGAGTAACCTTAGATCACAAATATTTATTCCAGTTAATCGAAACTGAGTAGTGATAGTAAGAGTGGTAAACTGGTTTTGTGAGTCTTGTATACCTTCCTACCAAGGTTAGGTGATAATAAGAATTACAACCAAGACATTTTGATTTAATTCAAATAAATTCATGGTACTATTCTCTTAAGTTTCTCCAATCACAAACTAATCACCAAATCGTTTGTTAAGTAAGGGAAAGAGAACTCGAGGGGCACTATAACATTTTTGTGCAAGAGTACATGATGTGTCAATTGGGTAAGGGGAGATTTCAAAATGCAGTTTTATATCAACCTTTTCCCATTCTAGAGAAGTAGTGGGAGGATATTTGTATGGATTTTCTTTTGAGAATTCCCAAAATGTAGAGGGGATTTGATTCCATCTCTTTTGTGGTGGATAAATTCTAATATGATGACACATTTCATTTCTTATAGGAGGGTTAGTGATATACATAACATTGTAAATTTTTTCTTCACGAAGATCATGAGACAACCTTTCTTGTTTTATAATAGTTTGTTTGATAGGGACACTATGTTTTTGGCCATTTTTGAAAACATTTTGGAATAATATGAATAACAACATCCACTAAATATTTTTTCTTACATCTAATAGAATCTGGTCAAAATGTGTATTTGCATAACATTTTGTAGGTTATATTTCAATGAAAATGAATGCCTAATCTAACTCTCAAAACAATTTTTTCATGGATTTTTTTTTCAATATTATATGGGTTGTAAACATAAGTACATTCTTCTAAGCATTTCCTACTATTCACATTATAATAAAATACTATAATAACATGTTATGCGAGTATATGACTTAATAGTTTGAAGTCGACATTTAATGAATAGTTTTATGTACCTCCAAACTTTGAGTACATTAATTCATGTCCTATTCAAAAGTGGGAGAGGATGTTCCATTGGCAATATTTAGCCCATGCAATAGTCCATCCAATGAAGCAATCATGCTCATAAACATCACATAAAGCATTTTTTTTTCTTAAATCCAATATATAAATGGATCCCTCAATATACCAAAATATTCAAATGTTTTAATATAAACAATTGTAAAAATTCTATTTTACTCACAGATTTACGAAGAGATTAATTTTTTAATGCGACGGAATTCCTATTTTTAAATTAAAAAAAAATGTGAATTATATCAAACACCAATTTTAACGCCAAGTACATTTAAAAAAAAAAATTACAAAAAAATCTTACAATTAGCATTCGAAAAGAGGAACGCAAATTAACATCCTCCATAAAAGAACATTTTTCTCGCACTAAAATCTCAAAATCAGACAAAATGTTTGTTGGGTTCGTGAGGCATTGCCACGTCTCTCCTCTAACGAGGCAACGTGTTCAGTTTCCTCCTAATTTCATCTCCACCTGTGCTTCACCACCCTTATATATACTTTGGTCTTATTAAACTCTAGTAATAATAATAAATAGTAAGGCAGATCGATGTCTGGGGAGATAGAAAGGCTATGGAAGGTGGTTGCCGAGCTTCCAACCCAAAATGCACATCACCAGGTAATATCACTTTTGTTGAGCCATTGCCGATTCTACAATTTTACAGGGCATTCCATTAACGCAGCAAATGCAGGGCTCGCTACTAGAGAACAGGAAATTTCCATACTTTCAGGTGGATAATAGTATAGACGATTTGCATTTATGTTTCTTTTAAATGCTATATATATATTAGTGTGAGTAATATTGTGTTTGTGCAGGGAAACTCCTCCTCCTCCTCCTCGCATGCGTGGCAGAATGTAAAAAAAACTCAAACAGAGAATGAAAAGGGTGAGGAGGCTCGACTGATTGAACTGCAAAACAAATTGCGGTAAGTACGTTTATTTAAAGTTTTGGTGTTATGTTTCATTTATTGAGTTTGTTTTCATGGTGTGAGTTGTTATTCATTAATGATGATCAGGTATGAATTTAGAGATAAGGAGATTTTAAAGAGAGTGGTGAGGTGGGCAAATGAAGAGGGGGTTCTTATAATGTTGGGGAAAAGCATCATACAAACCTGCGTTTACCATCACTGTCTGAAGAAGAACACATTCATCGCCAAGGGAAAATTACATAGGCGGTTAGAGACGTTCATGAAACGCAAAGAATATGGTATGGAAGCCCGGTGGTTGAAGTTGAGTGGGAATGGGAATGTTGCGTGTAAATGTTACACGGCATTGCTCGGGGCGATTGCTGTTGACACCAACATTCACAATGCAATATCTGTCTTCAACGCTTTGAGGAAATGGAGCGATTCAAATCATGTGTAAAAGCTGTGTGTTTTTTGAGCAGAGTCTTTTATGATGGCACATTTCATTGCTTGTACGAGGAATAGTGATGCAACTGACATTGTAAATGTTTTCTTTCACTGAGATCATTGAGAAAATCCTTGTTTTATTTTTAATATTGAATTTGATGGGGACACTTAAGTTTTTGGCCACTTTTTTGCAGACATTGTGGAAGAAGATAAATACAAATTTAAAATTCATTTCGGTGTATCACCCAAAGACTAATATACAAACAAAGGTGTTGAATAGGATCCTTATAATCTAGGAACATGGGAATTGGCGATTGCAATATAATAATTCACATGAGAATTGGCGATTGCAATATAATAATTCAGTTAATAAGTGCATGAGTAAAACACCATTCCATATTGTGTACGGGAGTAACATGTGATGAGTGGCGGAGGTGAGAGAGTTACCACATAATGAAGGAGAAGTGAACTTGATAAATTTTTGTAAAACATATCGGGGAGATAATTGGAATACTAAGACTTGATAGTATTCAAATAAGATTCGGCCATGTAAGACTTTGAAGAAATTGGTTTTGAAAGTTTTCTTATATTGAAAGATTTTGAGGAAATTGGTGTAGAAAGTTTTCGGCATTGATATTAAATTGATATCAATAACATATTTAATTTAATATTTAATTTAATAACATATTTAATTTAATCTCTCTATATAGAGAAGAATTAAAAGTGTTAATTTAAAAAATGGTGAGTGGATTGGAGAAAGCGGATGTTAGAAAGAGTTCATGGAAATTTGTGTAAAAATTTTATGGAACTCAATTTCTTGTGGGAATTGATATTAATAATATATTTAATGTGGTATATCTATATTTACAAAGAAGAATTAAAGGTGCCAATTTAAAAAATGGTGAAGTGGATTGGAGAGAGCGGATGTTAGAAAGAGTTTATGGAAATTTGTGTAGAAAGTTTATGGGATTGATTTTTTTAGGAATACATATTAATAACATATTTAATGTGGTATATTTATATATAGAGAAGAATTAAAGGTGTCAATTTAAAAAATGTTGAGATGGATGGTGCGATAGATTAGAGGGAGCGGATGTTAAAAAGAGTTCATGATGATAGAAAAGGGATAATTAACATTGGGATCATCTAAACCCATGAAGGAGATTAAGGAGCTACACTATATAAGGAAGTGTTAGAAGTTTCAATTTAAAAAATGGTGAGTTGGATGGGAGAGTAGATGTTGGAAAGATTTTATGATGAAAGCAAAGGCATAATTAACACTGGGATTATGAAAAGACACAAGAAAGAGTTCGAGTATTTGGTAACAACTTGGATAAGCAGTGCTAATGCTATGAAAAAGGGCATTTGGATACTTAGTACTATGTAAAATTTTCAAATTACATTTGGATTCACATAACATTTTAGATTAACTAAAAGTAGTTTAAATAGTTGGAGTCTTTTGTTTGTATTTTGTGTTGGTGGGCCATGTGAAATAATTACATTTTTGTTTGGCCAAAAAATATTATGTTACATCATTTGGAGTGTGTGCGAGTCTTACACAATGTTTGTGTAGTTTACAATCTTATTGTGAAATGTTTAATCTATTGAATTCTACACAATTTTGTGAAGTATTTATGCAAGTTACACAAGATGTGGATATCAATATTATAAGAATCGATGGGTTGGAGGATACCACTAGATAGTAAGGAAAACAAAAGTCTATCGAGATTTTTTGAACACTAAGACGACTCAAAAAATTAAGAAAGTTTCACAATACTGTAACTTGTAGTGAAAATTTATAATGATGACTAGAATCCATGAAGAATTGGAAAAAGATCAATTAAAGTTGTGAAAATTATAATGATGACAGCTAGAATCTATGAAGCATTGGAAAAAGATCAAGTAAAGCTGTAAAAGCTCAAAAAACTTGATGGTGTCTAGATATCGGGTCCTAATTTGGACCATAATAATATATTAGTTTTAGGAGTTGAGTTGTTGCATTAAATGGATATATAATCAATTTTCAATTTCCTTATGGAGTTAGTTTTAATTTCACTTTTTAGAGAACAAACACTATTTGAGATTAAATCTTAGAGAAAAAATAAATGAACGTGTAAGTAAGTTCAGTAGAATAATTTAAATAAATAATTAGTGATTGATATGTGTGTTATTCTTAATTGAGTATATAAATAAATATTATTGAGTTGTGTTGTTCTATTGTTGGATTCTATTTAATTTTATTGCACAAATTGTTTGTATGTTTTCTTCACGTGGCTATGAAGGTTGTTTGGTGTATGGAGGTTATTCATTGAGTATTCCAACCATGTCTATGTCAAGATATTATACATGTAGCAATTTATTTAACTCAAACCTATTTTATAAATGTAGAAGGATAAATTACCTAATAATATTTTGAAGCTTATTGGCCAACACTAAATGAACTATTCATCTAGCTATTAAGATTCAATACAAGTGATAACTCTGTAGTGTGTTTGAAATATTTACCTTAAAAAACATCATACATCATCATGTGAGAAATCATATGGTCTGTAACCTAGGAAAACTTATTTATCATCCCATAGCATAACAACAACTAAATAATTTTTCTTATATCTAATAAAATCTAGTCAAAATGTGTCTTTGCATAGCATTTTGCAGGCTATATTTAAATGAATATGAATTCCTAATCTAACACTCAAAACATTTTTTCATGGAATTTAATTTTTAATATTGTATGGGTTGTAAAAGCAAGTATATATTTACAAGCATTTCCTACCATTCACATTGTAATTAAATATTATAATAGTTTATTTTGGTTGATTCAAACTGAGAAACATTATTTTTTTCAAAAAGTTTTGGTGTCCCCAGATTTCACCTTGAAATCTGGGACTACCCATTTGAAAAAAAAATTGTTCTTATAAAATAATATGTCTTTTTGCGTTTTTATTGCCAGAAGATGTTTGTATTATGTTAGGATATTCCCAATGAATCATATGAGCCAATTTCGACAAATACCCATATGCCCAAACTCATTTTATCCCTCCGCCAAAGTTTTGTCTGCGGTAAATTTTTATTTAATTATTTATTGAATAAATAATGCCCCATTTGAAGTAAATTGTGCTCTGGTTGAATCTTGTTGAAGTTTTGCATGCCAGTATTCACTCATCTCATTAGGGTTCTCACTAGGAATGAATTAAGGGAATTGTCTACAACTTCTGGAAACTTTTTTCACTTTTATTTATTTATTTTTCATTTTTCTCTTTTATTTATTTCTTTTGTGTTTTTCTCTAGTCTTCTCCTCAATTTCTTTGTTAAATTCCCCTAGGTCAATTCCTTCGCTAGTATAGTCTATTTAATTTCCTGAAGCATATGGAGATCATCTACCGACATAACACCAGAAGGAATTAGCCTCAAAATGCAAGCTTCTAACCAATAAATATGAAGTCATGCACAAAAAACCTCTCCCAAGCAAGTCACATTTTCTGGAATTAATGAGTGTAAGCCATAATGGGATTTTTAGTAGCTGCAACCAGGGTGAAATTTCTTACCTGCCTTGCAAGGTACTTTTTCCCATGAAGTCAAAGTCATTTAAGTTGGGATGGGAAAATTAGAGGTGACAGGTAGGCAGAAATTTCTTACCTACCTTGCAGGGTAAAAATTTCTATTATACAATAAAGAAAAATCACTTAAAGCACTAGTGGGAATGTTCTGCCTGCATAACAGGCTAACTTTTCCCATCATAAGGTTTTATTACCTATACAAGCCACACTTTTTCAAAAGAAGCTATTTTCAATACAAGTCGCACTTTTTGGGAAGTCACTTAAGCTGCAGTGGGAAAATTAGAGGTGGCAAGTAGGTGGGAATTTATTACCTGCCTTACAAGGTAAAAATTCCCATTATAAAAGTCAAATAAATTAATTGGAAGAAGGGATTTTTAGAGCTGTAGTGCAGGGTGAAAATTCCCATCAGAAGTTGACTTCTTATTTTTAGAATTCACCCTTGCCAAAAAGTGCGACCCATTTAGGCATTAAACAATGCTTTTAATGATATTTATTAATAGCTTCTTTGCCTAATTTTGATGCCAAGGATGGAGGAAAAGTCAATGCATGAAGATAAGCCAAAAAGAACTAAAGGAAGCATGCTAAAAATAAATAAATTAACTTTATTTAATGGCAGTGAGAAGCATGTGAAATTGGGCGCCCAATTTGGGTGAGTACACATGTTTATTTATTAATTAATTTCCTGGAATAGGATGGACAATTATTAGAAATAGAATACTGAGGGTTATATAAATATGGGCTGCCATAATGAAGAAGCAATTAAATATTTTTGCTAAGGATTGCAGCCCGGACAATTTTGGCGCCAAAGAAAGGAGGATTTGTGCATCTGGAGGTTTTTTCATTGCCAAGAAGCTTCAAGGTTTGACGCATAGGGTTGGAATGGCTTGATTTATGCTATGATAATTATCTACATGTTGATATAAGTTCCTAGGTGAATTTAAAAATATTTATGCTTGATTTACATGCAAGCAAAGCCTCAAATTGTAGGGCACCGGGCTTCATATGCAATTTTTTGGTGACAGAAATCAAGTATTCATGCTCTGGACTTCATCTTTGTCTTAAATAATTATAGGTATTCATTACATGTGAAAGGAAGTTCAAATAAATGTCAGGTACATTGAATATATCTTCCGAATCTGAAGAAATTTCCAAATCTGCATGAGTTGATCTAGTTATAAAGAATTTCGACAGGATTAAAAGAAAAAGAGCACAAACAAAGATTGCTCTAGCCATGATGAAGTGAGATGAAAGAGAAGGGTGAGTAGAATCATGCATAGCTTCCAGATTTGTTGATATCAACGACACAGACATAGGCCCAGAACCCATCTCTGAAATAATTGACAGGTCCAAGGCCAGAAAGACATTTCTCATGCGAGCAATGAAAATCAGTGGAATTATTCAAGCATCAGCATTCCCAGTCACAACTTAGTTTCCTAAATTTATCATGGAGTGTGCAAGATCATACCATCCTCTTTCCAGAACAATCCGAGATGCTGCGAGAAAGAAAATTATTAGGCTGGATGCACTGTTTATCAATTATTGTCTGAAGATTCTGACATGAATAGTGGTGATTGTAATTAGCATGCTGGATTCAAGAAATATATGGGAGAAACACAAAGCAGATTGTGTGGGCATAATGAACAAAATATATATGAAGAATCCCAGGTCTCCATCAAAGTTCCTGAGGACTCTTCCGTGATTCAACTTGGTGCAGGAGGTGGATGATATCACTAAATTGCTTTGTAGGATAAGTGGAGAAGCCAAATACTCACAACTTTCACTCATGGATGTATGCTTTTGTTAGGACTATCGAGATCAACAGAGCTGATTCGATAATCAATTGGGGAGAGATCATTAGTGACAACATCGGTGAGTAAATTTTGAGTGTGAGGTAGTCTTACAGCTTCAAAATGACTTCATACTTGGTATATTCAGCAGCCTCGTAGGGTATATTTTCCAAGTTGGATAGACGAGGTGTACTAGAAAAAGATCCTATCTTTGATTGCTATCCATAGTTGAAAGTTCCTGAGTGCCACAAAGATTACAAAGTGGTCAATGATGGGTTATTCTATGAATTCATTTGCAAACTAAATAATGATCTGAAGACCAACAGGGTAAGAAAAGAAGCTTGGGAAGCTGCATCTCAGCATGATAGCATTTTCATCCAGTTTGCAGACTTCACCTATCTCAGAGTGACTGGCCTTTCGGGAAAACTAGTAAATTTTTTGAGGAATCCAAATGACAAGTGGGTCATCATGGAGTATGCAAAAAACTCGTGGAGATATATTCCTTGCAATCAAAGAGACATAATTCTACAAGTTTCTTTCCAGTTACAGTGGGTTACTATAGCTACCAGAACATCCACAAAGCTAGAGGAGTCAAAGCTGAAATGTTTTATGAGTATGATCTTGAGTTCTTCCCAACATGGCTAAACTTTGACCCATATGGAGTAGCGAAGAAGACAATATCCTAGGAGTACTCATATGTGCCTTCATTGGAGGACTTCTGGATGAAGTAAAGGAATGTGTATGAAGTCAGAAAGAAATACTTCAATAGTTTATCAGTGTAACAAGTGTCTGATTATGGTTTGACATGAATACCTATAGATCTTGTAGATGATGGCCATGTGATACTTAACTTGTATCATCAGATGGGAGGAGATAGAGCTTCTCTTCTGGAAAACATTGGTGGCTACCAGATGATTGAAGAAAGATGTTCTACAGTTCTGGTTAACACTTTGAACTGGTTGCTGACAAAGGGGTATTGCTTGGATGAAGCTTTGATGAATTAGATCACAGGAAAATTTACCACAGAATACTCCAACAAAAGAAAGCACGAAGGTGAAAGCAATAGAAGGCCGAAAAATCCTAAAGTTCACAAGAAGTCTCACATACATGAGAAGGCCAAATCTACAAATATCATGCCAGTTCTAGCTTCTCCAACATCAACTCATAGCACTTCAGCAGCCCCAGACATCAGAGAGATTTGTTGTTCCTTCTTTGAATCCAACGTCATTTGTATTTTCTCCTCGACCACTCAGGTCTTCACCTATCCATCTGGAGAAGTTGAAAGCATAGATGGTGAAGTTTGAAAAGGCATTATCTTTGGACAATTTGGAGGGTAGCAATCATAACACAGTGGAAAATTATGATAGAGCAGAAACAGAGCATGAGATGGTGGTGCACTTGACAGATTCTCATTCCCCAATAAGAAAATTTCATCATGGTTAGCTTTGCAGACAATCCCAAAAGCCAGAGAGGAGGTCAACCTAGAAGAGCACGACTTTTAGCCACTCTTGAGTTTGGGAGGAAGAGATAGAAGACCTAAAGTTGCCAAAACGAATTCTAGGTTGATTATTGAGGAATCAGGACAGAATTTCATCGAGTTATCTATTCTAGCAGAAGGAAAGCACAAGGGAGAGCTCATGATAGCTGATATAGTAGTGACCAAAGTTCCAAAAGGTCAAACTACCACAAAAGGATTAAATTAGGATACAAAGACTCTAATGAACGCTTTATTCCTTAAGATTAAAAAAGAGAAGGCTAAGAGATCCAATGTAACATCCCAAATTTATAGTAAGTTAAATTAACTATGGTTACGTCTAATTAGGATTAGACGAGATCATCATTGTGTGTAAGAATTCATTTGGTTCATCATGTCATGACCCACAACTTCTGTTATGGGGCATGACACTGTTGAATGGGTAACCCCACACCCACCTTGATGATCCTTCCTAAACGTGATTAGGCCTTGATCATAGGTAAAACGGTTCATAAATGATAATGAATCTTTCGGTTACTTTATTTTAATCAATTTAGTCGTATTTTGTTTTGTTCGAATTTTGCAATGACCGTAATAATAGCTGCCTTTGTTTAATTTGACGATGCTATTTCAAGCCAGCTTTATGAGAATATTTGAATTATTATTTACGGGCTTAGTGATTTTCGTTTATTGGAATGTTTCGTATGGAATGTGGAAATTCAAATAATTATTATTATCATATATTGTTGGTAATATGTGAACTTGTATTATGATGATTAATTTTAACTTAACCATTAAGTTGGAACACAAATAAAATAAAATAAAAATTAAAAAAAATGCAATATTAATTTGTAAAACTAGTAATGTATATTCTAGAAGGATTTGAAATGTAAGCCAAAAGTTATATATATAGCATAAGTATGTGGCATGCATTAATGCACGTGCTAACATCGGGAAGCCTGAAAATTCTCGAATATGTTTCCCAACTATAGTTTCTTTCATTATATTGTTTTTCTTTTATTTCTCCTTGTTTATTTTCATTCTTACCTTCTGGGATACCTACATGAGTTTTAGAAGAAGGAAGGATTCAACTTGTTGGAGCTGGAAGAGTAAGAGATTGTTGATTTTGGGTTTACTTCAGGCATGAATATCTTCTCCCTTCTCTGTTGCATTATTTGTTAAAAAAAATGAAGAAATACACATTCTGTTTTAATTGCAATCAAAGGAATTTGTGGACAACTTTTGATTTAATTGCTTGGAGATGAAATTTGAAAAGGAAATTGATGAATTTTGTATTCTCTTAATTTTTTTTGTGTGGTTTTAGCTAAACCCAGGAAAAAAATGTAGATGGGGTTTTTGTTTTTGATCTGCAAAAATAAAAATAGAATGCAAGTTAAAATTCCTTCTCTGCATTAAAATAAATTGTACTGTGGGTTTTTATTTTTGTTAATAGAAATTTGATTGTGTTTTATGTAAACAAATCGATTTGGGTATAAAAATCTATTTACATAAATGAATCGATTTGGGTAACCAAATCGATATGGATATGTAACTGGTTGGGGTTTTGTATTTTTTTTCCTTCTTGGTTGTTATATGCAGGTCTGATTTTTAATTTATTAAGATCTTTTGAATGTCAAAGCTCTTGCATGGGGCTGCATTTTCCATAAATTTGTATCATGGGCATCTAAATCGGTTCATGTATAAATGAGGATGTGATGTGTGAATAACTACAAAATTAAAAAAAATGGCATTTAGCCTGTAACTTCCAGCCTGGCAATATGACTTGGATTCTTGCATGGCTGTGAAAAAGAAAATTCTTGTCTGGGTAAGGGCATGAAATCCAAGACATCTTGACCGAGTTGTACCAAGGAGTAATTGGTGGCATGATTGGGTTTAATATAATGATATTTTATGAAAGAAATTATTAGCTATTATTTTACTAAAAAGAGTATGTTTAAATGATGTAATTGTGGTATTTTTACATTGTTTAGTTGGGATGTTCATATCTATAAGAAAAATGTGTTTTGATTGTTTGGAAAGGAATATATTGTACGTTTTATAGAGTTTCTCATTAACTGGAAATAATATATTTTATTTCTCTTGTTAATGATGTTCTTTGACGTTTTATAGAGCTGCTCATTGACTAAAAATATTATGTTTTATTTTCTTTATTAATGATGTTCTTGGATGATATGATGAGTTGCTCATTACCTAGAGATAATATGTTTAATTGGTATTTCGAAAGGTTGATTTCAGACATTTTTGTTAAGTTGATCATTGATTGGAGGGTAAGTAAAATAATATTTAAATCTGTACCATGTAAAGCATGATTTGCTTGTGGTTATAATTTAAATTTAGATGTTGAATGATTATAGTTTGATTACTTTTTTGTTATGGTAACTTATTAAAAATAAGAAAAAAAATGTACTCTTCTTAATCATATTGTTCCTACGATTTATGTAAATTTTAAATGTCAAATATTTATTGTTTGAAGCTGAAATAAGGATGTCTTGACCCTTGTGATTAGAGGGAAACATGATTGCTGAAATAGAAATTGGTTTTTCTATTGGTGTGCATTCATAACTGTATATTTATGGAAAATATGTAGTAATACATTCTCAGTTGTATTACCATGTGCTTGTTGATAAAATAACATGTATATCTTTCATATTTTATTAAATAATTGCATCATAAAATGGAGGCAATATTCATGCCAGTTCATTTTGAACTGACATCATACCACTACTTCAGTCTTGCAGGCAAATTAGCTGTTACATTCGGATATGCGGAAACTCATGTCTTGAGAAGTTTTATCATAGCATGGATCTAAATAAGTTACTTGGATTTCAATTTGTAGAAGGATGATATCCTAGAATTTTGACTAAATTTATTAGGATCTTGGACCCATTGTTAATATTCAAACCTAACTATGTGAGAGTTACAGTATCAATTATATATTTTTCATTAACGGCATATGTAATTTATTTTTTTAATAAAGAGATGATTACTTTATATGTAATAATATCTCAATATGAGTAAATGATAAATACTAGAATTAAGAAGTCTTACTTATCATAAATTGTTAAATATATTTATATGATATTTACCAATGTATGAAGCCAAAAATTGGGCAATTATTATAACATTCAATCATCTTTTAATTTATAAAGTAAATAGCTATTTAGTGGCGTAGTTGATCGGAGGAATAATTAAATATATATTAATATATATTTAATTCGGCCTTCTGGTAAACTTGACATTAATTTGTTAAGATTGTAAAGCCTAATTTTTTTTAGAGGATGAAAGAGTATCATTATAAAAAGGTAATTTAAGGTTAAAAATCGAACATCAGGCAAAGAGAAACTAGATAAGAAGGTAATTAGATGAAAATATCCATTAGGCATATTAAGGGATACGTACATGCGGAATGCTGAAATAGTTACATTTCAGCATAACGAATGTACTCATCTCATAATGATCCTAATTGGCCTTGGCATCTATCTTGATATAAACTCTTGCAAGATAAGTTTAATTGGAAATAAAGTAAATACAAACTATAAGATCTAGATAACAATGAAAGGGATAGTTTTGAGGTGGCGGAAGACTTATAACTCATAAGACTAGTGTGTTGTCTTAAGTTTATTCGTAACCTACATGGCGGATAAATTTGGCCAAAGTAATGCATTGATGGATGTGCATTGTCTGATTACCTAGTCCTCCAATTAAATTTTTTTTCAGTAACCTGATCATGGGAAGTTGAACACTGAACATGAGGTAGGAAATGGTCAGATACCGGAATACAAAGTCGGTAAACTAGCTTCGTGGTAGAACTAAGGACTTTCACATGGTTCCCATGACCTGATAAAGGTTGAGCCGAAATGCTAGTAAGCATTGTCACTCGAAGTAGTGATGAAGGGAGATCGTGGAGATCTGGATACACCCTTGTCATACGCACATGGCTTACATGGATGTTGTCAGATAGATCAAAAGAACAAATCTGATTTAATGAATTTGATTAAATTAATATGCACGATTGTAGCTGTGTAATTTGTTTTTATGTTTTTTTTTAAATCCTCATTTTTTAGCTCTTGTAATTTTGAGCATTACATTTTGGTATTAGATCTAGAGGCTCAGACACTTGGACATTAATGGGTCACATGTTCTAATAAAAAGTATCCTCTTTTATAAAATAGGAAACTATGGCTAGGCCGACAGCAAGAGTTAATATCGCAAGTGACAGTGGGGTAAATAATGATGACCTACTAGATAATACGGCTGCTAAGTTAGAAGAAATCTTCAACCTTTTGAATGACACCCGAAACCAAGTTACTTCCATAGAACAAAAAGGTCATGGTGGTGAAGAAGACGAGGATCTCAGGGATGAGAATAAGGGTGATGAGCAACATGATGATCAACTCGAGCATCTGAATGAAAGGGAAAATAAGAAAGCAAGGTTGGCTGCTGACTTAGCAAGGGACATTAAAAGAATATCCCCACCTAAATTTGATGGTAAAAATCTTGTGGATGGTGCTAAAAATTGGCTCTCTGAAATAGAAAAGTATTTTGAGATTAGGGAATTTTTCAGAGGAGACAAAAGTAGTATGGGGAGCCTACCAATTATCCCATGAAGCATCTTTCTGGTGGGATAACCGGAAAATGGAACTAGGAATTGATTCTCATATGATCACATGGGAGCAGTTCAAGGTCTACTTCCATCAAAGATGGCTACCTCAACTATACTTTGACCAAAAGATGGCATTATTCCAAAATCTGATTCAAGGAAAGTACTCAGTTACAAAATATTGGGAATATTTCACTCGATTGTTGAAATATGTTCCTATGTATCAAAAGGATGAGAAGTTTAGAGTGAGAAAATTTATAATGGGATTGAATCCTAGCATTGGTGGTGAGGTAGATGTTTATGGACCTACCTCGATGGAAACAGTGTTTGAAAAATCTATCAAGCAAGAAAAAAAGTTACGAAGTATTTATGCCTCTAAAGAGGAAAACAAAAGGAAAAATAACAATTTTAAAACACCAACCACAAGTAAACCAACATAAAAAAAAGGGAAACAACAGGTTCAGACCTGGCAATAAAAGAGGAATAATGGGTAGAACTGTTATGAATAATAAAAAAATGGGCAACAAGGAACAAGTTTCATCCAAAATAAGATTGAGAGAAAAGGACCACTAGGTGGATGTTTTAAGTGCGGTGGCGACCATTTCAATAACAAATGTCCACAAAGAGGAAAATGGAATAACCAATAGAAGGGATCTACTGTAGTAAATAAAGAGGGGAAACAACATAAGATTTATGTTGCAGTCCATAATAACCAAGCAGAAAAGCTAGTGAATCCAATAGAAACCTCAGGTAAGATTTTTGGAGAACTTGTTTCTGTTTTATTTGATTTTGGTTCAACATAATGTTTTGTTTCATCTAAAGTAGCTGATAAACTCAAAATAAGAGATGAGTACATGGAACACACTTGGACTGTACAGTATGGAAATAATGTTATACATAGAGTGAATCAGTGTTTATTTGAGGCACAATTAGAATTACCTAAGTTCACGACAAGATGAAACCTGTATGTGGCACCTCTTGGATCTTATGATGTTTTCATAGGTATAAATTGGTAAAGTCAACATAATGCAACCTTGGATTTCTTAGGAAAATATGTAACATGTTGCGATGATCAACAGAAAACAACAAGTGTTCAGGGTGTTAAAAAAGTTTTTGTCACTAGGCATATTTCTACCATGTAGCTAAAAAAGGCAAAGCAAAAGGGCTGCCATCTATATGTTGTAAAAATAGTCGGTTCGGGACAAGAAAATGAGCCTAAAATTGAAGCATTTCCCATCCTAAAGGAATTTAGAGATTTGTTTCCAAATGAGTTTCCCGGACTTCCACCTAAGCATGAATTTGAATCACAATAGATGTTAAACCAACAACATAACCAATCTCCAAGGCACCGTACAGAATGACAATAACTGAATTAGTTGAGTTCAAAGCTCAATTACATGAGTTGTTGTCCTTGGGTCTGATTAGACCAAGTATCACCTTGGGCTACACCGGTAATGTTAGTGTTCAGGGTTGAGGGTTTAGGGTTTAGGTTTAGGGATCATGGTTTATGGTTCACATTTTAGGGTTTAGGGTTTAAAGTTTAGAGTTTAGGGCTCAAGATTAAGGGTTGATGGTATAGGTTTTAGGTTTTAGGGTTTAAATTTCATGTTAGAAGTTTCATCACTCAAAATCGGTGGTAGGACAATCAATGTCTACCACGTGCCACCTCCAAATTATAAATTTCATTTTGTTTAAATTCGCTTCAAGAAAGGTTAGAGGAAATGAAATCATCATTTTTGTCACGCCTTCATAGGTCCAAAATGTTAGTTCAACCCAAATTTGGAAAATATGAAGAACTTGGAAAGCTGAATTGCATTTATAAAGAGGAGCTCGAAGCAAATCAATGCATTTCATAAGTAATTCCACTCAATTTTTTTTTCTTTTTTATGAATACCTGCTAAAAATAGCCTTACAATTACATCTTGATAAAAATACATTCCCAAGAATAGAGGGATATTTTAAACTTATCACACAAGAATGGGGAGTTCTATTTGATAATACCAGAAAGACTACCTATGATGCCATGGGGAAAAACCAACAAGGTCACAACCCCGCCTTCCACCAACTGAATTCCACTGCCATTGGCATTACAAAAATATAAATGGGAATATTTATTCAAGTGTGGATGAATCTCCTAAAACTTCCATATTCAATGACCATGACCAGAACCATAAATGGAAACAAAAACAAGACCAATAATACGACCTAGACTGGAAATTTGAGAGGATTTCTGAGGTTAAATTTTATTTTCCAAGATGCATTACTCCAATGTTTGAGAATGTTTCTCTAGATGCAACGAAATTCTTATTCAGAACAAGGTTCATTTTAAGACCCCCCTCTGAAAAATTAGTTTAGAATTGGTGGTGAATCTACAAAATTGACTTTCGCATCAATGGTGAATTTCTAAAAAAACCATTTCGTGGAAAAGCTGACTAGGTGGATGACCATCCATTATCTACCATACAACCTAGGTTGTACGAAAGATTATGCACAACTGTTGGATCTAGCCATCCAACCCAGTTGTCAAATCCAACCATCCAACCTAGTTTTCCAACTCAACCATCCAACCCAGCCATCTAACCTAGCCATCCAACCCAGCCATCCAACTCAGCCATCCAACCCATCCGTCCAACCCAGTAGTCCAACCCAACCATCCAACCCATCTGTCTAACCCAGCCGTCCAACCCAACCATCCAACCCATCCATCCAACTCATCCATCCAACCTAGCCGTCCAACCCAACCATCTAACCCATTTGTCGAACCAAGCCGTATAACCCAACCGTCTAACCTAGCCATCCAAACCATTCATCCAACCCAGCCATCCAACCCGTCCGTCTAACCCAGTCGTCCAACCTAATCATCCAACCTAGCCATCCAACCTAGTCATCTATCCTAGGCTGGATGATTTTCCATTATCTTTCATCCAACCCAATCGTCCAACCTAGGTTGGACGTCAGATAATGGTTGTCCATCCAATATCTGTCCAACCTAAGTTGGATGGCAGACAATGGTTGTTTGTCCAACCTAATTGGGACGGATAATCACTCTTTGTTGGATGATATTATTAAATGGGTACCCCTAGAACCCCCCCAGGCTATGTATTATACCTCAGTGAATACATGTATAAGTTAATTTTAATATATAAATAGTAGGTGAAATGACCCATACAAATGAATTGTCTGCTGAAATTTTTGGCGAACTGGGTGGCAGCCAACTGCTGAAAATTCACCATTTCCAATTTCCAAAATCCCTAATATTCACAAGTTTATAAAAAATTTCCACTAAAATTCTCCCTGATTCAGACACTCAATTTTTCTTGAATGTTCAATCCTACCATAAACCCCAGTATTCCTAGATCCTTGGATACAAGGATACATTATTACTGGGATAAACCAAGAACTTTTAAGGAAGAAGAGGTTCTTGTGAATATATAGCTTTTACACATCACACCACTTCCTTCATTAGGATTGATGACTACCCCTATCTTTTTTAAGGTGCTTTTGAAAGCACCCATGGGTTTATCATATAAGGAATTACCAATGAATGGAAGGTCACTAAGTCGTAGGCTAACTGACTGCCATTCAGAATTAAACAAGAAATATTTACTAGGTGATTAATAACTCCTTTGTGTTCTATTCATACTCCTATTGCTATGCTTATTTTGCATAAGAAGACTCAATGATGGTTCTAGGCATGAGAGTAGGAAATATGGTCCTAATATTGTCATGCCCTCCTAGTTGGGTAGTCAGAATCCATATTAGTCTTGTTGATACTTAGTACTAATTACCAATGAAAAATAATTCTCCAACTTCCATTTTCTTTACTCATCTTCCACATCATACTGAATAACGGATTTGATAGAGGAGTTTCCCTCTTCGACGTCGATACATTGAATATGAAAATGATCCTCAAGAGGGGAGTTGCACTTGGAGAGGTATCGTTTAATCCTACACGTAAGCCCTAAGTCATAATCCCTAAATGCTAAATCCTAAACCTTGAACCCCAAAACATAAACCCTAAATCCTAAACCCTATTTTTAACACCTTGAACCCTAAACCCTAAACCCTAAACCCTAAATCCTAAACCCTAAACCATGAGCCATAAACCCTAAACCCTAAATCCTAAACCCTAAGCCATGAGCCATAAACCCTAAACCATAGAACCTAAACCCTAAACCCTAAAACTTAAACCCTAAACCCTAAACCATGAACCCTGAACCTTAAAACTTAAACCGTAAGCCAAAAACCTAAATCTTGAGCCCTAAACCCTAAGCCTTAAACCCTGAGCCCTAGACCCTAACCCCTAAATCCTAAATCATAAACCTTAAACCTTGAATCTTGTTGCTTAAACCCTAAACCCTAAATCATAAACCTTAAGCCTAGAGCCTAAAACCCTAAACCTTGAACCCTGAACCCTAAACCCTAAACCCTAAATCCTAAACCCTAAACCCTAAACCCTTAACTCTAAACCATGATCCCTAAACCATGAGCCATGAGCCTTAAACCCTAAACCATATTTTTACGACAAAAAACCCTAAACCCTAAACCCTAAACCATGAGCCCTAAACCCTAAACCATAAAACCAAAACCATGATCCCTAAACCCTAAGCCCTAAGCCCTAAACAATATTCCTAAATATTTTGAAATTACCTCCAAACACTTCCAATATTCTTTGACATCACCTCCAGATGCTTAATATATTTCTTGAAATATCCTAGAGGGTGTTTAATTGGCTTAGAACTATTCAAGGATTAGGGTTTAGGGTTTAATGTTCAGGGTTTAGGGTTTATTGTTTAGGATTTATGGTTTAGGATTCATTTTTGAGTGTTTAGGGTTTATGGTTTAGCATTTAGGGCTCATGGTTAAGGTTTTAGGTCTTAGGGCTATGGGTTGAATGTTTAAGGTTTAGGGTTTAGTGTTTAAGATTAACAGCTCAAGGTTTAATGTTTAGTGCTTAGGGTTTAGGGCTTAGGGTTGAGGGTTAGGGGTTTAGGGTTTAGGATTCACGGTTTAGGGTTCATGGTTTAGGGTTTATGGTTTAGGGCTCAAGGTTAAGGGTTGATGGTTGATGGTTTAGGGTTTAGGGTTTAGGGTTAAGGGTTAATTATTTAGGGTTTAAGGTTTAAGGTTTAGGTATCAGGGTTTAAAGTTTAGGGTTTAGGGTTTTAGTTTATGGTTTATGGTTTATGGTTTATGTATTAGGTTATAGGGTTTAAAGTTCATGTTAGAAGTTTTTGTAACTCAAAAACACAATATGGGGTGTTAGGAAGGTGTTTTCAACTCACACAAATTGGCCTCATTCTCATGAGATCCTTACCCATGGTACACAATAGTCTATTTATGATAGTACCCATTCCTGAAGGTACTTATCAATGTTTAAAAAAATTAACCTATCACCATGTGGTTATCATATATTTAGTACTTATAAACTTAGGGCCATTTTTGTCTGTAACCGAAAGGAGTAGCTACATTATCTTGAAATTCTTCATGAATCTTTCAATTCTTAGAGAAAATTGGATATTACCAACATGTATAAGATTCACATATCTTTCCATTTCCTATTTATTTTCCTCCTAACTCCTTACAAAGCTCCTAAAATCATCCGAAGAAGTCAAATTTCACCATTAGAGTGTTTATTCCTTGCACCTAGAAAACTTGTTGTTGAGAAGACTGTCCTTGAATGAGTAAACATTACATAAATCCTCCTAAACACTCCTACAAATGTCAATAACCAATCCAAAAGGCCCCAATACCTAAACAATGACTATATTCTTTCACAAAACAGATATCGATTGTATAATTTAAACCTTAAAAGATTGAATGCTAAAATCCTAAAAAATACCTATGTATTGACTAGATTAGAATATGAAAAACCATCTTATAAACCATGACAGATGGAGTTGTGAGACTATTTCTATAAGGTGTAGAGTGACCCTAACATCTTATATTTACTAAAATAAATTTAAAGTAACTTATTTTAGTCAATAGAAACATGCCACAAATACATATACCACCTAACACATTGAAACGCGAGCGCATTATAACGTGAGCACATTATAATGCACTCACGTTTCATCTCTTTTGGGTTTGAAATTCCTGATCCAAAGAATTGAGTTTGCCTTGGATTTCCGTACAAAAGGTTTGGATTATTTCTGCATGATTAAAAACTTGTTTGACAGAAAAACATCAAAATTTCATGTGTGCACCCCAATATCTCGTGCATTAAAACATAATATTCAAAAATAAATTATACTATGATGTCAAGTTTGGTATTACCTTGATGATGATATAAATCTTTCTAAAATCCAATTGGTTTAAGGCTTTCATCCATAATTTCTTTTATTAGTGCCTTGTTTTCTTGCAAAAACCTATGCATACATTTTGGTGAACAATTTATGATTTTTTCATCCAATTTTTTTTTTAGAAAGTGTTTTTCTTTAAACTCCATTATACACGCACTCAAAAAAAGAAAACTAAAAAATGACTTTTTTCCTCAAAGTTATGGGGGTGCACACACAAATATTTCATTTTCGGGATATGTGCACTTTGAAAATTAATAAAAAATTATATATTCATCCAAAAATTATGAAAATTAATCAGACCTCATACATGGTCTTAGCTAACTTTCTATTGAAGGGATTTAAAAGAAAATTTATACAACTAAAAAATAGGGGGGGTGCACACATAATAGGTTCTTATCTTTTTGACACAAAAATAGACATAATTTGTGTGCACACCACATTTGACCCTCTTAATCTCAACCATTAAAAAAAAGTAGTTTAGAAACTAAATTTCGAGCTCTACGGTACTTATTCTTATCACTTTGTCAAATATTGAGCCTAGGCATGTCGAATTATTTGATGAAGTTCAAGTTTCACTGATTTCGGGAAAAAGGTGTCCCTTTTTGACCCCCCTTTTGTCCCCCATCTCCATTCACTTATGCAAATGTGAATATGTGTTTGATGATCTCCTCTTCTAAGTAGTCACTAATTGGAGATTTGAGGAAATAGAGGACGGAGGGAAAATAATGTCCTCTCATCAATCACCTATGATGGGACCACATTACTCATTTGGTTACATGTGTGCGTGTTTTTTTCTTTCAGCATGGTGTTTTGATTTCAAATTTCATTGTGTTGTGCTATGAAAACTTCACATTGTGGGGGCTGAGAAATGACACAATGTTTCTATTTTTTAAGGATGAATAATTTATGCACAATTATGGATCCTGATATGTAATTTCTTGAAGATAAACAATGATGAGAGCCATACAATGTATTGCAACATCATAATATTGTGGTTGTTGGATCCACTATAAAACCATCTATAGTTGTGGTTGTTAGTAATCCATTGGAAAAAATATTTATAGTTGTGGTTGCTATAAATCCACTGGGAAAAATATATTTGGTGTGGTTATTGGTAAACCACTTAGAAAATCATCCATAGGTTGTTGGTTTTGTCCTTGAAACCATACAGATCATGAGCAACATGGAAGCAACAGTTGCAATACACAGACGTGTTTTCCCTATGTTTGCACTAAGGGGGGAATGTTAGGAATTCTTTGGTTCAGTGCATAACATAAGTGTTGATATTTACCTATGGTAAATTAGTCAATGTGAAATGTAATATTTTAGTGGGTAAATAGTGGTTAGTAAGTTAGAATAATAAAACAATTAGTATTGTTTTGTTACTATATTTGTTTATTGTTAAAACCATTCGAGAGAATTGGTTTCATGAGAAAATATAATTTTTTGAGATTTTTTTTACTCCTCCATTCCTATAAAATGGATTCATATGTAAACAAGAATATTGAGTAGGTGTATGTTGCAATAATAATAATATATTTTTGTGGAGTTTGAGTTTGTTAAATCCTTGTAATTCTTGTTTCTGAAATCTGAGTTTGTAAATCCATTAATGGTGTTTTGATTACATAAAATAGAGCATAAATTTCACAGTCACATTGAAATTGTTGCATTAAGTATTGCATTCCACTGGTATCACCTATACTCCTAGTGTATACCATTTTATGTTTATCAAACTTGATAGAGAAAAAGAAAAGAGATTTTTAATGGGCTATCTAAACTGTGAATGTATTTGATCTTTAAATACAATGTTAGAATACTAATTTACCCAAGATAATATGGCCACAACACAGAAATTTTCTCTCAGATAGGCAAGACATGAAGGGAAGAGGTAGGGGAATATAACAACAAAACCAAAATGCATTCAGTAGCAATAAAAATGATAAAATAAATGCAAAAAAATGAAGGACACAACACACAAAATGAATAGAAAATTTAGAAATAAAAATCAGCTACACATATATTAGATTTCTGGAAAATATTTAGCATACCTTCATTTTTATGTTCTTCTTCTTCTTCCCTTACATATTATATTCTCTCTTTTCTCATCCATACAAAAATGCAGCACACACACACACAAAATAATAAATTTAGTTCATAAATTAATTCCCTATAGATGCATGTTAGTTATTCCTTGCAGGAAAACATTAATCAATTTTCCAAAATGAGAGAGAATGTTAGAGATACAAATCTGATCATTCTATTTAATGAAAATATTTTCCCTTTTTCCAAAATATGTAGATGTCAAAAGCTTCTATCTTTTAGAGGTCAGAGTTACATACGGGGGTTGAGATTATATCTCCAGCACTCCCTCTTAATATCAACTCGTTGTCATCCTTCTCATAATTGTCTGTACCATCTCCATAAACTCTACTACATTTTCTAGATCTTCCATTCTTCACTTCATCTTCATCATAGACACCTGAATAAATTCTTATATATTCAAATGTATATTTTCCCAATGGATTGGTAAAAATATCAATAAATTGATCTTTTGATGTACAAAATTCTAGACATATTTCCTTGTTATTGACTAGGTCTCTTATAAAAGAAATGTAGTGTTTATGCGCTTTGTAATTTTTTGAAAAACATGATTTTTAGACAATGCAATGGCTGAGTTATTATCACAATAAATATTTCTTACTTATTCTTGTTCATGCATCAACTTAGATAGCATTCCCCTCATCCATACAAATTGACATGCCACACCCATCGCTGCCACATACTTCACTTCTGCTAAAGAAAGAGTTACAATGTGATGTTTCTTTGAAGCTCATAATACTACAACTGTTCGAAAATAAAAAACATAACCAGAGGTACTTTTCCTATCATCAACACTACCAGCATAATCATTTTCCATGTATCTAATGAGCTTAAACTCATCCACAATTGAATACAAAATTCCATAGTTCTTTGTTCTACAAACATATCTCAGTATTCTTTTTCCATCTTTCCAATGAGATTATTTTGGATACTCCATGAACCTCGAAATAAGGCTCACATCATACATAATATTACACCTTGTGGATGTCAAGTACATGAGACTATCAACTAGTCTTTTAAATAATATAGGATCAATAATTGAACCATTAACTTCCTTGCTTAACTTCAGCCCTATAACATCTGGTCTAGGTGATGGCTTACAACTCAACATATTAAATATTTTCAATACATCACTTGCATAATTTGATTGAGAAAGAAAAAATACCTTCAGTTGATTGCTTAACTTCTATTCCCAAGAAGTATTTCATGAGAACAAGGTCAATAAACTCTTTCATCATAGCTTCCTTAAAATATTTTATTGAAAGGTCTGGTGTCCTATAAAAATTAAATCATCTACGTAAAGACACACAATCATCATTTTACCTTTCTCATCGATTTTGATATAAAAATTAGGCTTGTTGCTGCACCTACTAAATCCATTTTAATTAAATAATAATCAATGTCGTTGTACCATGCTCTAAGAACTTGCTTGAGTCCGTAGATCTCTTTTTTCTGCTTGTATACCTTTTTTTCATGACCTGAAATTTTATATCATTCTAGCTATTGTACATAAACCTCTTCGTTAAGATAACCATTTAAAAATGATGATTTTACATCTATTTGAAAAACAGACCACTTTTTTTGAGCTACAATGGCACATGACTCAACGCATGACTCATTTAACCTAGTGTGAGACTCGTTTACACTAGCGCAGGACTCAACTGTATGAGCACATGTCTAAGTGCAGGAATCACTTGCATTATTTTAGGCCTCATTTTCTTAAGTACATGACATAATACATGAATGTTTTGACTTAACACATGACTTGGCTATGAAATGAATTGTTGATTTTGCTACAAATAGATCTGATTTTCTATTTTTCCTTGGTTGTAATATCAAGGGAAACATTCTATTTCCACTCATCTTCACTTTTTCAATCAACTAAGTGTTAGGGGACTTTTCCACAATCATGCACTCATTATTTTTCATATAAACCATGTATCCTTTTTGTACCAACTGTCCAATACTCATAAGATCATGCTTTAAACTAACAAAAAACATCAGTAATGACCTTTTACTCCCCCTTTTTGTTAGAATGACAATAGTCCCTTTTCCCATTACATTCACAGGATTATTGTTCCAAAGAGTAAAATTTGAGGTACTGATTTATTCTAACCAGAAAATAACTGTAGATTTACAAACATGTGATTGATGCAACCTCAATCTAAATACTAGATATCATGCAAAATTTATTAAAACCATATTACATTTAACCGGTGATTTTGTGGAAATTACTTCAACAATATTTGCGTATGCAATAAACATATAAGTTTTTATAGAACGTTCAAGATTATTCTTATTTTGTTTTTCTTGATCATATTGTTTCTTCTTACATTCAAAAGAGTAGTGTCCACACTTTTTGCAATAATGACACTAAACAAGAGACTTGTCTTGTTTATGAATGGTTGAATGATTATGACCATGTTAATGATCATAGTTTTTTCCTCTTCCACCTTGATTTGCAAAACTACTGCTGCGTCCTCTAAATATATTTCTACCTCTTCCTCTAGGAGTGAATTTGCCTCCTCTACCTCTTCCATGACTTATAGAAGCCTAAGATGAGAATGCATTTTCTATGGTTATATGTGATCTATCCAACCTCTGCTCATGGTTTATCAAGGACACATGCAACTCATCTATTGACATATGCCTTAAATCCTTAGTTTCCTCTATAACAACTAAAGGATCAAACTTAACAGGTAGAACTCTAAGAAAAATTTCAGCTATCCTCTGATCTTCTATGGTTTCCCCATGCGATTTTATTTGATTTACAAGCCCAAGAACATGTGTAAAAAAGGATTCTACATAATCTAAATCTTTCATATTTAGATTCTTAAAATCTTTTCTAAGCAATTGGAGTTGTTGCTTTAACTTTATCCTTACCTTGATATTCCACTTCGATAATTTCTCATACATCCTTTGGTTGGTTGGTTGTTATAAATTTGGGAAGAATGCTCTCATGCATAGCTTGATGAATGTAAAAAATGAATTTTCCGTCCTTTTTCCTTTGTTCTTTCAAAAAATATTTTTCTTCCCATGTGAGTGCATTGAATGGTGTTTCATTTGCAGGTTCTGCATACCCTTTTTCAATAATCTCCTAAACATCCTGGGATCTAAAAAGAGCTTTCATAGTCAAGAATAATTATTGATAATTTTTTCCAGCAAACATTGGAGTTTGTAAACTTGACAAAGATGCTCCATATGTGGACGCAATTAATGACTGTCAATAAACTCTGTAAAGATCTGGAAGAAAAATAACTTAATTTTGACGACTATAACCTTATGCTTTGATACCATATGAAGGGAAAAGGCGGGGGAAGATAATAGCAAACTTGAAATACATTCAACAACAATAAAACTGATAAATTAAACTCAAAATAATGGAGGATACAACACACAAAATGCACAACAAAAATCAGTTGCATATATATTAGATTTCTAGAAAATATTTAGCAGAGCTTCACTGCTATGTTTTTTTTTTTTCTTCCTCCCTTACATACTCTTTTATCTCTTCACTCCTGCATACAAAAAATGCAGTGCACACACACAGATACACACACAATAATGCATTAAATTCATAAACTAATTCCCTAAAGATGCATGTCATTCATTCCTTGCATGAAAACATTAATCAATTTTCTAGAATGAGAGAGAATGTCAAAGATCAATTCTGATCATTCCATTTAATGAAAATATTTTCCCTTTTGCCAAAATTTGTAGATGTCAGAAGCTTCCAACTATCAGAGGTCGGAATGAAAAGCGGGGGTTGAGATTATATCTCTAATAAGACAAAACATTAATACCTTGTGAGCTATAGTTGCTCTTGCTACACAGGGACTATTTTATCTTTTTCAAATTTAGATTTTCTTCTCCTAAATTCCTCCATAAAAATGTAATACCCTAAATTCAAAGTATAAATTTCAACATCAAAAAGAGAATGAACATTTTCTAAAATAATTTGTAAAATATTCTTTATTATTTGTCATTTCTTTCCTACTCTATCCAGCTATCCAAGTAAGGAGAATCTTTGCCATGCCAATTGGAGGTCGCATTGCATGAAAGACATGTTGATAAAGGCATGACTTCACTTTTATCAATAAAACTATCTCTCGCTCTTGCCGATGCCAATGCCTACGATTTTCTGCTACGAAGTGGGTATTTATAATTGGGGAAAATATCATGGTCGGTTAAGGAATTCCCACATAATTACATGGTTCTTTCCTCCTTTGGCAATGTGGTGCAGTCTGAAGAGAGCGCCATGCTATGTAAATGTGGTTATTTCTATCATGCATAGACCACGTTATGTTCCTTTCAAAATATTATGAAAATCAAACTCTAACAAACCTCCGCTTAAGAAATTTCTCAATTCAAGCCTTATTGCGTAACTGCGAAACGTGTTGCGCGGCCACAAAAGTGTTTCCTATTGTTGAAAGGATGTTTATTAAGAATTCACATTTTTACGCGGCTTAGATTTGCCAATTTCCATATGGTCAGATGACTATTTAAATAAGGATTCCTCTTCATAACTTGGGATTTATTCCTGTTTGGTAAGTGTGGGAATTTTTTTTCTACTCTTTAACTGCGGAGACTCATCTTCCAGAAACAGATGGAGAGCATCAAACCGACAGTAAGTAACGACTGGAAATACCAAATTCCCGTGACCATCACCAAAGTCAAGATTGTCAAACCATCTGGGGGAAGTTTATCTACGTAATTATGGGAGACCGGGTCATATATTTGACCATATTCCAATCAGGACGTGTTATATTTTAATATGAAGAGCATTTGCCCAATTATGGCGATATGACTATTTAAGTACATTAAAAAATTGATTGAAAAGTAGTTTTTTTGGGGATCAAAAGTTTTGGGAAAAAAGAGATATCGCCAAACCTCTTTCAAATTTAAACAATAAAAAATATTTAGATAAGTACGTGGACCACTTCCCCAATGGTTTGACACTGATAAGAAATGTTTAATTTCTAGTCAGAATTTTTTTTTATGATCTAGAATTTGTAGTTTAATATTGGAGATATTTGACACTTTGTTAACTATTGTAAATACCTATCACTAGGGAAAGGATTAACTTTCTTTCCGTACTGAAATAAAACATCAACATGAACCAATATTAAATTTGGTTGAACTTTGCAGTAGCATACTCGACTCCCCTAGAAGCACCATTATTCCAAGTAAAAAATCCACTACCAAAGCCTAAATGAGGGTGTTGGTATATTTCCAGCTCAATTGAGCATGGAGGAAAAAACAAAAAAAATACATTAATGCATCAAGCTAGCTATTGGCATGTTGGACAAATTGGGTGACATGATAAGATTATGAGGTTTTATCATTAGGAACATGTTTTTTTATGGTCATGATACTATTTTGAGTTACTTGTTTCTGATCTTAATTACGTCATTAGTTTTTAAAATATGCTAAAAATACTAACAAAATTTATTGTTGATGCACTTAGAAAAAAGTTTGTGTCTAATGAAAATGCACATCATTTCTTATTAAGAAATCAAAATTGGTAAGTTTTAAAGGGTTCAGAAAGATCATGAAATCCCTAAAAACAAATTATGGTTATATTTTCTTAGAAGTTTCCATGAAGATATTTTTCATACCAATTTTATTGTGTTGAATTAGTGACTAAAAAATTTAACACATCCATCGCCACCATACGAAGAACTCAAAACATTACTCTCATTTGATTATTAATTGGTAAGTGATCTATGTTGATTGAAAAAATTCTTTAATCAATACAATCTTTCCTTGATAAGCGTGACAATTTTTCCTTAATTGGAAATATTGTTGCACAAAAAAAATTTCAGAGGATTTGTGTGACCGCCTTTCCTATGCTATGTCATTTGGGTTATCACATGTTTAACAACAACATATATTCATTACCTTTTTGTCATGTACATATTATTAGTAGCTATCGTTCATGTCTTACTTTCCATTATGAATGATTACCTATGCCCAAATGATTTAAGATTACTATTTGAGTGTGTTGTGGTTTATAAAAATTAGACCTTTCGATATATGAGTTCTTTGGTTTATTATTCCTTCATAAGGAAAGTTAATATATCATCCATTGGATACAATAATTTCATTATTTTTTGATTAAAATGAAATTTTATATTGATATGATAAAGAAAAGTACATAGGGTTCCAAATCAAAAAACTTTGTGGAGAAGTCTCACCCAAAAATGTGTCACACCAGGCACACACATGCAACGGGATACAAAACACAAATGAAAAAGAACAAGTCACAAAATAAATAATTAAGAAAAGGAAACGAACATGATGGACAAAGGAAGAGGAGAAGGCGGCCTGCGCGAAGCATCACCTTAACCCGTTGTAGGGGGATCGAGAGAACTCAGCGCAAGGTCTCACCCATCACCCTGATCGTAGGAAAAAGCATCCTATTTGGTAAGAGAATTTACAAGATCTAAGTGCATAAATTTATCAAGGGGGCACCTTGTTTGAAACTAGAATTCGGAGAAGAAGAAGGCCACCCAGAGCCACTACCATTGTTGTGTCTAGAGAGAGGAGCCCCCTAGCTAGAGCCATCAACATCTTGGGATCCGGGAGGATTCCCCCAACCATCGCCACTGAAAAACACCACCGACCTACCAACAAGGACGGGAGGAATTACATCGATCTTGGGCACGGTACTACTGTCGAGTGTCTTGTCCATGACACTGAGGCCTAGGAGGAGGTGAGGACCATCACCGCAACGGAGGATGATGACACGGAGGAGACAAAACCCCACTGACAGAGTACAAGGAACTACTACAGTAGGCGAGAAGATATTGTAGATGTTCCACCTCCAATCAAACTTTCTCCACTTGGACTTAGATCTGAAGCAACACATGAGAAATAATTCCAATTTTATCATACATAGAATACTCCAGGTGAAGCAAACTTTTATTAAAAATAGAGTCATTTCTAATCTTCCAAATTTCAGAATGAATTTCTGCATGAAAGAGTTGTTAATATTTGTTAAATTTTGTAGGAAGAAAGGTTGACTCCCTTAGTAAAAAAAAATCCAGGTGAAGGGTTTAGAGCGAAAAGGTGGGAAGAGGGAGTGAATCCACATTCAGGTGGACTGAACAAATGGGAAAAACCAGAACAAATTCATAAGGGACTCATGACATTGATAAATAGGACATAAGAGATTATCAACCCCAATATATTGAAGATGTTTTCCAATAGGTAAGCCCTGATAAATAATTCACTAGAGAAAATGAGCCTTTTTCAGTTCTATGAGAGCTTTCCAAATGTTATTGAATCTACGTTTCCAGACCTTTTGTGGGGAATTGAGCTTACAGGTCTTGTTTAATTTTTTGAAAGGGATGTGAATAGAAGCTAGAAGTTGGTAACCAAGCCGAGGTTTTAACTGACTGAAGGGAGTCACTGTGGACTAGTGCCAATCATGCCACCGCTAAACGAGAGGAGAAACCCCAATTTTATGAAGCATATCCTCAGGTATGGAATTTTGTATTTCCTGTATATATTCTTTGTCTCTGTTGTTAAGGTTAAATTGTACTTTGATAAGGATCCATGTTTTCCAAGAATGGGTAGCCTTATAGAAAAGATCCCCAAGTAGTTTGATTCTATGCTTAAAAATTTGGAGGCTTACAATCCATGGGACCATAACAAAGGGAAAATTGTAAAAATTAATAACACGAAACCACCATAAAGAATTTGTGTTAATGGACAGCCCAGTTCTGAAACCACCCCCACCCAATTTAGGTGAGGTTTGACTAGTTTCCATTCCTTCTAGATATTCTTCATAACAAATGTTCCTCCAATTTTGAGTGGAATAGGGAAGAGAAACAGGTTTTGTAGACCCAAGTTTTTCTAGGCTTACTTGCCAAAATGAGCACCTTGATAGGTGCAATGATGAAGCAATATTTTCTAGGCCTTGAAGCCTTATAAACCCTTTAAAATCCACTTGAAACTTAGAGCAATACCTTGCATCCGAATGTCAATAAGCCCTAAGCCACCCGCCTCATTAGGAGAGAAAAAATTTCCCAAGCCACTTTGTGGAAGCCTTTATGACCATGAATGTTAGCCCATTTAAGAAATCTCTAAGAAACTTTTCCAACTTAGCATATGAAGCCTTAGAGGGAACCAATCATGAAGAATAATATACATGAGTAACAACTAACACCTTAGACAATCATATATTTCTATTTTTATATGTTGTAATAACTGTAAATTTCTACATTAGAAAATTAGTGGATTTTTTTAAAGATATTATCATAGAATATTTAAATTATCAGGATAAAAATCTAGAATAAAAAACACAAATAGACCAATACCATAACAATTAAATACTCTTTTGACATGTTATGCAATGTAAAATATTTTTTATTTATAAATTAATTTTCAATATACATTTATATATGAGATGGATGATAATAGTGTTATAGTTGTGAAATACTACATTGACATTTAGAAGCCATGAAGAATTGGAGGAAGATCATTTTTTGATGCAAAATATTAGAAAAAATGATTTTTCCTATGTTAGGGTCCTTTGCACCATAATGTCAAATTAATTTTAGGAGTTAAGTTGTGGCATTGGATGTCTATATAATCAAAGACCAACTTCCTTAGGGAGTTAGTTTGAATTTTAATATATAGTAAAAAACATAATGACGGAAGCTTAAATCTTAGAGAAAAAGTAAATAATAGTGCACGTAAGTTGAACATGCTAATCTAAATGAATTGTTGGTGAAGGATATATGTGTTTTCTATTCCTTATTAAGTATATGAATAAATATTGTTGAGTTGCGTTATTATATTGTTGGATTATTTTATGTGTTTAATGCATGCATTTTTTGTAAGTTTTCTACGCATTATTCTAAAATATTAGTGATGTAAGGATGATTTTTAATGAGAACCTTGATCACATATGCATCATTTTGTGTCATAAAAAGGTTTATTCCTTATGAGTGGTGGAACAACAAGAATTGGTGGGTTTTTCACATTTGCAAATGTGAGTAGAAAATCATCGTGAACATATTTCAATGGGTGATTGTTGGGTAGAAGGTATAAGGTTTACATAGTAAGCATTGGTATTTTTACATTTTTTGAGAGTGTGTAGAATATCATTTCTAACATATTGGAGAGAGTAATTATTGTGTAGAATGAGTGAGGGATTTCAGAGATCCCATTCATTTTAGAAAACATAATGGAATACATGATAAGCGTAGTTTTGGAAGCTTTTTGAAATAAAGGAGCCATAGTTAAATATTTGGCTTAGCTAATGGGGACTATGTAATCTTGTTTATTGTCCATGGAATCCACACAACACCAAGGTATTATTTTGGAATATCATAGTGATGATGAAATTGTATCCACATGATAAGGATCACAAGACACAAATACTCATGAGGAAGAAGAAGTGCAAGATGAAGGTCCTAAAGACATGCTTTTACACATAATTGGGACTACAGAGAGTAAGCCTAGATTGGATGCCCCAAAAATATTTTTTTGGAACAAATTGAGCTCATTGATTATATTATATAGCTCAAAAAATATTTTTAGTATGTATATATGAAAGATCCCAATAAGTTCAAATTTTACTTTACAAAGCTTAAGGGTCATGAATATTTATGGTGGGAATATATCTAGACAAGTCGAGCACAAAAAGGAAAACAAAATATCTAGAAATGGAATAGGATGAATGTGAAGTTAAAGGAAAAACTCTTTCCTATAGATTACTAACTTAGTTATTTTGAGAAGTTAAATAATTTTTAACTGATAGATCTTAGTGTGAAGGAATACACTACAACATATGATTGACTCACAATTTGAATAGGACACATAGAGGATGACATGGATAAGATCTCCAGGTATATAAATAGAATGTGCATTTTAATTCATGATGATTTTGGATTGATGCAAGTGATCTCATTTGAGGAATGTTATTAGTATTGATCGAGGAACACTCAGGTTAGTTGAAAATTTTGTATCAACCAGTAAAAGTTGAACCTTTTTTTAATTTACATTTTACAAAGTGTTCTATGGGAAACATTTTGAATAATTTAGTTTTTGGTGAGCTTTGGAGTACAATGTTTGATTTTTTGAGTGTGAATTTCAGTTGTATGATGTTTTTAGAGTGTAAAATCACTTTGTGAAATGTTGGGTTTATTGCATAACTAAATCTAATTTGTAGTATTGTCCATAAAATCCTTTTTGAACCGTGAAAACAGAATAATTGAATATGTGAAAGAACAATATTTGAAGAATTTTTATTGGTTGTGTTTGGGTCTATTTTTCATTATTTTGATTATTTCAATAAAATTCTATTAAATATATGATTCTTAGGGGGTAACATGAACAAGTATATAAGTATATACAATTGTCTTAAGAAATTAGTTCAATTTGCAGGGAACTTAGAGAGCTCAGGAGCATAGCATGGATGTGATCTTGATGTTCATCAAATTATGAAGATGGATGAATAACAACAACAAGTGTTTTAAAAGAACTAGTTTTGAGTCTCATAATGATCTGAGGTGTGATCCGTGTGTTGAATTACTGTATCTATGGGAACATTTTCCATGTCCATATGTTGTGTAGAATGGTGAATCATTAGATGTGGGTTTGATGTTACTATTTCTCGAAATAAGATAATCTCAAAGCTATGTTACTATTCCAAATTTGTTTTTATTTTATTTTTATGTCGATGAATGACTATTTGTTTCCGATTTATTATTTTTTGCATATTTTATGCAAAATGAGGTGTGATTAGGTCTTTGTTGAACACGTAATCTCCCTTTATATCATTTCTAGTATTAGAGCGGGATTAATTTCCTTGAGAAGAGAGACACAAAATATTTTCATTTTTCCACATTTATAAGTCTGGGTAGAAAATTATTGTAGACATATTCCACTGGGTAATTGTTGGGTAGAATGTGTGAGAGGAAGTGAAAAATAGTATTTTTTAGATTTTCACAAAGCATTCATGGATAAAATTTCATTGTATGCATCTTCTAAAAAGGGGATTATTGGGTAGAAGATTGTGGATATTGTCATCACGAGTTTAAGAGAAATAAAAAGTAAAAATAACATTAAAATGCCACACTAAGGGAATGTAGGACATTAATATAAGTGTTTAATAATTGAGGACATGACTGATATTATGTAAACTATGAAAACTCGCTTGGAAGCCATGAAAAATGCACAATACTAAGGTGTGAAACATGTGGAAGACCATAGTAATGATGAAGGTGGAATGTTTCAAGGGATTATAGGATTCCAATTAAAATGTGGATGTAAATACAAATGTAGAAGAAGAGGATGTGTATGATAGTATTGAGGATATTATAATTTATGTAATGAGTAGAATGATGAGCCATTGTAAGTTGGACACCTCTTGTTATTATGATACTTTGGAACTTGTGGAGCTTATGGATTGGATAACATAAATAGAGAAATAATTTGAATATAAAGATATGGAAGATCCTAAAAATATCAAGTTTATGTGCACAAATTTGAAAGTTGTGCATCTCTTTGGTAGGAGCATATCTAAACCACCTAGGTATAATGTGGAAAGTAGAAGATAAAGACATGGGTTAGACTGGTTGATAATTACAAGTATACGTTTTTTTCTCATAGGTTAGTAACTCAATTTATTTATAAGTTTGCAAGGACTGCGATAAAGAAATCATAGAGTGAAAGAATACATTGAATAATTTTACTGACTCACCATTACAGTGGTACATGTGGATAATATATCTAATTATTTAAATGGATTGTGAACAATGATTCATGATGATATTTGAAATTTCATTCGATAGAGTAATCTTATCAATATGATCTAGAGGAGAGGATAAGATGGTACACAAAAATTATAGTGATAACTTCAAAAGAGGAAATATTGTACAATGTTGTGGAAAAATTAAGGGTGGATACAATTCTATAAATGGTTAAAATGAGTCATGTTAAACTATGTAAAGTGAAGGGATTGTATTAGGTAAATTTAAGGTCTATGCTATTAAGTGCAGAAAGTACCTAAAACTCAAAATAACCATATCTAGTAATCAACATTATAATTCTCACCAAGACTCCTTATTTTTGTTGTAAATGTATATTTGATGATGGAATGTTTTATACTAAAGGAGTTTCTTCTATTTTTATTTTTGGTGTCTCTTGCATGCCTTAAGATGTCTAAAATATTGGACACCTCCTAGCTGTAGATGGAGTTGTAGCTTGTGCTAAACCTTGAGATACATGTCCAATTTTCAAAGAAAATACAATACCTTGTTGTTCTCTAGTTTTATCCTCCATATGATCATGAGGAATAACTTCTAATATGCTTAATTTTCTCTCTATAATTCCATCCCATGCCTCATTTTCAATAAACTAAAGATCTATGCTGATTATGAATTTTCTTATGATTAGTTTAAATAACTTGTATGATTTTGAATTCTTTGAATATCCAAAAAATATACACTTTTATTATTTTTATCTAACATATTCCTTATCTCATCAGGAACATGTGTATATGTTAGACAACTGAAAATCATAAATTGTGAAACATTGTGTTTCCTTTGAGTCCAAGCTTGTTGAGGAACCATGTTTCAAACAATTTATGTTGGAAAACTGTTAAAAGTGTAAATAGTTGTTGTTACTGCTTCTTCCCAATACTCATTTGTAAGATGTGTGGCCTTCATCATACTTCTGTAAGTATTCATTATGGTTCTATTCTTTCTCTCTACTACATTGTTCTGCTATGGTGTATAACTAGTAGTAAACTAGTAGTGGATACCATGATATTTACAAAAAATTATAAATGCATTGGAAACATACTCACCTCCTTTGTATGTCCTTAGAACTTTGATGAAGTATCCATTTTTATTTTCCACTAAGGTCATAAATTGATTAAATATATCAAAAATATCTGATTTTTTTCTCAAAAAATACACCCATTTCTTCCTTATATAGTCATCAATGAATGCCATAAAAATCAACAACCTCTAATAGAAGTTGTTTACATAAGTACACATAATTATGAGTGGAAAATTTCAAGTGGTGCAATTACACTTGATTTTTTTCCAACTGGGAAGGACTCTTTATGTTTCTTCCCTAAAATACACCCTTCAAAAACCATTTCTATATTTTGAATTAAAAGAAAACCTTTTATTATATTTTTCATATGAAGAAAATTCAAACCTCCAAAATTTAAATGACCAAAACTGAGATGTCAAAGACATGAATCATCTTTCATAACTGATCAAAAAGATGATTGAGTTACTTGAGCTCTGAACTAAGTTGAATTAGTGCAATGTTATATTTAGCAGGGGAAATAGAATCCACAGATCATAGATCCACCATTAAATCTAAAGGCTATAGATTATGGTATGCAGTCGATTAATACAAAGACATAAATTGAAATAGATAGTGAATAATAGAGCTAAATGAGCAATAGATTGAAAGAAAATAAAAACAAGAGAAGTGAAATATAACACTAGATTTAAGTGGAGAAACCTAAAGGAAAAAACTCCAATGGTAAAGCACTGTCTATATTAAGAATTTACAAAAGTTTTTACCCAACACTTCCACTTCATTCCTTAGTCTTACCCAACATCTACAAAGATATGTCCCTTAATCATTTAGTACAATGAACATCAACTGTATCTTATAATAAGATATAATTCTTTAAGTTAGTCTGTCTAATATGTATCCGTTGTAGACAACTAATCCGAATAGGGATCACCCATATCAATGTGGGTTGGTGAATCAGTCATGCCACTTCACTCTTAAATGTGAAATACCTTCACAATACAGTTTGATTAGACAAACTTTAATAATGTTGGGGTGTGCCCAAGTGGCTAATCCTACTTGACATTATCAACCCAACACTCCCCCTTAATGTTAAGTGGGAATACAAATCAGGAAATCCAAATTTACATTTTTATGTAAAAGGATTTACAAACCTTGAATAAATGAGTCAAGCTAGCATGCCAACAACGGAAATCCATAGATCTTCCCAAACAAAAAATATTACAACTAGTTCTTTACATATGAAGACTTGCATCAGACTATGAAGCATTTTATAAACTAAGGAATACCCATAGCTAAATCTTTGCTAGGATTTACAAGTAACTTCACATAGAGTGACCCATTTAGTTATTACAAAATAAAGGAAGTATTGGATGTTTACAATATTACAACCATGTGTAACCAATCCCTAAAGGATCACTTTATTACATATACAGTGGGTGGTCATGATCCACTCTTTCATAATGAGCCATCAAGATGTGGCATTGTCATACACACTCACCCTCAAGGGAAACTCTGATAGGCTCAGGAAGGTACAAAACTTCATAGCATGCAATGGCTTAGTGAAGATGTTTGCAACATAATCTTTGATGTTTGAACTAGATTTTTTATCAAGAGTAATTATACCTTCACATAGAGGAGGAATAATTCCTTTAGCTCCTATGTGTATCACTACCAATAGCCCTTTTTATCCACATGGTTATTTGCTGCTTCAAGTGATGGTGCCTGCATCAAAACTTGAAAAAACATATAGCTGCATATCTAACACAACATCAACAATTATCATAATAAGCATAATAGAAATCATACAATATTTTTAATTTTAATGGTTAAACATTAGTTGTATAAAAAATTAAAATATCACTATGATTAATAATTAACAAATATGTTTTAACAAACATATATCTTATTCCAAGCCTTTTATAAAAAGATAAGACTTGATAGATAACTGAGCTGATCAGATAATCAAATCATTCAAGAGTAATCACAGTATTCATAGAAGAAAATGACCACGTACGTAAAATTTAATCTTAGACATGCCATATATGATCATATTTTTATGCCAAAAAAACATGATTTAATAGTAAAAAACATTGTCTTACTTCTCTTGATTATAAGAATTATATTCTTGTCACTACTAAGAGATCATGATTGTTTTAACAAGAGAATAATTAACATCAAAGATAGTTAAAGAAACCATGCTCATGAAAGCACCTGAAACAAGAATCCTAGTCAGAGTCAAGGATTGGAAGATCTCCCCCTCAATGTCTACATCCATTATATCAAAATGTAACTAAAAAAAACTTGCAGAACAATTTTAGTTTTAGGATACTCAGAGGAGGGAAGAGAGGAAGATTTACAAAAAAAATCTCATGAATATGCACATATTCCTTGTAACCTTTAGGTACAACATTCATTATGTATAAATTCACTTTATGCATCACAAAATATGATATCAATTTTTATTCTACCTTTTTGACAATCCTTTCTTTCTTTGTGACAATAATTTTTTTCATGGTTAGACATGGTTCAGGATTTCTTAATTACTCTTTATAGGGGTTCATGATGTATGATTATTATCATACAACTATCAAAATTTATCATGAATCAACATAACTTACATATCTTTAGATAGGGGCTTCTGGTTTTCAGAGGTATCTTGTCTCCCTGTGAGATGTTTTTCTATACCAGTCATGAGATCCCAAAGATTTTTAACCCTAAAAAAAGATTTCAAATGCACTTTCCAGATGCTATAGTTAGTTGATCTCAAGAGTTGTGACTTATCCATTGAAAAAATAACAGAACTAGCCATATTTGATGCTTAGTCAACAAATGGTGGCAGAAACAGTTAAAAACCTACTCATATAAGGTAAAAAGATGCAATAAACAAACTACAAATCTTTTAAATTGTTATATGACAAAATAAATCCCAAATTTGATCAAAAATAGATTGAATTGGTCAAGTTCTGGATCAATTTAACAGGGCTAGGTCATGTTTCAACTATAAATATTTTAATAGGAAAATTAGCTAATTAATTAATTAATCAATTAATTATGAGCTTAGAAAACATAACACAATTCGTCAAATTTCCAAAGATCACTAGATTTGGTCTAAAAATAGATTAAATTGGTTAATTTAAGATCAAATTAACATAACAGAGTTGGGGTCTAATTTGGAATCCCTGAGATAAAGAAACTTTTGAGGCATTAGTACAAAGGAAAAAATAGCAATCCTGCAAAACAAAGGAACTTTGGAAGTCGCAGTATAAAGAAAAATTAAAAAACCCACAAGACAGAAATCTCAACGAGTTATTTAGCAACTCAACAAGGCGAGCTCAAAAATGAACTACACGAGATACATTTACAAACAAAAACAAGTTAAAAAAACATCCAAGGTGGTGGGTGACACGTGGCACAAATAAAAAATACCCAGTGAGGCATGTGTTTTCTTTAAAAAAGATCCTTGAGTAGATGCAAAACTTTAAAAAAATAAAGTTAATTCCATTTAGGGTCTATAACAGAGTTGTAAAACTATGACAACAAGAAAATAAACACACGTCAAAAAACTATGACATGACTGAAAAGAACAAAAAACAAATATACATGTCACTTTTCAATTAGCTCACATTTTCAAATGTAGCTAATAAGTCAGAAGATAATTAATTAAAAAATAACTGTATACACGTGTGTTTAATTAATTGGATCAAATTTCACACTCTGACACAATGCAAAAGAAAATTCTAAGTCAAACAGAGTCACTTGTCGAAAAAATAATGGCTTAAACAATTGACACTTAGCGGTTTTCCTCCAAACTTTAAATAAAGACTTTGAGTGGACTAAAAAATCCTGAAGGTTAGCTAATTTTAAAATAAAGTTCGGGTCCAGAGAAGGAATAAGATAGGTGTCACAATCTAAGTGGCCAAGCGAAAGAAAATATTGACACCCTGACACTTACGAAGGCTGACACAATCTAAATACGTGTCAAAAAGTAATTGGCTTGCACTTTGCAAGGCTGACAAGTGCGAGAAGTAAAATACATGTGTCGTTTTTCAATTAGATTAGATTTCTCAGATCAAAAACTAAAAGAAAACCTATGGAATTAATAAAATTAGAGATCCCACAGTATAAAGGAAAGTTAATAAACCTGCAAAATAAAGAACTTAACACCATGACAATACGAAGACATGTGTCACTTTTTTTTATTAGCTTGCACTTGACAAGTTGACAAGTCTGCCAAAATACTGATAGATATATACGTGTTCAAATGCTATTGGTTTGCACTTCGTAGTTCAACCAAAATGATTAAAATAAATTGAAGACACATGGAGCATTTTAAATGGCTCGTATTTCGCAAGACTGAAAAACCTTGATAAATGAAAAACGTAGAGAAATTCTACTGGCTCAGATTTTGCAAATCTGGAAAATGCGACATAAAAGATACTTGGAGTAATATTATTTGTTTAAATTTTACAAATGTTAGAAGTAGGAAACAAGGGGCAGATAATGCAAAATATGGAACAATTCTATTGTTTTGTATTTCACAAATGTCAGAGGATATCTAATCCAAGTCTGACAACATGACAACATGCATAAAGCTATTATTGGCTCACAGATTGTAATTGAAAATCAGATAAACAATATTACTAATACTGCAAAGCAAGATGGAGCCTATTGATTGGCTCATGATTTGTAAAAAATAATAAATGTGAAGCTAGCTAGAGCAATATGATTGGCTCAAGCTTTGTAGTCAAAAGAAGTCAAATAATTCTAACAGAATGAAGCTAGATGGCATAATAGGATTGGTCCAAGATTTGCAAAGACAGAAAGATGTCATATTTGAGCTACTTGGCACTTTAAGAGTGGGTGCAACTTTGCAAACATGAAAAGAACAACATTGAAGCTATAAGGAGTAATATTATTGGTCCAAACTTTGCAAAACTAAAAATTACTGGGAATACGAAGCAAGATGGCACAAAATGATTGGCCTGGGCTTTGCAAAGCTAAAACTAGAAAAAAATATAATAAAAGATAGAAAATGTGAAGAAAGATGCCACCAAAGGATTGGTCAAGGATTCAAAAAGACAAAACTAGCAAAAAAGAAAAATTTTAATTGTTAGAATGGACTTAAAATCCCCGAAAAAACTGGATCTAAATAGATATTTTGGATACACATTCAAAAAATGACTGTAACAATCATAAACAACACGAAACTCAAGTAAATATCATAGATGATAGATTGAAATCGTAAATGATTGAAACTAGATGTAGAATCAAATATCTAAGCATACAAATGCTTTAAACACAATCTAAACAACCATTTATCCCATGTTTCATCAATATTTCAAGCAATATTATGCATGAACTAGAAGTTTAAACCTAATTAGCTCAAACATGACTGCAAAACTTTTAGGTCTCGCAGATCTGTCACTAAGCTTAAAAATTCTTCTCCTTTTCAAGTCAAAAGTCTTATAGATCGATCCTGCACATGCACAATCACCAGATCTGATACTAAGTTAGATTTAGCAGGGGAAATATAATCCAAAAATCATAGATCTACAAGTAAAGCCGAAGACCATAGATTATGGTATCTAGTTAATTAAGAAAAATACATAGCTTAAAACAGATAGTAAATAACAGAGATAAATGAGCAATATCTTGAAATGAAATAAAAACAAGAGCAGAGACAAATAATTCTAAATTTAAGTAGAGAAACTTGAAGGAAGAATCTCCACTGGTAAAGCACTGTCTATATTAAGAATTTACACAAGTTTTTACCCAACACTTCCACTTCACTCCTCAGTCTTACACAATTTCTGCAAAGTTGTGTCTCTTGATAACTTAATACAATGACCATCAAATTTATCTTATAATAATATCTCAATCTTTAAGTCAGTTTGTACAATATGTATCTGTTGTAGACAACCAATCCTGAGAGGGATCACCCATATCAATGTGGGTAGGTGAATCAGTCAAGATGCTCCACTCTTAAATGTGAAAGACCATCATAATATAGTTTGTTAAAAATTTTTTTAATAATTTTGGGGTGTTCCCAAGTGGATAATCCCACTTGACATATCACCCCAACAGACTGAACTGTGTATACACAAAATCATGCACTTACGGTAATTATCTAGTCCTTATTACATATTACTAATCAAATGATTCTTAAGTAAGAAAATTACTAATCAACCCATATCTTTGGCCATCTTTGCTTTCTTTTTATTGCTACTTTTTGTCTTACACTCTTTCTAGCTCATTTTGTAATTTCATACCTCAACATCTTTCATTCTGGACACTAGCGCCCAACTAGGATGCTAGCGCCAGGTGCCCTTGACCTCTTTATACTTGGTTCACATCTTTTGGGCCATTTCTAGCCATTTTATCATCTTATATTTTTGTTAGTCAACCTTTATGGGGTTAAGTATGAAATAACAAGGGAATCATATAAATACAAAGTCATGTGATCATAATAAAGCACCAAACACTAAGCATTAATTATCACCACCTAAGGTTTCATCCAAAGGTTATTTAAGAGTATTAAAGCATCCATTCTAGCATCCATTCAAGGGTGAGTGACTACATTATTATACATACACTTCATAGGAGGGGAGTCTATTATATTCCATGCACACATTTATTACATTTATTTACATCTAGCTACTTTCTCGGTATCCAAGTGCGACATGCACAAGAGCCACCTAGGGAAAGATTTTGTACATACACACATAGAACTACATCAGGTATGAAATGTAGTGTAATGATCAATCTTAAGATCACTTGTTTGACATCTGAGGATAGCCAGAACCCTCATTTTACATCTTTATTTTTTAGGATTTGATGTATCATTAAGGGTTTTGTAGGTCATTATTTCATTGCAAGTTTTCAGCAACCTCGCCTATCATTTTCTGAGCTCATAATGACCAAAGGAGAAGGACAACAAACACATTGCGACCAGTAAAATATGGTTTTCTGATCATTTTCACAGTCACAAGTGCCCACTGCCAGTCTGTGGCACTTGCAGGTGCCCCTTCCCATTTCTAGGAACCCTCGTCCAGTGTGTTCCTCCATATCTATATTTTTCTGAGATTTGTTGCGATAGTATATGCTTTAGATATTTCACTTTTATAGCTCTATGTACTTTCAGGATATCTATGAATCAATTAATCTTTTTTATCCCCTCTTTACACTTAGGGTTTCATATTATCTATCTTAGTTTGCTTGGTTTAATATCTTTACTTAATTGATTATTCATTTAATACTGCAATAGTAATTAGATTAATCATTTTTGTATAAATTTATTCATATTTTTCTTAATCATTTTGGTGAACCTATCGCTTGAATCCACCTTCTTTCTAGGATTTTTCTTCTTATGCCCATAACTCGTAGTGGTTGTTTTGGGTATTTTGAACATCTTGAGCTTCCTCCATATTTTTTTGGATTTGTAAATCAATGGCTGAGGTTTATGCATCAATGGTTGAAACTACAAACCCCTTTTGTCAAATATCACAATGTTACTCTTAACGAAATCGAAACATCTTAGAGTGAACAATCATATGATGAGGATACCAATGCCGATAAAGAACAATCTGACAAACTCACAATTTTTTTTAAGCTTTGTGTGATAATCCTACTCATCATCCATATATTCTAGATTCTTTTACTGTGTCTAAAAATACTCGTGATGTTTCATCGGTACACTTGTAGCTTCCTCCTCAGCTATCATGGCCTCTACTCAAACCCTTAATATTCCAAACTCCATTCCTATTACTACCACCCCCATTCATCACCCTAATTATCCTAATACTCAACCTAGAACTTCTTAAAATACTTCCAATTTAACTTCTTTATATCATGATTTATAGACAAAAAATTGTCAACTTGAATTAGCTACTTCTGGAGCATCACCATATTTGGATTCCACTACACTCCTTCACACTCCTTTCGCACCCTACATATCCACTTATTTTTTTCCTCTCAATTTCTTAACCCCTAAGATTCCCACTCTCAAAGGACATGGTGACCCTCAAGAACATCTTAGATATTTTTATGTAGCATGCCAAGACTATGCGAATGACCATACTTTACTTGCAAATATTTTTCCTCACAATTTCGAAGGTTATATGATGCAATGGTTATAAAACCTACCTGTCCACTCAGTAACATCTTTCACACATATAGATGATGATTTTATCTCTCATTTATCAATGAATAATGACTCTATTATCTCATATGCTCAGCTCACACAACTTAAGCAAGGATCTAATGAACATCTAGTTTACTATGTCCTACAATACAAAAAACAACATAGATAAGATATCTAATGTACTTGTGGACTCTTAGCTTCAAGATTTGTTCATTCAAAGTATATTGTCACCTTTAAAGGAGAGTGTCGTCTTTGATACATCTCCATCATTTGATCAACTCTATTATACTCTTAATCTTTGTGAAACTAAGCTCTTATCTATAGGTAAGATTAATGTAGAAAAAAAATCACACACTTACTACTATTTACTATACCACAAAGTATGTTATTTTATCTATGGATCTTGCATACGAAGAGTAATCATTATTGACCTATTCCATAGTCCATTTGTTTTCCTTGTTTGTATTTTTTTTCTTTCACACTTGTTATTCATATACCTAGTTCTGGTTAGGTCACAGGGATCCCTATTTGTCATTCCTCACTCATTTTTGGTCACTTGTCTCTAGACACTAGTGCACACAACTGGACATAAGCGTTATGCACTCATGTCCATACTAGGTTCCAATGTCCTCTTTGTGTTTAATCTTATTTTTTACATTTGAGGTAGGTCTTTTTCAAATTTCCCTCTCATCTCCTGAGGTACACATCAGCATGTTAGATCATTAGTGTTGAAATTTAAACAAGAGATACCTATATAAACACACCATACATACCATTATATGGGAAAAAAATTATTATCAAGTGATAGCTATCTACATAGAGAAAGGGACTACATTTGGGCACATAATTTTACATACACCATGCAGAAGAAGGGGAGTTCATTCTATTCCAGCCACACATTTGCATTTTATCTAGCTACCACCCACTATCCTCTAGTCATTGGTGAGAGGGTAAACATAGGAGCACTATTGCACACATAAGAACATAGAACTACATTGGGTCTGAGATGTAGTGCAAAAATATGTTGTAATTTTACCATTGTGTCAACTGAGGACAATGTGACCCCTCATTTTTCATATTTCTTTTTTAGTATTTGATGTCTATTTGAGTATTTTGTAGGTCTATACTTTATCACAAGTACCTCAACGATCCAAGTGTGATAGATGACTAAAGGAAATAAATTATGGATCCCTAATGACCATATCAGAACCAAGTTTTTACCTTTTCTTTAGACCCAAGCACCTATAAAAAATCCTTAGGGCAACCTTGTCTCTCTCCAAGTTCCCCAATCCAACCATTTGCATCTTTACTACATTTTTTTAGTTTATTATGATGTTCTATAGTTTTTCTTCATCATATTGTCCATTCTAGACTCACTGTGGGATAAGAAAAATTCAGATAAGTACGTTACCCCTATCATTTCTGATGCACCCTAGAATTATTAGTTAACACCTAGTTGCGCTGGCACATCACTCAGCCTAGGTTGAGCGCTCACTTGAAGCACGTGAAGGTACCGGGTCCCTCTTAAGAGTTGCAGTATTAGAATGGTGGTATGATAAAGTAGTAAACATATAGTTTAGGAACTAATCCATCTATTCATCATTATATTTAACTAGATCTAAAAGTTCTTAAAGGTAAATCATCATGAAGATAACAAAATGCATTGATAAAACACATCAAACACTGTTTTTTCGGCCAATTTCCTTTATCTATTCATCGTACCACCAATATAGAAACTTCATACAATGCAAGGCATGTGCGCATGGTTCTATTAAAACTATCCAATCATATGTACTCATGTTTTCCCATTCTTTAAAACATATGTTTCCATCCGTATCTCTATATATGTCTCTATATTTTCTAAGTAATTCATTACATATATATATAGGGTGGGGAACTAGCCCTTCACCACTTAACTCTACCAGAAATAGGTCACATGCTAATAACTTCCATGCACCTTCTTAAAATTATAGCCATACATGAAATTATGTTATCTATAGATTGTTGATAGTTAACTAAAGTGATGGATCTATTCTTAACTTATGCCCATGCAAGAGTGAGTTGACATGTTCTTCAAACATATCCATGAAGAGTGGCGCAAAAGTCTCGGCATTTCTTGGTGTGCTCCACATGTCAATCTCTAAGAATAGATCTAATCCCCAAAATCAGTTAAGTCCTTGAGATTCTGACTCTACACCTCCACGCGTGACGCCTTCCTATACTTTTGCACCTTTTGCTCCTATGTTATTCTTCTACTCGAAATCTTTGTGCAAGTTTAACTAAGTTTTTTCTCTTATCAACATTACCCCACACTAATCTCATTGTCACCCTGATAATGGAAATGTCCAAAAATTATACAAAGAATGGATAAATAAAGAATAGTTGAATAAATAATTTTGAATAAGAATCTTGAATAAGAATTTTGAAGAAGATATACATAGCTAACAAAACTATTTAGGCCTCAAGCCCCTCCATCTCATCCTGAAGCAACAACTCTAGAAATTCTTCTTTGATATCTACTTCCAGGTTCTCCCATGTTGTTAGCGTTGCTCTTGTTGTCTCAGGCACATTTGCAATGATGGACTGTAGCTCTTCCATGAAGAGTTTCCCTTCCTCATTTTGTATTACAAGCATTACGCTTGACATAGAGGTTTTGCACCCCTTCCAGTACATCCATCTTCTAAGAAATGAGCTTTCCTAGCTCCTCCCACCTCTCCTTATGTGGTGCATGTGCCACAGCTAGTGTCTCGCACTTTTTCTTTACCAGGACTAAGTGTTCAACATGACCTAGGGAAGCATCCTTCATCACCTTGTGGACCTCATTCTCCTCCTCCAATGTTTTCACTGTGATCAGTGCATTTGGGGCTATGAATATTATTAGTGCATGATCAGCCTTCTTCAGTTCGTCATAGATGGCTTGTAGTAGACCTTCATAAGTAGTAATCTTTCTAGATATTGTAGCCTGTGTCTTTTCTAACTTTTTCCCAGAGTCCTTGGACTGTGAGGATACGCATGCAATTCTTCATCTTCCAACACTAATGTTATTATCATCTTGACATAATGCATTGTAGAATGAAATTCTTTTGGTACCCAGGATTCCAAATGCGGGCATATCTTTAGAACATCATCACCAATTTCCTCTACCATACTAATAAAAGTGTCATATTTTCTTTTGATTAAGTCATTTTCCTACACTAGGCGTGTTATCTCCACATCTTTGGCTTTTAATTTCTCTGTCAGTGCCTTGATGGTAGTAGATTTATCTATGTTTCTTCTTGCTACTTCAGAGGATACTTTGACTAGAGAATTTCTCACCTACTCTTCTAACATCACTGTTGGTTTGATCATCATGTGGCACGTTTCAAGTGCCTTCTTCAACCGTCTTGATGCACACGATTCTTCACCATCATAAAAGTTAGGCTCGTCCATATGCATGTGCATAGACCATGAGATTTTGTTTCCTTGTGTGTAGAGTCACCTTGTCCTCATCCATGAGTGCCCATCTGAATAAATCCTTCTACTCGATGGTGCTCTAGAACCAAGCATGAATGATCAGCTTTAGGTCTTCTACATACCCCATGGCATGTGCCTTGGTGTCCTCCCCTATTCGACGGGATTGGGGTCCTCTTGGAATGGTTGCATCAATGTTGGAAATACCATATGTATCCCCACCCTTGTCCTGTGTAGCCTCTGATTGATCCCCTTCTTCTCCTTCCATCTTCTCCTCCTTGTGTTGAAGATCTTTAGTTAGAGAGGGAGGTTCCTTCTCCTCATACTCTTCTTTCTCCTCGCTCAACTTGAGTTTTCTTCGTTTCTTCTCCTCTGGCTCCTTCAGCTGCGAGGTTTCTCCTTGCACCCTTATGTGCTTAAACACCTTCTTAAATCTTTGTGCACCCTACTCCTCACCTGTAGCTCCTTCTCTCTGGTGAGTTATCACATGCTCACCCTCCTGACCAGATGGCTTCTTCCTCCTTTGAACTAGGCCACCACTATCTTTATGTTCTTCATCCTCTTCCTCATCATCTTGCTTGAGTGTAGAGGGCCTAGGTGCCAAAATGTTCTCCATAGTATGTTTTCCCTTTGGCAGCCCTGGAAGCATTAATTTGTTCACGTATTTGTTACTCTCAATTTTGGGCTTCAGTTGGAGGTATAGTAGCATGGCCCCGATATCCACAATGGCCAGTGTTTCTAGCTTAATGCTCAAGATTTCTGAGATGTTCTTCTCATTGTATGCATTCCTCCCTAGATATCCATAAGTCTTTCTTAGGGTGTGATACTCATAGTCCACCTTGTCTACATTAAACACCAACCTCCATGTGTTGGTGAATCGATGAAATATAACTTGGAAGTACTGTGTGGGAAATGCATATGGAAGTTTCACCAGGGGCTCCACAACCCATCTACCATTGGGAAGCATGCAATGTAGAAGTGCTAGTAGACTGCAAATTGTACCTTTTTTCCAAGGACCAAGGGAAAATCCTTGGGTATATGTCATTCTTCCCCAAACACCATGTGGAAACTATCATAACACATCTCAGTGCACTCCTTAACCTCCTCCTTCATCACCCCTTTTCACAGATACTTGCTAAATTACTTAGCTGGAAACTTATGATTCATGGGTATTCCCATATGTTCTCTTTTGGGCCATCTGATACCCCAATCTCCATGAAGGCCAAACTTAGAAGGATACAGCCAAAACTTATCTTACTCTCTTTGCATGCTTCCTCAAATATCCGCTCTGTAATGAATCTGGTGATGTTATAAGTTACTCCTTCTGACATATGCATGGCCACATGCAACCACATAGAATTAACTTGGGACCAACATTCTTGGTCATTCAATTTTGTGGTTAGATGTGTTGATGCCTGTACTACTGGATAATTTTTCAATTTGTCAATGTCCATCCTGCGCGGTCCTTTTTGATAGCCCAGCACCTTCTGTTTCTCCAAAATGGCACTTTTTTCAGCTAAGTTAGTCTTAATGTCTTTGTCTATTACCCCTAATCTAGTAACTATGGTAATAAGGATGGGTTTCAGTGTTATCCTCCATCCTGCGAAGTAGAAAAAGTCCTCATGGATTCAGCTCATCAGCCATCTATACAAGGGTGCATACTTTCCAAAGTATGGAAGTTCATAAAGTTGGTAGACACCATTTACTTTGAGTAGCTTCTCCCTAGCATCATTGTATATCAACATGTCATCCTCAGTGCACCTGTTCATTCGAGAGGTGAGAAAGTCATCTAACTTCTTCTGGTTTTCACTGGTTTGGTGATTGTATTCACTTATCTTGCTTTGTCTTATGTGGGTATTCCATTCCTGCCCCACAATAACTTCTTCAGGGTACTGCATTTCAGAGAAATTTCTCTCCAGTGCCATCTCTTCTTCTTCTTCCACCACCATCTTCTTCTTTTCTTTTACTGGTGTTACTTTCTTCTTTGGTTCCATTCTTCTTTCAGGGTTTTTTTTTGTAGATTAGTTTCTGTGTGTTTTGAGTAGTTTGCTTTGAACCCTAACATGATTCTTCCATGCCCTAATTTGTAATCCCGAACTTGTGTACCTTAGCTCTATTTTATTACTATGCTTCATCAAACCCTTTTCCTAGGGGATCCAAGCCCTTCTAAATAAAAAAATCTCTTCTCCACGCTTGTTTCACTTGCTTCGTACCTTGAATTAGTTAGCTTTATGCTCTTCGTGTATAAGCTCTCTATCAAATTCTCATAGTCACAAGGGTAAAAATGAAATCACATCCAATCCTTGTATAGATTTCTACTTTTCCTTGTATTAATTGATCCTCCACCTACCAAATTCTCCTCATTTATGACCTATTTTTATCATTTCCACGTGGTATATTTTCACGCCAAAGCTATAACCTTCTAGTGTGCCTCTTTACCCTTTGTCATAGACTTCTCTTTAGCATGTTCTCTAGTTCCCGAGTACCTTGTCATTGCACCATCTCTTGGTAATTACCATGGTCGCCGCTTACCTTGCGTTATACTTTCCCTTATCCATCTTCATCCTTTCTTATCTTGAGAAGCAATCTTTTTTTAGTTACCCTTAGCAACCTTCTTTCTCAACACCCACAACATGACATCTTCACAGCATACACCTGAGAGTCACCAACAATCCACCCCACATGAAAAAGGATGTGTAGTCCTCTACGCATCAACATGCTCCATATTGCAGTTAGCTTCATGCACGCAAGCGTGCTTATTACACAAAAAAGATCTAAAATTGACAAAGCATAGTGACGATGAAAGAAATACATTAAGGAAATGCATAAAGGGAAACCTAATGTATTTGGCAATACTATCTTATTACAAAAACCAAGAAGACTTATTTATAGTAGGGCTTCAGCCTACTCCCATTAAAGAAACTAGGAAACCTCGTGCCATCAATTGTTTCCAACTAGAAAGCACCTGAATCAAGTATATGAGTGATAACATATGGCCCCAACCAGTGCACCTTGAGCTTTCCTAGATGGCACAGAAACTTAGAGTCATATAAAAGTACCATTTGGCCCACCACAAGTTTCTTATCCTTGATGTGTCGAACATGCCATACCTTTTAGCGTGCTTTCTCCTATTTCTGACTCCAGCGTGTGATGGATCGATGCTCATCTAGTTGAACCATCTTCCCAATCTGTTCTTCCAAGGCTTGCGGATCAGCTAGACCTCCAGTGCATGCAATGCACAAAGAAGGTAACATAAATTCCAGAGGAAGAATAGTTTCCGCGCTAAACACTAATTGAAAAGATGCGGCTTTGTTCAATATTTTTTATGTTGTCCTTGTAAGAACATTATCCTATAAGAACCATGTTGCTATAGCCACTGTATAGTACTTTGTAGGTGTTGCTTCTACCCATCAGGTAAGATAATATGTACAAGTGATGATATAGCGTGATCCAGTCCTATGCGCGGCTGGTTAAATAAGCCTGAAAAAGTCGATTGCCCATTTCTCAAAGGGTTCTACACTTGTTATTGGTCGTAGGGGCATCTCATCCCTTTATCCTAGTCGACCGAGATGTTAACAATAGTCACAGGTCTTACAATACTCTTTACAATCCTTATACAATGTTTCCCACCACAACCCAGCAAGTAGGATCTTGCACGCTGTTACATCACCTGCATAATGGCCACCTACAATACCACCATGTGCTTCTTACATTATTTCCTTATGTTCATGCTCCAAGACACAACAGCATAACACCTCATCTCTACCTAACTTGTACAAATCACCACTAATTAACATGAATGGTACTGCATGAATAGCAAGTTGCTTCTTCTCTAAAGCTTTCATGTTGTCTAGTGCACCATACCAGTCTTTAGAAAGATAGCAATGTCCTCTAATTCTGTTGACATGCATTGTAACCTATACAACTATGCATTAGGCATGGTCTCTTCTATTGTTTGTGCCTCTTCCCCTTATTGAATTCTAGACAGGTGATCCGATCCAGAATTGCTTTTACCTAGTTTTACCATGACTATAAAGTCAAACTCCTAAAATAAGAGTATCCATCAGCATATGTGCCCCTATAAAATGGTCTTGTTCACCAAATATTTTAAGGCCATGTGATCTATATAAAATAAAAAGGGGGTAGCTAACAAATACTGATAAAATTAGTGCAATGCATAGATCATGGATAAGGCCTCGTGCTCTGTAGTGGTATAATTTTGTTCTGCAGGGGTCAACTTCCTACTAGAAAACCAAATGGGATGATCAATGATACCTTCTCCTGGTTGAGCTAAGATAACACCAATTTTTGTGCTAAAAGCGTCCACATGAACATGAAAAGGTTTATCCCATGAAGGAAAATGCAAGATAGGCACCGTAGTAGGTTTCTGCTTCAATATCTCAAACGTGCACGTTGCTGTGACTCCCCCCAGTAGAACGTACCTTTTCCCTAGAGAAATTCTTCCAAGGGTGTGGCAACTTTTGCATACCCTTTTATAAACTTCTGGTAATACACTGTATGACCCAAAAATCCCCGCACCTCACTGGCCGGCGCTTTCAAGCCAATGATAACTACAACTTTAGCTAAATCAAGAAGAAACCCTTCCTTGTAGATAATATTTCCTAAGAGTGTTCCAAAGGGAGTAGCAAAGATGCACTTCTTGATGTTTAATGAGATACTCAACTATCGACATCTTTCAAACATTAAGCACAAATTGCCACAATGATCCTTAATCAGCCCATAAATAGTCCAATCATCAAGATAGACCTATAAGAATTTATGAATAAAATCCTTGAAGACTTGTACCGCTATCCTTGAAAATACTGTAGGGGCATTCTTCAATCCAAAAGGCATCACATTATAAGCAAAGTGTCCCCATTCAGTAGTGAAGGTGGTCTTCTCTTGATCTTCCGGGGTAATCCTAACTTGATGACACCCTAAAAACCCATCTGTAAATGAATATATTTCACACCCATCCACTCCTAATATTTCCTCCATGAATGGCGTAGGAAAGGGATCTATAACACATGTTGCATTCAACTCCCTATAATCAACACAAATTCAAATCCTACCATTCTTTTTTATGCTTATCACCATAGGACTGACCCATTCTAATTCATCCAATGGTCGAATGATCCCAAATTTCAACATCTTGTCAATCTCCTCCTTTACTTGCTCATGTAAATTGGGATTCATCTGATATGGTCACTTCCTAATAGGGTGTGCACCTTCCTTGAGCTTTATCTTCATTTCTCCAAGTGATATATGCATGCCTTTAAGCTCATGGTATCCTCTTGGGAATAAGTCCTCATAGTCTCAAAGTAACCCTATGATCTTTGCTACCTCTGATTCTAACCAGTAATCCCCAATTATCACCTCCTTAGGTGTAGCTTTTGTGCCTATATTGACCTTTGTTGTCTTTATAGGCTCGTGATATGCACACACATCTACATCTGCACTAGATAACACTTCACATGTTCCATGTGAATGATCCACGTCCAAGTGCTCAACTTCCTCATTAATTATGTAAACCATCTTCCCCTTATCTTTTTCTAGAGAATCACACTCAAGTAATATGATATCATCTTCTTCATCCACAAAGCGCACCCCTGTCTCTGTCTCACCAAATAATTCCTAAACAAATTATTTCACTTTCCCACTGTCTCCCATAGTTAAGGACTTGATAAATCTTAAATTTTTGTTCACTGGTGGTGTAGATGAAAAGAAATTAAATGTTTAGATCATCCCTGCAGTCAAAATTTACCAGTTTCTGTTGTCGTTATGTAATTTAGCATAGACATACCAAGCACATGCGTAACCTTGTAGGGTAGAATAAAACTGATGCACCTAAAGTCAAGGTGGTAATGCTTCCTGTCCTACTGTCCAAAGTCTCTCACACTGCTGGATATAATGTTGAGTAGGTTGATCACCTTGATAAGGGCCTATTTTTGTAGGTGTGTTACTTCTTGAAAAATTTGTTGATAAGGCTGTCCCAATCGTTTCCCATTCTAAGAGATTATCCCTGTGGACTACCCACCAGTGCATGGCCATCCCGCCCAAAGTATATGATAGCATATGCACGTCATTTAAGATGATCAACCCAGTTTGTTTCCATGACCTGTAAAAATCTAGCCAAATCTTTATATGTAGTATAGTGGGGTACTGCGCGACCTATACATCAAACAGAGTGAAAACCCATTTTGTAAGTAACCTCGCGCTTAACTTTATGCCCCACTAGTTCATAAGTGCCATGACCCTAATTATCACAAGACGTTGTATCATTGATTGACTGAGAATATTCCCAATGAAGGATTCCTTCCTTAGACGGATCATTGACCTCTGGGTCCCAAATAGCACGTACATAGATTCTGTTCAAATCCTCTTCACTTAAAGGTTCCACATATGGCATGGATTTCCCATCTGTCAATGGTATTATGACCCTTTCCTCCTTGTTCTTGAAGCTGATATACCCTTTTTTAAACCTCAAATCAACATTGTTCGCATAACACCAAGGGCACCCAAGCAAAGTTAGGAAACTATCTACTTCCGCAAGTGCTAGCACTTCAAAGTCTCCTGTGAACTTGGCCCCTTGTATAGTGGTAGATGCATCCTTCAAAATTCCTATGGGAGTAGCTTTTGTTTTATTTTCCAGGAACAATACATTAGATGATGGCTGCAATGGGGTCTCCCCATTTTTTCCCACACATCTAATGTAAGTACATTTACTTCCGCACCTGTGTCGATCAAGATATTGCTCAACAGCCATCCATCTACAACATCATTGAATGTGATCTCCTTGTCATAGTCAATGCTATCGGGGGGAAGATTCACATGAAGTATTTGTCTCTTAGTCTCAGTTCCCATGTGCAGATTATTCCCTTTCAACCAATTTCCTAATAAAGGAATAATATTCTCCTGGCACAACGTTCTACATACCTCTTTGATGTCGTCAATATCCAGCGGGGCTTGTTCTATATTGTTATGCTCCAATTTCTGAGACTGCTCTTTTAAACCTTGTATCTCACCTTGAAGGCTCCTAAGGACCTCCATCATTTCCTGATAGACTTCTTTCTGATGAGTTGGATCTAGATATCTAGCATGCAAAACCTCCTCCCTAGTGATTGTTAGTTTTTGTTGCAACACCTATCTTGCGCGTGCCGCCTCAGCCCGTGTGGTTATCTTGACTATTACCACCTTAGGTTCTAGTGTTAACTTTGGCATCCACTGGTTCTCTACAGTGCACTAGATTCTAACCATCCCCATGCCCTTGTTTTCTTGCTTTTTATGCTTACTGATATGCTCATACAAGTCTGGACACTCTTCATAAATATGACCCTTTCCACAAAATGAATAGGAAATATTCTGAGGGAATTCGTGCCTATAATAGTCAGGTGAACCACATGTATAGCAAGTTCCTTGAGGGAATTCACTCATTCCTCCACCTCGGCCTCGTCCTCCATATCCGCCTTGATATCCTCGTCCCCTTTCACGAACCCCTTCAAACCTTCCGTCATTTCTGTCATAGTGAATTTTGTTATAATCCCTATCCTGATGCTCATTCTTCCCTTTAGAATTATCAGCCACACTCGCTTATCTAACCCCAATATCAATGACATCATGGATCTAGCCAATCAATCTACAGTCCTCAGTATCATGGGTCATGGACCTACAAATTTTACAAAAGGAGGACACATTCTTCCTGATCGCGTGTTGTAGTAGGGGGCAGTGACTAGCATCATGGTTCAAATGGAAAATCTCACAATCTAATAATAATGAATGTACAATTCTGTGAGGGTAACAATCCTTAGTGTTCCCTTCCACTTCACAATCTGTACACCAAATTCCTGAGCATGTCTCATGAGTTGAGTTTGCCGATAATTTCTCTAACTATTTTTCCATAGCTGCTATTTGAGCTTCTAGAAATGGACTAACCCTAGTGTCAATAATCCCAACTACTTCAATGCGTAAAGTGGCTTCCAATGCTTCACGTGGATTGATATAAGTCTTATGCAACAATGCTCTTCAAAATGGGGTAATCAATCCCCCGAAAAACCATTGTGCATGTTAACTTGCATGAATGTCATAAGAGAGTTTGGATAGAAGTGTTTTAAAATGTGCATCATACTCACGTAAACTTTCAGTAGTGCCTTGCTTTATATCCTTGAGTGTGCTTATGCTCTTCTGCTCAAACTCTAGGATGTAGAACTCCTTTAAGAAATCTTCTTTCAATGCTACATAGTTAATACAATTTTGATTGGGATCAAACTTCTTATACCAGTTGTGCGCGTGCACCTGCAATGTAGTAGCAAATTGACTTGCCTTGCACTCAGAGGCTATAATACCTTTTGCGTGCCACAATATTTCACACATATGAACATGTTCAACAACATCCTTGATACCTCTATACTCTGGGAGATGAAGGGACATCTCCATATAAATGTTCTGGGGTTACTGTGGGCCTTGACCCCCCGACCCAGAACCTCCTTGGTTTCCTCTTCCTCCAATACCACCCGAACCACCAGAACTAGAACTACCCATACCACCTGATCCTCCTCCAGAATTTGGAATAGGGCCCGTGGATGCACTTCCCTGTGCCCCAACAGTGGGACTATACTGGACCTCTACATTCTGGGAAGCAGTCCCTATTCTAGAGGTGAATCCCACACTAGGTGCACTCATATTCTGTGTAGAAGATGAGCCTGAAAATGTACCCCCAAAGAATAATGAAGTTGTTTATGCTGCCATTGATGTACTTTCTGTCTGACCTATTTCTATGCTTTCACTTCCTAAATTAAAATTATTTTTACCTGCTGTACTAGATACTGGAAAACCAAGCGCAAGGGATAGGTCAACAGGTTGGCTTAGATGCACATTAGCGGCCTAGGTCATATCTACTGGCGCGCTTCCATGTGAGGCCAAAGAGGGTTCTCTATCATGCTTTCCTAGATGGGGCAGTTCTTGATGCTCTTGCTCTTCTTCCTCCCCATGAGCCTCAAATCCTTCACGAGCCATATCTCTCCACAACACCATCCGTTCTATAATTCTTGTTTCTTGCATAATTCCCTCTTGTGCGCCTCATCATACTTCAGTCGCCTTTCTTCCCTCTACCATGCTACCGCTATGTCTGCCATCTTTCACCAATCCTATTCCTACCCCCGTGCATGGAGATTCTTTTAGCTTTCCATGGGTTTAGCTTCTAAGTTTAATGTTACCATTAATATTTTAATTGCCAGCAGAATACCTTGCAAATACGTCCCTCTAGGATACCGTAGAAACTGGAACTTTTCTACTTCCAGGCATGAATAATTTGAAATTGAATACTCCAAAATATAGTTGTTTCGGACACTATGAAACTAGGTATCTACCACGCGAGTCTAGCTTAAGTCAACATCGTACAGTGTTTGAAATTCCTCATGTGTCCAAACAAGTGTGCGATACCTCCAATTCCGCTTGGATGCATATGCAGTCAACCATTCGTATAATTCTACTGGAAAGATAGAAAAAAAGATTTTGTATAAACTATCATACAGATTCTACTCTACCAAAGTACATGCGCTAAATCCAGATCTAGTGTCAAACCTCCATGTGTATTCTTGCTCCAGATCATGAATCCATTATTCAACACTTGCCAAAGTTAGCCGGTATGTCTTCATCGTGAACCATTTTGAAACAACTCAAAAAGAGGTCTCGACAACAGAACCAATGATGCAGCCTAGAATTGTTAGTTAGCACCTAGTCGCGCTAGCACATCACTCATCCTAAGCTGAGTGCTCACCCAAAGCACGCAAAGGTACCGGGTCCCTCTTAAGAGTTGTAGTAGTATAATGGTGGTATGATAAAGCAGTAAACATATATTTTAGGAACTAACCCATCTATTCATCATTATGTTGAACCAGATCTATAAGTTCTTAAAGGTAAATCATTATGAAAATAATAACATGTATTGATAAAACACATCAAACACTATTTTTTGGCCAATTTACTTTATCTATTCATCATACCAACAATACAAAAACTTCATATAATACTAGGCATGCGCGCATGGATCTGTTACAACTATCGAGTTGCATGTACTAGTGTTTTCCCATTCTTCAAAGCATATGTTTCCATCCATATCTCTATATGTGTCTATATATATTCTAAGTAATTCATTACATCTATATATAGGGTGGGGAACTAGCCCTTCACCAATTAACTCTACCAGAAATAGGTCACATGCTAATAACAACCACACACCTTTTTACAATTATAGCCATACATGTAAGTATGCTATCTATAGATTGCTAATAGTTAACTAAAGTGATGGATCTATTCTTAAATTTTTCCCATGCAAGAGTGAGCTGACATGTTCTTCAAAAATATCCATGAAGAGTGGCGTGCAAGTCTCGGCATTGCTTTGTGTGCTCCACACGCCAATCTCTAAGAATATACATGATCCCCAAAATCAACTAAGTCCTTGAGAGTATGACTCTACACCTCCACGCATGACGCCTTCCTATACCTTCGCACTTTTTCTCCTGTGCTATTCTTCCACGCGGACTCTGTGTGCAAGTTCAACTAAGTGTTTTCTTTTATCAACAATTTCCTTTCATAATTAAAATTAAATAATTTTTTTAGCATTTATATTCCATTATATATCATTTACAACATATATTTGCATTCATATTGTAATAAAATATACAAATTTTATTAATTCATTTTGGTGAGCTTGTATCTTAGAACTTCTTTCCCTAGGATCCACTAAAACCCTAATGGCTAAGGATATCTCTCCTCCTTAGCTATTCATGCCTCATGTGAGTGTGAATCCTATTTATGATGAAACAACCATAACTGAACTTTCCTCTCTATATCATAATGTTTTTCTTCTATATGACACTTAAAAGAAACTCTTAGCTAATGAATGCAATGTTCTTACTATCTTTGATCATTCTACCATAAGAATTATTTATGATTTGACAAGTTTTTTTGGGTTATAGACCTTGTTATTCAAGCATCCACACTCCTCCTTTTGTTATTTCTAATGAGAAATTAAATGATGATATTTTTAATTTTATGCTTAATCTTGATGATAATTTAATAGCTACCAAACAAGAAGACAATAAACATGTGCATGATTCTATTTCTCATACTATTTTAGATGATTCTATAACTACATCTCATACTCCTTCCATTTTAAAAAATGTTTCTCATGATGCATTGCACACTAATTATCCTCCTCCTTCATTATATGTTGATCACACAATTAATGAAATATTTTCATCTGAATATTTGTTCAATTTTGATGAGACACCTGATAGTCACGATTTTACTTCTTAGCATACTGCTGAGTGTGAATCTCCCGTTCTGTTTTCATCTTCTTCTAAGATTGTCTCTAATAACATGCATAATTCATCTCCTTCTATACATCCTCTCCTAATGAGGTTTTCAATTCTATTCCTACCACTTCTATTGATGTTCTATGTTCTTCACCTCCCATTACTTCTTTAACACCTATATCTAGTGTGCCTTTAACATCGACATCTTCTATGTATCCTCTTGACATTCCTATGATCACTCATAAAGGAAAATTGCAACCACTCAATACATTATTTATATCCTCTACCATCCCTCCACAGGAAATCTAATCACTCATACATGTTGTTGGCCATTTATAATCTCAAGTCCAATCTCTCACACTAGAAAGCAAGGCATATTATACTTCTATCGATAATAATTATTTGCATGGAAATATTGTTCCAAAAAAGATTCATGATTCAACATTTTTGAAGGATTTCATTATCCCTAAATTTTCATGTTTTGATGGTACTATAAATCTCTATTTTCATCTTAAACATTACTACATAGCTATGTCCTCATACTCTAATGATTGACTATTTCTCAAAGCCTTTCACCATAGCCTTACTGATGATGCTCTCCAATGGTACACACATCTACCCTTTAGATATATTACTACCTATTATGTGATGAAATAAGATTTTATTTGTTGCTTCATACTCAACAATGGCCCTAGAGTCACATATGATCATCTACCTAGCTTATACCAAGGAAAAAATAACCTATCATTGATTACATTTTATGATTCACTGCTTATATGCATCAGTTAGTATTTTAGCCCACTGACTTAGAGAATCAATTCATCTTCTATCGTGGTTGGATTCCCACTTTAAAATAATGATTGCAATATGAAACATGTGAATCATTCACTCTCTTATGATATTTTTTCATTGATCTAGAACAAGATCTCATTGTTGCACATGTTCTAGATCCTCCTCCTATCATTAATATGACTACATCATCTAGTTATTATCCACTTCCTTCTATTGAGCGGCCTCCATGGTCTCCATTTCCTCCACCTCGTAAGTATGTCCAATCTTCTACATCACATAAGAAACCTTCATATCCTCCTCCACATTAGGCTATACCTCATACTTCTAAAAATATTTCATGGGATCCATTACACTTTTCTCATCGCACTAGATGCCATGATGTGCTACGTACCTTGCTTGACAAGTGTTTTATTCGCTAACCTTCTAATCTAAATCATCCACCTCATCACTTGTAGTGTCAACGTGATAGACCTTATTGTTGGATATTTTTCATTTTTTATATGTGTTTTCCTTGATGTAAAACTACATTGATGGAAAAATGGCAAGAAATATTATAATGCAAATATTGTGCAAATCAATCCTTATATGAAGAGAAATATTTGGCAAGGTAAATGTGAAGGTTGATTTATAGTGTCAGATCTTAGAGGCTCTAGGAGGATCAAATATAAGTTTTAAGGAACTTAATCAATTTTTATGTAAGTTGCGGATATAAGGAGATAGCCACCAAGGTCTTGAAGTAGCCACTGAAGAATTGAATATGCCGTGGAATAAAATAGAAAAGTTTTAGAAGCTTAATGAGGTCTGCGAGTAAAGAGATAAAGTCACAAAGCAAAAAGAAGCTAAAGAATGGGCCATGAGTAAGAAAGGTGAAGCCGTGTATGTGAAGGAAGAGTCACGGAAGTATGAATAGTCTGAAGGAAAAAATGCGGGAGTAAGTAATTCTGGATGGAGTCGCGCATAAAGGGAAAAACTATGAAGAACCAGAAAATCCGCTAAGGATGAAAGATAGCCATGCAGAATCATAAAAGCTACAGGTAAAAGGATAGAGTCGCAGACATGGAAAAAATCCGTGGGTAAGCGTCATATAGGAATAAAAACCATGTAGCATTGTAAAAGCTTCGAAGTAAATGAAAATCCATCATGAAAGGAGAAAAGCCACATATCAAAGGAAATAGTTGTGATACAAAGAAAAATTCAAAGAAGCTGACAAAAGTTGTGGATTGAAAGAGTATACACTAGACAAGGCTTGAGGACAATCAAATTGATTTAAACATGAATAAGTGAGAATTTTGTTCTCCAAAATCGATGGTGATTCGATTTTTTGGTAATTCTGGCTGAGTATACAAATTGAGCTCCACGAAGAATGAAGAAATATATAGTTTTAGCTGTCAATATTTAATTCTTATTAAATTTGTGTAAATACAATTGCATTTCTCTATGTGATTCTGTAAGGACCTCGAACAATGAGGGCCAATTTTATTTATTTATTTATTTCCCATTATTCCAATTGCTTAATTGATATGTTGATTTCACACATAATCAAATCATACAATTATAAAAACAAATCATATGTGCTAAACACATCGATAAAATTCATCTTTGATTCCAAAGTACATTTCATTATTTTCAATATCTCAGTACAATCTTATAAGGTTATATGCAATGGCAAAAAGCCTCATAAGCTTATATAATATACTGATTATTTCAGCAGTACATCAAGTACAATTTATTCCATAACTGAAATATAACAGTAACCAATCAAGATCTGAAATTAGCTTAAATTCCTTCAAATTATTTCCTTTCCCTTATCTCTAGAATGACCTGTATTTTCCACAAAGGGTCAGCTGAAACTGAACTGGAAAGGATTTCCATTTTCATATATGTAGTATTCTACAAATGAAAACATATTCAAAATATATAGTCATTCACCAACATACTAATTCATTCATCACCAACATACTAATTCATTCATTATTATAATAATAATTTCAAAAAGCATCTATACATGCACAAACTATCCAAGTTTAGAATACCTTTCAAGAGTGGTGTCTTTAACCATCTTACATGAAAATGCATAAAACTTATCTCACGTAAGGCTGATTACATAACACATTTCATAATATTATTTCATGCGAAATCAAATCAGCATACCAGCTGTTTCAATAAATGTCACATATAGGCTCCATATAAAAAGGAGAAGGCATGATAAGCAATTGTCACAGCATCCACATGAACATCACTTTACAATTCTTACAATGAGATTTATGCCAAATCATATCAGCAACATAACATAATTTCCAAGAGGAACAAAAGATCCTTTATACCCAAGAATGCATGCCAACCATATGACAAAATGTCATATAATGAGATTCACATATATTCTAAGGAATGCATACCAATTGTATGAAAAATTTTCATATCATGAACTTCACTTCACAAGCTCAGAATGAACAATATGCCAATTCATATCAACAACATAGTGCATTTTCAAAAGGAAAAACAAATCTTTTATTCTCAAAGAATGCATGCAAACCATATGACAAAATGTCCTAATATAAACCTCCAATATTATCCATAGAATTCATGCTAACAATATGACAAAATTCATTACAATGAACTTCACATATAGTCCAATGAACGCATGCTAACATCATGACCGAATGCCATAAAAAAACATCTTCACATAAAGACCAAAGAGTGCATTCCAATAGCATGATAAATTTCCATAAAATAACTTCACATCAATTCAAATGAATTCATTCCAGCAACATGATAAAATTCTATAAAAGAACTTCACTTAAATTCCAACGAATTCATTTCAGTAGCATGATAGAATGTCATAATCCATACTCATGTATTTATGCCAATAAAAGATTACATATCAAATGTTTGACATAATGTCACAACAACTCATTCTTAAATATTCTAGCCAAATGATTTCACACTAATAGTTTGAAAAAATTTCATAGCACAACATTCTTTCAAAATGTTATCCACTTTATTGCACACTAACCATTTAACAAAATGCAGCGTAATAATAGGTAACAATGGAACAAAGAAAACAACAATCTAGCAAGGAATCTGTAGTGTATAAAACACCCCAAAACACCATACTTTATTAACTGGTGTTGCAACAAAATAACAAAACACAACAAGGAAAAAAAAAACTGAGTGCTATAATAGCTAACACTACAACAGCAAATGCAACAATAATTTAATAATAAAAACAACAATTCTAGCAGTTTTTACCACACCAATAAATACTTAAAGAACACAACTCTTCTAGCCACTGTTACAGTAGCAATAATACAACCTATAATAGCTTTAGCAGACCAACGAATTAACAGAAGAAAAAAAACATTCCAACATTTAAAAATGCATCTTGGAGACAGACCAAAACCCATAGCGAAAATGTCTAGAAATCTTCTCTCAACACCCAAATGAATAACCTCATTGATTCCATTTATCAAGTAAGGATTTTAAAAAAATGAAATCTCTTACTCTCATACTTGAGAGATCTGAAACATATAATGCCCATATTAAAATAAACACATTTTCCAAATACCCATAAAAGATTGATTCAAAATTATTAATACCCACAATAGATAATCCATATATCTCATTACCCAGAAGATGAATAAACTGAATATGCATTTATTTGTAAAATATTGTATAGACAAAAATAAGAAACCATTGCCTGAAAGATTTGAGATGAAGAAGACCAAAAAACCTCTGTGCTTTTCCTCTTTCCTTTTATGTTATCTTCCTCCAGCTTCCTAGCTCCACACCGTACAAAATAAAACCCCAAAACCTTATTTATTTTTCTTGAAAATTTATCCCCAACATTGCTGCAATAAAAAATGGCAAGATCCCAAAATACAGGCCCAAAATCAACTCCAGATGGCCGTAAAACTTCCATGAAATCCTCTAGATTTGTTTTTGACATGGACTCTCCTCTATTTCCTCCTCTCTTCACGCCATGCTAAATGGTAAAAATCAAAACCTAACTCTCCTTTATTTCATGGATTCCAAAATCCATTTAAATATAATTAAACTTCAAAAATGACTCCACTTAGCTTTAGGCTAAGTTTAATTGTTTTATTTATTTAGTTTAAATAAAACTATGTGCCACATTCCATAAGGAATAATTAACACATAAGTTAGTGCCAAAATAATTCAAAATTCGAATCCCACAAAATATCATTCCAAGTAAACATTATTTAAATGTCAAGCTCATTAACCAAGCAAATCAAAATGCCATGCATTTATTACGGTTGAGTCAAATACATCTAGATAATATTTTGACAATCGGTTATGTTACCAACATATCATCATAAGTTAGGCTTAGGTTAGATCACGTAGCCTATATCTTAGATTAGTTAGGCGAGCAACTGATATTAAATAATATCACACTGAAAGCTACCAAAACATTATCACCGAATCAAAAGGGTGAGAGCTAACTCATGGAAGAGTGGGCAAAATCACATTGTATGCACATAATTATGAATTCCAAAAAATATCATTCAATTAAGCCTTATTAAAAATATTGAGTTCCAAAAGTTGGGATATTACATCCTCCCCCCCTTAATGAGGGTAATGTCCTAATTATCGAGACTTAAAAAGAAATGGAAAATTCTTTCTTACATACTCTACATCTTCCCAAGTGGCACTTCTTTCACTTAGGCTATCCCATTGGACCAAACCTTGTTGGATATCTCTATTTTGCAACTAAATGCTTTGATGCAATAATATCCTTACCGAATCAAACTGAAAATTTAGTTAATCTTCTACTTGCAATTTCTACCAAGTTAGCACATGTGAGGGATTATGCATATATTTTCTCAAAAGTGAGACATGAAATATGTCATAAATTTTAGAAAGTGAAGGAGGTAATGCTAACTTGTAGGCTACAACACTAATTTTCTCTAAAATTTCAAATGGACCAACAAATCTGGGTGCAAGTTTAAATGCATTTCCAAACTTAATTGAAATTTAATGAGGTTTCACCCTAAAAACACTTTTTCACCCACCTGAAATTCTTTTTCAGTCCTTTTCTTATCAACATATTTCTTTTGTCTATCACTTGCAGCCTTTAATTTTTTTCTTATAACAATCATCTATTGATCATATTCTTTTAAAACATATGTGGTTACCCGATTTTCAAGGCCTTCCCACCCCAATATTTTCCTACATTTCCTTCCATATAAAGCTTCAAAAGGAGTCATTTACAAAGAAGTATGATAAGTATTATTATAAGAAAATTCAAGTAAGTGCAAAAAATCTTCCCACTTGTTTTGCTGGTCCATAACATACATTCTTAGCATGTCTTCTAATACCTAATTTAATCTTTCATTTTTCCCATCCATTCCAAGATGATAAGAAGAACTAAAATTCAACTTTGTGCCAAAAGTAGCTATCAGAGTTTTCCAAAACTGAGATGTAAACAAAGTATCTCTATCAATAATAATCAGTTCAAAAATTCCATGCAACCTTACAAATTCCTTCACAAATCTATCAGCAAGTATAGGTGCATCATTTGTTAGATTACTAGGAATAAAATGAGCAACCTTTGTTATCTTGTCAACAATAACTAAAATAGTATCATGCCTCTTTTTAGATTTTGGCAAACTAGAAATAAAATCCATAGTTATAGTTGCCCATTTGTCTTTTGGAATGTTATGGGGAAAAATCTTACCATCAGGATGGAAATGATCAAATTTCACCTTTTGACATTCTAAACATTTAGAAACAAATATAGTGACATCCTTTTTCATACCAGGCCAAAAATTAAACTGTTTCAGTTCATGAGTCATTTTAGTGACCTCAGGATGTGCAAAATGAGGAGCTTGATGCACTTCTTACATCATAATAGTTCTGAAATTTCCTTCAAAAGGTATGTAAATTATACCTTGGAACCTTAGTAGACCATATAAGTCCAAGGAATACCCAGCATACTTGTTGTCCACTATTTCTTGTAACAAATTTCCAGTCATTTCTTGACATAAAATATCTATTTTCTGTTTTTGTAATAACTAATCCTTTAGCAAAACATTTATTCTAGAAATAGCAGAAAAGTGGACTCTATGGCTAAGTGCATCAGCCACTCGATTATCTTTACCTTTGACATATTTATGTCCATATCATAGTCACTAATCAATTCTAGCCATCTCCTTGAGTAAACAAATGATCTAGACTTTTATGATCTATTCTAAGTCTGAATGGCTTACCCAACAAGAAATGTATCCATTTCTTAAGAGCATGGACTACTGCAGCCAACTCTAAGTTATGTGGGGGATGTTTCATCTCATTATTCTTTAATTTACGTGACTCATAAGCCACTACCTTTCCTTCTTGAGTTAGTACACCCCTAAACCATCTAGGGATGCATCAGTCCAAATCTCAAAAGCGTTGTTTGGATCTGGAACCAACAAGATAGGTGATGTAGTGAGAGCATGTTTCAACTTTAAAAAGGCTTCCTCACACCTAGCATTCCATTCAAAATGTTTACCCTTTCACTGTAGTGATGTGATAGGATGGGCTATTCATGAAAATTCATTTACGAACCTTCTATGGTACCCAACCAAGTCCATGAAACTTCATACTTCTGTAACATTTTTAGGAGCTAGCCATTCTTTGATAGATTCAATCTTGGATGGATCGATAGAAATCCCATCCTTAGAAATTATATGCCCTAAGTAGTGCACTTTATCTTTATAAAAATCACACATAAATAGTTTTGCATATAATTTGTGGTCCCTGAGCCTTTGTAGAACCATTCTTAAATGATTTTCATGTTCTTACTCATCCCTCAAATAAATTAAAATGTCATCAAGGAAGAATAATACAAAATTATCTAGAAAATCTCTAAAAAATCTATTCATTAGGTTCATACAAGTTGCTGGTGCATTATTCAAACCAAAAGGCATAACCATGAATTCATAGTGTCCATATCTTGTACAGAAATTTTTTTTATGCAAATCTTCCTCTTTGATTCTAATTTAATGGTGAACAAACCTTATTTCAATCTTAGAAAATATAGCTTCCCCTTTCATTTGATCAAATAAATCATCTATCATAGGAAGTGGACATTTATTCTTAATGTTAACCTTGTTGAGCATGCAGTAATCAATACACAACCGTAATGTACCATCTTTCTTTTTAACAAAGACCACTGGTGCTCCCCAAGGGGACACACTTGGCCTAATCATTCATTACTCAAGAAGTTCTTGTAGCTGAACATTTAGCTCTTGTAAAATGTCCACAGTATTCATTCAGTAAGGTTCTTTAGAGGCAGGGGTTGAACCTGGAACTATATCTATTTAAAAATCAAACTCTCTTTTTAGGGGAAGACCTAGAAATTCCTTAGGAAAAACATCCTTAAAATCATTTAATAATGGATAATCATGCAAACTAGGTTACTTCATATCAAAAGACTCTTCCATATGTAAGGAAAATAAGAGACATCCCTTACGGAGTGCTCTTCTAACCTGAAAGGTAGAAAGAGTGGGTAAAAACTTGTTTTTTATACGAAACATAACTTGTTCAAAGCCAAAATCATCAAAACAATGTATTATTTTATCAAAATAATCAATCTGATCTTTATGTTCTTGTAACCAATCCATGCCAATAATCATATCATAATATCCCAAAGGAACAACATGTACATTTAATCTAGTTTTAAACATCCCTAGATTGACTTCCATTTGATCTAAATATTCAAAAATTTGTACTTTCTTACCAGTCCTAAATTCTACTTGCCATTTTTCTTTCATAGGAATAGTTTTCAGATTTAGATTTTGCACTATTCTAGGAGACACAAAGCAATCAGATGCTCTAGATGTTAGGAAATAAGGAATAAAATATGTAGAATAATCCCTCACAGAATCGTAACAGTCAAAACTACTATGTAGAAATTATTACAGATCTCAAATAAAAGTGCAAAATAAAATAACATAACATAAAGAGACAGTATTTAGCATGGTTCACCCAATTTGGGCTACATCTACCAAGAATCACTTACTCAAATTTTATTACAAGCCACCACTCTCTCAATACAATACCTAGATCTATTTGGAGCTATACTCAACAAACTCTACAGAAATCACACCCAAATTTAAAACACATCTGCAATGTTACATTATCCTACCATATGCACAAAACCGTATAAATAGACAACTTATTAAGTAGTTTTACAAAACTGTGGGTATCAAAACCATGGGCCAAAATCGTTCCATAAACCTATGGGTCAAAAATCCTACCCATGTGAGAAAAACATATTTCCTGGTATATTGGGCATGATTTAAGGCTTTTTTTTTTCCAGGGGCTACACCCCCAAACCCTGACGAGACAACTATGGAAAGTGTACAGTACTCTTAGTGTATAGTCTTCAACACTTCCTCACATGAAAACAGGCTCCACAACCTAGCACCAAAATCAAATAGAACAAAAAATTTAGTGCCAAATATTTTACCTCTAGTCTTAATAGGGGTTGTTTGGTGCTCATCCTTGCGGTTATCTACTGTTGCATAGACCTGGTGGTTTTTTTTCTTACTTGCAAGGAATTTTGGGTAATCTCTTTGGTAATGGTTCTTACCACATGTCCAATAGCCTTGTTGAGGTTCTTTGTTTACCACCAGAACCTTATTGCCTCCTGTAGCAGGTGTGTATCTATTTCCACTAGCCTACTGATTTTTTTTGTTGTTTAATGGGAGGCCTTGCCCCTCCCCAGTAATTATTTCCATAAAACTTTCCATTGTTCTACTTTCCATTAAAAGTATTCCTTTTGAAGTCATGTTTCTTGTGAGGTCCAAAAGAGGAAACAACAGTCTTTTTACTATTTATTGCCTTATCTTTCATTTCCTGGTGGTATTTTAGGTGAGACTGCTCTTTTTCTTCCGCCATGTAGGCTGCACTAACTACTTATGCAATACTCTTAGGGTTGACCATATTCACATCTTTCTAGATAACCTCTCTCGAACCTAGTTTTAACTTGGTTACCTTGGACTCTTCATCCTTCATATAGTCCACATGAGGGATTAAATCTAAAAATTGAGCTTCATACTCAGCTACAGTCACATTATTTTGTTTCAAACTATAAAACTTAGTTTTCTTCCTTTATCGATTATTAGCCGAGACATATCTAGTTCTGAATTTCTTCTCAAAAATTTCCTAAGTAATGGTGGAATCCACATAACCCTTAACTTGCTTCAAATGAGCCCACCACAGGACAACATGCTCATCAAGGGTAAATTGGGGCCTTGGTATTGGAGTTGTAATCATGCAGCCCAAAGTATTGTTGTAAGTTAAACAACCAAGCCTCAACTTTATCACCCGAGTCAGTGGATAACCCTTTAAATCTAGGAATAGGAACTTTCTTCAATTTCTTGAGGAAGGGATCTATTACTCTATTCCCTATGGGTAAATCTTCATGAACATGCAACCAATTTTTCAAGTTTCCCAGGTTTACCTCATGTTGGTCATGTCTTACTTGATTACCCCCTAGGCCACTATTTTGCTCTAGGTTCCTCTTATGAGCTATCAATATTTCTTGCAAAGTGTTTATAGTCCTAATAAGTTCATTTAGGACTTCTTTAGTGGGGTTGAGGATAGGGTTGATGTTTCCATCAAATCCTCTACCTGTACATCTTATAGATCCTCCCCTTCACCCACCATGACCTTGGTTTGGATTATTCACACCACCACTTGCTCCGAGTTCTTACCATTGTTCTTGGTAAGTACAAAGATAAGTATTATATAATATTCCCAGAGGCCTTAGTGGTATACAACCTTGACTCTGATACCAAGTGTAAGGACCTTGAAGACCGAGGTCCAAATTTATTTTTTTTCCAATTTTTCCCATTACTTAATTGATGTTGATTCCACGCATAATCAAATCATATAAATTATACAAAAAAATCATATGTGCTAAACACATCGATAAAAATCAGCTTCGAGTCCAAAGGACATTTCATTATTTTCAATATCTCAGTACAATCTTATAAGGTTACATGCAATGGAAAAAAGCCTCATAAGCTTATATAATATACTAATTATTCCAGCAATAAATCAAGTATAATTTATTCCATAACAAAAATATAATAGTAACTAAGAAAGATCTGAAATCATCTTGATTCCCTTCAAATTATTTCATTTCCCTTATCTCCAGAATGGTATGTATTTTCCAGAAGGGGGTCATCTCAAACTGAATTGGCAAGGATTTCCATTTTCATATATGTAGTATTCTACAAATGAAAATGTATTCAAAATATACAGTCATGCATCAACATACTAATTCATTCATTATTATAATAATGATTTCCATAAAGCATGTATACATGCATGAACTATCCAAGTTCAGAATACCTTTCAAGAGTGGTGTCTTTAACCATCTTACATGAAAATGCATAAAACTTACCTCACGTAAGGCTGATTACATAATGCATTTCATAATATTATTTCATGCCAAATCAAATCAGCATACTAACTATTTGAAGAAATTTCACATGGATAGGCTCCATGTAAAAAAGAGAAGGCATGATAAGCAATTGTCAAAGCATCCACATGAACTTCACTTTACAATTCTTATAATGAGATTTATACCAAATCAGATCAGCAACATAACATAACTTCCAAGAGGAAAAAAAGATCCTTTATACCCAAGAATGCATACCAACCATATAACAAAATGTCATATAATGAACTTCTCATATATTCCAAGGAATGCATACCAATTGTATAACAAAATTTGCATATCATTAAATTCACTTTACAAGTTCAAAATTAACAATATGCCAATTCAGATCAGCAACATAGCACATTTTCAAAAGGCAGAACAAATCCTTTATACTCAAAGAATTCATGCAAACCATATCACAAAATTTCATAATATAAACCTCCAATATAATCCATAGAATTCATGCCAACAATATGACAAAATTCATTACAATGAACTTCACATATAGTCCAATGAATTCATGTTAACATCATGTCCGAATGCCATAAAAAAATATCTTCACATAGGGACCAAAGAGTGCATTCCAAAAACATGATAAATTTCTATAAAATAACTTCACATAAATTCAAATCAATTCATTCTAGCAGCATAAAATAACTCGATATATATTCATAATCCATACTAATGTATTTATGCCAATAAAAGACTGCATATCAACTGTTTGACGTGATATCACAACACATCAATCTTTAAATATTCTAGCCAATGATTTCACACTAATCATTTGACAAAATTTCATAGCACAAAATTCTTTCGAAATGCTATGCAATTGATTGCACACTAACCATTTATCAAAATACAACATAATAGCAGCAAAAATTGTAGCAAAAAAAATAGCAATCAATAGCAAATATGGAGCACAAAAATCACCCCAAACCACCATGCTTTGATAGCTAATGTTGGAGAAAAACAACACCTCAAATGTTAACTACACGCAATAAGGAATCAACCAAAACTCGATGTTGTAATAGCCCATGCTACAACAACAAATGCAGCAATAATTTAATAAAAAAATAGCACTTCTAGCAGCTGCTACCACACCAATAAATCCTTAAAGAACACAAATCTTATAGCAAATGTTACAGAAGTAATAACACAAGTTATAACAGTTGTAGAAGACCAACGGATCAATAGAAAGAATGACATTCCAACATTTAAAAATGTAGCCTGGAGACAGTCCAAAACCCATAGCGAAAATGTATAGAAATCTTCTCTCAACACCTAAATGAATAACCTCATTGATTTCGTTTATCAAGTAAGGATTTAAAAAAAATAAAAATCTATGGCTCTCATACTTTAGAGATCTGAAATATATAATGTCCATATTACAATAAACACATTTTCCAAATACCCATGAAGGATTGAGTCGAAAATATTAATACCCACAGTAGATAATCCATATTTCTCTTTACCCATAAGAGGAATAAACTGGATATCCATTTATTTGTAAAATATTGCATAGAAAAAAATAAGAAACCCTTGCCTAAAAGATTCGAGATGAAGAAGACCAAAAAACCTCTATGCTGTTTCCTCTTTCCTTCTCTAGTTTCTTCCTCCAGCTTCCTAGCTCCACACCGTACAAACTAAAACTCCAAAACCTTATTTATTTTCCTAGAAAATTTCTCCCCAACATTGCTGTAATAAAGAATGGAAAGATCCCAAATTACAAGCCCAAAATCAGCTCCAGATGGTCATAAACCTTCCATAAAATCCTCCAGATTTGTTTTTGACATGGTCTCCCCTCTATCTCCTCCTCTATTCATGTCATGCTAAATGGTAAATATCAAAACCTAACTCTCCTTTATTTCATGGATTCCAAAATCTATTTAAATATAATTAAACTTCAAAAATGCCTCCACTTAGTTTTAGGCTAATTTTAATTGTTTTATTGATTTATTTTAAATAAAACTATGTGCCACATTCCATAAGGAATAATCAACACATAAGTTAATGCCAAAATAATTCAAAATTTGAATTCCACAAAATATCATTCCAATCAAGCATTATTTAAATGCCGAGCTCATTGACGAAGAAAATCAAAATCCCATGCATTTATTACAGTTGAGTCATAAACATCTAGATAATCTTTTGACAATCGGTTATGTTACCAACATACCATCATAAGTTAGGCTTAGGTTAGATCACTTAGCCTATATCTTAGGTTAGTTAGGCCAACATATGATATTAAATAATATCACATCGGAAGCTACCAAAATTTTGTCACTGAATCAAAAGGGTGAGTGCTAACTCATGGAAGAGTGGGAACTTGTTCATATACTTGCATGTGTATGCACAAAATTATGCTAGCTTATACACATAAGCATATATGCTTGCATACCTATGATCATACTTGGATGGGTATATGGATGAATGTCCATTCATTTGTGCTTTATACTCATACCTTTGATGAATGACTAACAAAAAAACAAACTACAACCAAGAATAAACAACCAATAAATTATTAATAATATTGAGTTCTAAAAGTCGGGATGTTACAGATTCCTGATTTCAAGGAAAAATTAAATATCAGAGAAGAAAGCGTCTCACTTATCTTGATCATGTTGGAAATCCTAAAAAGATGAGAAATCTATTTTTAGGTATCAGCTATTAAATATTTTTTAGCAAAAGGTCAAATCAAGACGAATATAGCGAGAGAAAAATCTAGAGTTAGTTGTATTCATTTGATGGACCATATTTTTAGGTGAAAAAGTAAGAAATATTGCACAGCTTACCGAAGTGTTGTAATGGGTCGATTAACTATATAGATGAAATTCGATACCAATATGGGTGTTGCTCAAGTGAGAAGACAATTCATTCAAGCTAAAGGAGCTACAAAAAGAAAAAAGAGAGGAAGAAGCAAAGAAAATAGATGAAGTAAACACGATATATCAGATGAGAAGAACATCAGTGTAGTAGATTGATTGAGTAAGAAGAGTTCTAATCTGATGAGTAAAATAGAGAGATAAAGTGAACATGGAAAAATATATAAAACTTATCATAATAAATTGTGTAAGTAATTTTGAAACTAGATGATCAAAATTTATATGTAAAATTAATAACTCTAAGTTGTAGCTTAGCATTTTTAGGAGGTTGAAGAATCCTTGTGGGTAGGTTCTTGCAAAATCTTGGTTATAGCTATTAAATTAGGGTTTGGTACTCCTTGCAAGTTGGTGCTTGATAAAATTCACTGAGTGGGTGCTCAGTAAATCTTTAAGTGGGTACTTAACCAAAACCATTGCAAGATTTAGAATTGGTGTTCCTAATAAATCCTTGGTTTCAAGTAGGGTTTCCTCTTGAAAGGGTTATCCACTATAAATTATGTGTTCAATGTTGGGTACTAGGAGCCATTTCATGGGCTTCAAAGAAATGCACTTAGTATAGTTTCACCGTCTACAGTTAAGGAATAAAGTATATTACAACAAACTCAACCAAAATGTTAGGCAATATGGATTAAGGATAATCCCTCTCAATATCTTGCATGAAGAACTAACAAGGAGGTATCATACCAATGTCCTTCTGTGATAACATGTCTTAACTATTGCATTGACAGGAGAATCCACTATTTCATGGAAGAATGAAAATAAATCAGACTACAAGGTACCATTTCATTCATGAATTAGATTGAAAAAGGTGAAATAGAAAACTTAAGTTTTGCATGTTATGGACAGATAACTAGCTGACATTTTATACAAATGTCACTTGGCTATCAATATCTAGAAAGGTGTTGAGTATATGAGAACAAGTCCTTTAGCGTCACTAGATCACTTCATACATTTTGATAAAGATCAGATTTTGAATTCAACTCAATTTTGGTTGAATGGCTCAAGATCCTAAGGGGGACCTGATTGAAATAGAATGGTGTTTGGTAATCTTGATCCCCTGCAGAAATTCAAATCTATTTCCCCCAAAATCTCACAACCTTTACCAAGGAGATGACAAGAATTTAGATCTTTTTTGGTTGTATACCTATAAATAACTTGCGGAAGTGCTTTGAGAACCACAAGATGAAAGAAGGTGAGATTATAATGACCTACATGTAGAGAATAGATGTTGTGCGGATCAACATGATCAAAGGCCTACGATGACAAACTAGAAGAATTTTTTATGGAGTCCAACAATATAATGAGATATGTGGACTGCCAAATTCGTGATACAAAGGAAGGGTTCAGCAGTTGTGCGGAAGAATTTTCAAGACGTTGGAGTGTTTTTTATAGATGGATGAATTAGAAAAAAGGATCCAAGGGGCATATTACATAAGAGATGATTACAACCAAGGACTACCATTGGAACAGGTAGCAATTAAGGTGATAGAAAGAAACCCAGTCAAAACTGATAGGAGTCAAGATAGACATTGACCCAAATTTAGAGGATGAATTAGATGATAAAAAGTAGTAAAGCAACGTTTGTAAGAACAATGAACACCAGTCAGGTTCAAGTAAGCCTATAAAGGACAATTTTCCCTATCATATCGATTCAGTTGGGACCAACATTTAGGTCCATTCATGGTTAATCATCCTCTAAGAAGAAATGATATCGAAGCTGCCTCTTTTTGACCTTTAAGAGGACAGTCAACAATCCCCTGGAGGGTCTCTCCCCTGTTCTCTAAAGACTTTTACCTCGACATTTTTCCTTTGTAAACCCCACAACAGGAATTCTTGTATTCAAAAGAAGCTTCAAGTGAATTTGACTAAATGTGTCCTCGAGGAAGCTTTGAATATTACTGGAAAATGAAGTTAAAATCAGTCTGAATGTTTCCTATCCACCATACCATCCTTAGGCATGTACTCATGCATCATCCCTAGCAAGGAAAAATGTAAAGTAGTCACTTTGACATCCACCTCCTTCATGAAGAAAAAGATGAAGTAAATCTTGAAGTTGAATTAGTATGTTCTCTTGAAGAGTTGAAACTGTGTAGTCTAAAGAATCTACATGGAGTGAGTTTTGCACATCCGTGGGACAAAGGATATGAATGTTACAATCCGCATATTTGAGGAAAGGCAAAGATCTCAGAGCAGAAGAAGTGGCTAATGCAGGATCTATAAGGAGCTAGGAAATCCCACTGGAATATTTAGTTTTCAAACGCTTATAAGCCAAATGAGTCATGAATGCAAAGGTGTCACACTTCGTGTGGAGTCAAGGCCAATGTCAAAGTCATGGAATTTACCTGAGCAATAAATTGATGGTTTATGGAAAGCTATGTCGAAGAGTCATACATAGTTTTGAATTAACACGGGTATATACTAAGTGGCTTCGATCGTGATACAACTGATAAGCCTAGAATAGGTTTCAAGGAAGAAAGTAAGGAAAAGGAGCATGCATAGAATGAAGGAAAATATAGACTGCAACAACTCCAAGAGGAACCTATAGAATATACGTGCAACAACACATAGACATAAGAAGATAGGAACAAGATAAGGAAAACTGCTCCTAGAATTACCTATGTAATTTTTTAAATTAAATATATCTATGGTTATTAATATTCATATATATCGGTATGGATATATAGCCATGATATATATATATATATAATAGTTTTGGTTGTAGTTTTTCCCTATCCTGGTTATTTTGGCACTATATTTTGCCAACACCACATAGTAGTTGCGCTACATGGAGCACAACTTCCCAAAGGTGGTTTAATGGCTTCGACACAATAAACAAATATTCACCCAAACAAGAGAAATGGGTCCTCCTGAAGTAAAGAAAATTTGGGTTATTTCTTTGAGAAACAGTTGTCAATGCTCATTTGTAAACCAACTGATCCCCATTTCAAGCCCACAAAAAGTATGTTCAAATCAAATATCAAGACTAATTAATTCTCCAGCCATTATTTTAGAGTGGTGAATTAGAATATTTAATATTCATTGGGAGTAATCAAATGAGTTGCATCAGGTTTGAAAACGGAGGTGGGAAGTTGTTGTGGATGGACAGACGAAGGCAACAAACATAATTGACAAAGGCCAATTCTTGCCACCAATGTTTCACATTATGGGTATGGTGAATACATACCAAGGTGTGGTTTAACTACATTCTGTACCCAACTACGTACTGGAGAGGAAGAGGATAAGTTGAACAGTGCTCATTTGCGTGAGTTTTCTATGGGTGTACAATTATGAGGGGGTAGTGATGGAGGAGAGTGGGAGAATAATGAATGAGGAACATTACAATAGATGTAAAGTGGGAGGAATGTGAGACATGTTGCTCAGTCGATAACTTGTCTTGTGCAGTTTTGTCATGTGCATGAAGTGCCTTCCAACATAATTCCTCATCATGTTTTAGTGGACACTGGTGCAAGTGAATAGTCACCAGAGTAATGACTAGAATTCACAAATTTTATGGTAAGTTTTTGTGAAAGGATGCATTGTATCAACTCAAATTTCGAGGTGCATAATTGATACCAGTAGCCAGTCATAGAAACAATGAGGTGGGTGACAAGCCTGTTTAAAACCATGTGAAGGAGTGGGCCTTAATCATCTGATGTATTAAGGTCAAATGAGTCATTTGATATTAGACGTTGATACAGGGGTGAGCATACTGCAATGTCAGAATGTGCAAGCCTTTCAACCCATGTAATACAGTAATGACCGAGAACACACCTTCGGACATTAGTATTCACATGAAATTCCTTTAGTTCCATTATACATATATTCATTGTGTGTATAGGAACTTGATGTGCTTATATACATGTCATGGTAATTCCCTTGGATAAGTGTGAATTTGAGTATTTCTATGAAAAATGGTTGAGAGTTGATTTACAACCATCACCTTTTAGAATACTAAAGTCAGGGTCCTATACATACATAAATCTTAGGGTCCAACACAACATCCTACAGAAAATAATTTACTTTGTACAAACACAGATTCAAAATTCTGTGTGTTTATTCAATGTAAATTTGTAGCTTCTCTTATAGGGATTAGGGATCATATCAATTTGAATGCTCTGAGAGGAAAGGAGATATTCCATTAGGAGAGTAAGGATGAAATTTTATCTATGAAAACCAAGAGAAGATCCCATTTAGACCATATACTAATCATGTCGAAGGCATCCTTCTTTGAGCAAAAGAACTTTGTCCGAAAAGATGAGATACTGTTTTAAAGGACAGCGAGCTGGACTAGAAACACTTAATCTCTTTGTCATACTCTCTCATTGGTGCAGAGACATCCTAACCCAAAGCAAAAATTGAAAGAAATAAGTTATCTTTGACTATAAAAACATTGATCTAGATCTTACCTACTGGGAAATACAAGGAACCATGATTCTTAGGACAATTAGTTATCCCAAACATAAATTTAGTTTCACTAGATAAATGCCACACAATAGATTACCTTGCAACTAGATGAATATGGTCACCAGTTCTATTCACAGTGAAGGGGAAGTAGTAAGGTGGAAAAACATACTTAAGAGTACAAACTAAATCCAATATCTTCAATATGAAATGAACACCTGATTGTTATTATTATCCACAATTGTTTCAAAAAGGATGGGCCACCCTCATGAAGAATTGACTACAATTTGACTAATCTACATACCAAAATATGTCCATACCTGATTGGAATCACATCTAAGGGACTCTTAGTGTGTTCAAGACATACGAAGGATTTAAATTGAGCATGGCACATACATCAAATAAAAATCTTCCCAGGGACATGACTTTTCGTCAGATGTTGTAGTTGTAACCTTTCTCAAGTAGATATATAAGCAAATGAGTGTGAGACAAGCATGTAATTGGCAGTGTAAATTATTCTGGACTAAATGTCTAAGCAGAACTAGTGGTGTGTATTGCTATGGAATGATTGTAACCATATGCACAAATACTGGGATAGAAAATATAATCTACAGGTGTAAACTCATACTATGCAACCTTGTAAAGTCTCCAAACCAATTTACATCCAAGAGCTTGATTTAAATGAAAATAATATTTGAAGCAAGGCATGGACATCCATCAACTCTATAATGGATAGCATAATTTTTGTTAGATGTATTTAGTGAGAACTGCCTTTGTAGACATGTACGCAATATGGGAAGCCACAGATAAGGTACACTTGAATTATTTGGAAAATGCCTTATTGAGACATATTGTGGATTACAGTGAATACATGATATGCACAAAATGGTTTTGTTGGAAAGGCTTGCAAAATTTTCAAGTAAATGTATATGGAAGGTGTAAATCTAGACTCCAAAACTTTTTTCATCATACTTCCACCCCTATGCCAAAATGGGAGCTTCTAGAATAGGTGTGGACATCCATCAAAGAATAATGGAAAGTGTATTTTGTCAAATGTTGTAGTTGTTAAGGTTTCTTGTAGACATTGTTTACACCCTAATCAAATCTACATTATGGAAAGTACACAAAAATTATGTTGGACCCCTAAAAAGTAACTAATTACCTAAGGCATGAAGTCATGTGATGTGCGAAAAAAGGGTGTGAAGGCACACACAAAAGTAGTTCTTAGAGAGGCGCAAAGGGTCGCACCGAGACATATTATAGTTAGGACTTAGTTTGGATGAAACAGAAAAAAAAAACACGTGCATAAGGAGTGAACAGAAAAGTGACCAGATACAGATGTGGATAAACTTTGAAGACTTGTTGTCCAAGTAAAGGATATTCCAAGGAATCATTACGGTTTTCATGGAAGGATAAGGGATCGAGGTTATTAAGGATTAGCTGACATAAGCATGCTAAAGACACTCGATTGAAGGAAACACATGACGACACCTGGCAGGTTCCTAGGTAGTGGTAAAACAAACATGAGAAGATTCCAGAAGCCTTCATAGGTGATGATGAATGGTTAGGAGAAGATTCCTTTGACTGTTTGATATAGAGGATCATTCCAAGAAGAAGTTGTGAGGGTGAGGAGTAAGAAAAAAAGAGAGGAATGAGAAAGAATAATGTAGTGTGTGTATAACAGAGAGCTCTGCAATGTAAAGATAGTTTTTCTATTATGAACTCTATCATGGATGGATCCTCTGAATGTAATCTTAGCTACTGTAATTGAATCGTCGATATAATTAAGTAATTCTGTAATACCTTAGCAATGAGTCCTGATGTGTTTTCCCATTTGTTCAAGTGGGTGTTACTAGTTTCCTCAATGTTGTTTCGTGATTGTTTCTACTTTTAATTGATCATGGTAAATTTGTGTTTAGAGTATGTCTTCTAGGAGTATAAGCTTACGTCTAAAATACTATGGATGAATGCACTCATCCTCTAGATATACTGTATCATCGTGTTAATAAAAAAAATTCTCACAAAGCTCACATAAAGAAGGGGCTCAGCGCCTGCGCGCACCTCAGGTGAGCTTCAAGGATAGGAATAAATGTTATGTCGGTGTGCCTAGGATTGTTTTTTAAAATAGGCTATGGTAGTAGAGACTACATTTTGGTTCTGTTGCTAGGACCTCTTTTCGAATCTGTGAGAATGATGAATGATGAAAGATCACTTGACCTTGGACAGTGTCGAAGCATGGTTTAAGAGCACAGAGGATGAGTTTTCTTAGAGATTTAGTATTGGACCTGAGTTTGATGCATGCAAATAGGTATAAGAACATATGTATCATGATCTATATGAGACCTTTTGTTGTTTTTCCAGTAGAGTTGTATGAATGGCTTTTAGCATATGCATTTAGAACAAGCTGGCACTATAGATCTCACGTGTGGACCCAAGATGAATATTAGAGGCTGTAGGATGTTGACCTAACTTGGATGCGTGTTGTTGATCATTGGTGGAAAAGAGTGCTGACCAGTCATACGCTGGAATACACTATTTCTACGTATTCTTGTCTTGAGGTTGTTGAGTTTGAGCTCTTAAGGGAGCCTAGAGGATCGTTTCTGCGCGTCATCCCTTTAGCTATGAAGATCTTGATCATTACCATGAATTTGGAAGCATTTCATATGGATGGATAAGCTTCTTCTAAGCATTGGGTGAGGAAGCTAGAGTGGAGGAAGATGGCAAACATTGTAGCTAAAAAAGAGAGAGAGGAGAGATGACTCAAGTATAGCAAAGCACGTGAAAGGGAGGCTGCTAGATAGTGTGAGGTTGTGGGAGTGATGGATTTATGGAGGCAGATGTTGTGGGAAGGAATTGAGGTTCGTGTGAAGGACATAGAGACTAAGAAATCTGTGCTACCCCATCTTAACAAGAACGAAAGAGAGATCTGTACGTACCCAAAATTGTAAGGTACTGTACTGCCGGAACAATGTAACAAGTGCCCCAATGATGATACAGGTCTCCTCGCAAGGTGTTCGGGATCTGGAAAATCTCTCCAAGTATGCATTAACATCCCGCATGCCCCGCTTAGCCCCTGCGTGCTTTGTTTTTCCCTTTTCCCCTCTTTTGTTAGCCTTTTTCTCTTCAGTTATGAAACTGCCGCCCTGCATGGGCAGCGGTCTTGTGACCGCCGCCCTGAACAGGGCGGCGGTCCTGTAACCGCCGCCCTGCTCAGAGCGGCGGTCCTTTACGTGTTTTCCAGAAGGCTATTTTTACATGACTCACGTAAATTCAACATTTTACCTACTTTCTTTTACTGCCATGAGCTTGCATTTATGATTCTGGTTCCCTGGAATAGTGTTTTGCCATTGTTTATAGTTTAAGAGTTCTATTTTGCTTTTACCTTGGGTAAATGCAAAATGCTATAAATAGATGGCTTGTGCTCAAGCAAATGGCCCCTCATTCACTTCTCATTTCTTCATTTCAGTAGTTCAGTCTTTCATTTTGCTTAGAGTTCTGAGTTTAGTTCATTATATGCCTAGTTAGCATTGTTTTACAGTTGGTAAGCCACATATCCGTCTTGTGCAAGTGTTTTCATTACGTTTGGCCCCTCAAGTTTTCCTCTGAATTTCTCTTTGTAAATAGATTTAGCTTTCATTTTGCTTAGAGTTTTAGTTTAGTTCATCACTTGCTTAGTTAGCATTGTTTTACTGTTGGTAAGCCACAAATCCATCTTGTGCAAGCAGTGTTGTTGTTTCATCCAATCCATTGGAGTAGAATAGCTTAGGAAGCCATTAAAGTTGCAGGTTTTTCTCCTCAAATAGGATAGTTTCAGGTTCTGGATGCTTTATGTTGCATGACTCGCAATAAATCCCACTAGGAATTGCATAAGCCAAGCTCTGTACTCTTGCGCTATCCCTCTCCTACTCGCATTGTATTCGGTGTGTATTCTGAGCTGCCTTTATCCCAATATCTACTTCTGTTGATGCTAGCATTACACGCTTTTCTGGATCCACGTGAACACGAAAGAATGAGGAGATCACACTGAGGGGACAAGATCACACACACCATCGGATTCGCCACTGTTCTGCAGAATCCAGGTTCTAGCTTTCAAAGTTCTAGTTAGAATCATATCAAATAGAGTAGTTAATTGCTTTATTTCAGTAAATTCTATTCTCGATATTGCCAGGGAAGCTGTGGGGATTGATAGTTTCTGAGAAACTATGATTCACTCCTCACTTCTGAGGTAGGATTGAGAATCTTGCAAATAGATTAGATGAGCTATTTTATTGTTTAGAATAGATCTACAAATTGCACAGGCAAATAACTACACTCGGTTATTTTGTTTGTTTTAAATTATTATTTAGTTGTCATTTCTAGATATTTTAAATAGCTACTTTCTTAAAATCATATAATTCATCAGAAAATACAAAAATAGAGGAATCATATATGCTATAGATATATTTCACATAGTTAAATTTCATTTTACTACAGTTCGTTTATATTGTTGCTTTTGCATGACAATCACGGGACCTAGAGAGCCCAGAGAATACATATTCGAGCCAATCGTGCCTCAACCCAATCTCATCACAGCAATAACTGATATAGATCAAAATCTTAGGATTCAAGTCTTCCGAACAACGGTAAGCTTGCAAGAAATCAATTCCCAATTGAGTGGGTTAAACAGAGAAGACGACCAAGCATACACGTTTTGGTCAAATCAGCCAAATTACAGATTACCCTAGGTATATATGACTGTAAGAGAATTAGAAAGGGAACAAACCTTTGGTTGTGATCCTTTGGTCCCACAGCCAGATGCAGGAGACACTCTCACAGACATAGATACCAGTTTAAGGATCCAGGTTGCACGAACGCCTGTGAGATATTCCGAGAAAATCACACAGTTATTGAGTCTAAACATAGAAGCTGAGAAAGCGTACGATTACTGGATACTAGGGATTAGGACTTGATTCCACGCATGACCATAGCAGGTCCACAACAACCACGAATCTACGGTTGTGACCCACAAATCCCACAGCCCAATGAATCCATAGGAAAATTAGACATAGACACTGGCCTACGCACACTAGTATTCCAGTCCACTCCACTTCCACCCATCATCATCAAACAATTATCCTTGCTGGACACAACAGCTAACAAAGCTAGAGAGTTCTGGACTAGGCCAGAGAACCATCCATAGAATTAACTACATTTACCATCCACCATATGACCCTGTCCAGAGAAATACACGAAACTATCCCGGGTCATTTTCCACGTATTCCACAACCTATAGATCGAATCACGCCAGAGCTCGATATTGTTTGGATCCTTCGAGCAGTCATCCTTGCTGATCGATCTATCACACCAGTCAAAGTTAGAAGGGCCTTCTTTTCCTTAGATTCGCAAATTCCATTAGTGCGTGTTGAAGACATTAGATTACCAAACTAGCTTGTCTGCACTCTCGTACATATTCCATCCCCACCGGTTGTCTCGGCACGACCTCGGGAGGTCGGGTACGCGGAAGAGTTACTTGTAGATTCCCACGCTCGCATGTCACTTTTCCAGCGTACAAAATTGGTGAACCCGACGTGAATAAACAAACAAAATTGGTGAACCTCAAAAAAAAAATTAGTGAAGCTGACGTAAACTTCCTACTTTCTCATCCGGAGTCATAGTATTATGGTTTCTTTCAAGTTTAGTTTACTTTTCATCTTCTTCGCCTCATTAGCTTTCACGAATCATTTTCGCTCTTTCCCATTATTCTGCGGGTATTCATATACCCTCCGAATATGTCAGGATTCGATGCATATGGCAGACCCCTCTTGGGTCTTGAGGCATACTACGCCCAACATAATAGACAATCATCACCCTCACTCTCAGTATGGGGAGACAACTATTCAACTAATCAGTTGTCAACACAAACTCCAAGGATCAGATATAGCTCGTCCTTCCAAACAGAGGAGTTGGAACAACTCGCTCAAACGCAACAAACAGAGCCTTCAGGCTCGAACAATATGACGTTCACTGGAGAATCTGGATCATCTCCTCAGGTATTACTTAGACCACACATTAGTAGACAATCAGATTCATACCAAGGTTTAGATGATGAATGTTCAATACGTTATGCCAGGAATGACCAACATTCTCGAAGTATGTACCCACCTATAGGAATTTTACATACACAACCTGAGGTTTCTTTTCGAGAAAGTACCTCCATACCACGTCATATAGAAAATGCCCTCAGGGAAACTTGGCAGGACACCAATTAGTTCATAACAGGATATCATAGACCTATACAAAACCATGGTATACAACAAATGCCACCAAGGCAATAATATCACGACTTCACCAAATGAAGTCATTTCAACTCTAATAGAAAAGGTTAGAGGGTTAGAACTTGCTCAAGCGAGTCAAAATTCGTAATTCGTGCAAACAGGGAGTTCCAATCCTCCACACCATCCTAGCCAAGTAGATCTCCTCACAGGAGTAGGCACGTTAGGCATGACTCCTCAGTATTCACAACAAATGCCAACTAGACCCACCATCTCTAACACTGTTCCTCCCGGTCTAGTACAGAACAATCCATTCCTGGACAGTACCCCGTCATACTTAAACATATACTCCAAATCACCACAAGGGGATATGTTCTCCTCTCCCGGCATGTTTTCTCAAAAACAGGGGCTTCCTTACACCCCTTTCAATGCATACACTATGCCATATCAACAACCCATTTCAATGTCACTTCCTCAACATGCACCATCAATGGTTGAAACATATGCAATAGGAACTTACTCATAATATTTAAAAGAGCCCTTAGATTTCACTATACGAAGCATCATGCTTCCAAGACCTCTTCCTGATTTTCCCAAATAAAAAGGTGAGGGAGATCCAAACACACATATTAAAGCCTATGCTACAGCCATTCGAGAGCTACTCCCATGGGATGGAGTTGTTGCTAAAATATTCCCAAAAACCTTGGAAGGCATCGATCTCGATTGGTATTATAGAATACCTGAGGCTTCTATACATTCATTCAAACAACTTGTGTCAGAGTTCATTAAGGCCTTTGACATGAATAAACTATTAAGGACAGGAATCAGAGAATTCTTACACATCAAACAGGAGCACAATGAATCTGTTGCCCATTTCATCCAGAGGTGGCGTACAATTCTTTATTCTTCAACAAGTGCTCCCAATATGGATCAGATGGAACTATGTGATTTATTCCTTCATTCTCTCAGCAGAGAAGTGAAAGAAGAAGTCCAGAAGTTCCCATTACGAACTTACGATGAGGTACTGGAGAGTGCTCTTCGAATAGATCAAGCAGCGATTGATAGTGGTCGCAAAACATATGGAGCAAACGGGAGGTTAATCACCCCCAATCAGAACACTACAAATTATCCCACTACCACAAACGTCAATCAAGGACCTAAAATCCTTAACAAAAATCAGGGTGTAACAACGGATGGAGTAACCGACCAGCCCAAGAAGGTAAATGTTGTCAATACTCCATCACAAGTAAACAACCAACGAAACAACAACTTTACCCCGACAATCAATACAGTGGATTTTAACCATCCACAACAACAAAAACAACAACAACAATAACAACAACGGTGAAACCCCATACAAGGGCCAAGCCAAAATTTAACTAGGTATCAAAACCAGAATTAAAACCAAAGACAACAAACGCAAAATTTCAATAGACAACGATTTGATCAAAATTATGGGCCACAATACACATCAAACCAACAAACTAGGAATTACAATCCTAACTCATATTGTGGTTTCCACAAAATTTGGGGCCACAACACTAGAACGTGCCGTGACTACAATAAATTCATGCAACGCTTGCCAAATGAACAAAAACAACTTTTTATGGATATGTTCTTAGCAGATCCTACGTCACCAACGTCAAATACTTTTTCAGGGGTAGTTTCCCCTCAAAACACACCGCTGAAGATCTTTAATGATCCACTCCCAAATCATGGTAACAACAGGCTAAATCTAACTGGGGCGAACAAGGGTGCCATAACAGGAAACAATGATCATGAAGCCTCGACTTCGCTAAATCCATTAGTTGCGCCGCAACTAGGAAGTCAACCACGACCTAAGGTAGTCGGTTTAGTAGAGTTAGACGCTGAGCTACCCATCGAAGCCATAACAAGGACACGAGAGTATTTCTCTCAGCCAAGTCCAAACCACCTGCCAGAAATGGATAACATCCAACAAATCGTAGCAAATCCTGTGGGTGCCTATGATTTAATTAATGATCTAACAAAAACCTTCTCACATATTTCATTTTTGGACTTACTAAAGAACTCTCCTGCCCACAGGGCTGCTCTTTTAGAAGCATTAGGTTTAGGTCATTTAATCAACATCACTCCACCTCCTGAAACACAGGTAAATCATATAGACTTTGATGTTCATCCTCCAGGACAGGTGGATAGGGATGTCGAATTCATATTCGAGATAAACAAAATGCCGACAGATGCTGAGATCACACGTCGGGGTGATCCGGCTTTACATTTGCAAGTATGGGTTTATAACAACTATGTAAAGCGTGCAATGGTAGATGATGGGGCAGTGGTTAACATAGTCCCCTTCTCTTTTCTTCAAAAGCTAGGGTATGGAGAAACCAATTGTTCCACAACTCGAAACACGCTAAGAGGCTATGATAGCCTTAAAGCCACTTCAATTGGAACTATAATATTACCAGTCACCTTAGGACCCAAAACCATTTTGACTGAGTTTTATATTATAGATCGGGAAACTAACTATAATATGATCCTCGGCCGACCATGGATACACCGCATGAAGGCAATCCCTTCTACACTATTTCAAGAAGTAAGGTTTTTACATTTAGGAAAGGTATTTGTGGCCAAAGGTGATCCAAAACCATTTGATGTACACCTAGCCGACTTAAAAAAGATACCAGGCGTAAACTCGGAGTTTGAACTCCCAATAAATCATCTTAATAAACCTACCGACGCAAAAACAAAAGAAAATTTGGTACCTATGACAGATCTTGAAACTATCAGCATAGCCAAAACAACCCCAACTCCCGAAGATAAGGCTAAAACTATGAAAATAGTGTCATTAGGAACTACTGCAAAAATCGTTGAGTTGATAGAACAAGATCTACCAATGTTCTTACCATTTGATTCAGTAGGCATAGGATATTCCCTAGGTGTTGGTTCTCTTCCAGCAGAGGATCTCTGCATGGTGGAAGTAGAGTGCGCAAACACAGCAAATACCCCAACATCTATACTCCCAGCTAAGTATTGGACTCTCCATTTTGATGGAGCTAGATGCCATTATGGAGCAGGGGCAGGTATAATTCTTACTTCGCCCGAGGAGAAAGTCCTGCCATTTTCCTTTAAACTAAATTTTGAATGCACAAACAAATGCAACGCTGAGTACGAAGCCCTCCTCCTTGGCCTCACCTTAGCCAAGAGAATTGGTTTTGATAACATCAGAGTCTTAGGAGACTCGCAATTAGTGGCAAACCAAGTTTCTGAAGTATATGAAACTAAAGCCAAGCACTTGCAGCTTTACAAAAACGCTGTATTAGATTTAAGCAAGGCATTTAACTTCATATCCATTGAAGCAATCTCGCAAGAGAGAAATCTTCTCACCGATTCAATAGCAACTTCAGCATCACGTTTTACTCCAAGCAATGAGTTAGAAGACACCCATTTCACGGTGTCCATTCGTAATGAACCATTGATAAGAACAATGACAAATCCCCTTTCAAGCGGAAGTGAATCTACCATCCTAGACCATGTTGATAGTGATATGGCCACTTTGGATTACTTAAACACCTATGCGGCATTACATCTCTCTTATCATATGATAGATTTGTCCTTAATTCCACATTTGTCTTCCTACTTCGGAAATCCCATAGTGGATTTTCCCTCACAAATGGAACCTAGCATATACGCAGTAGAAAATGGGGATGATTTGGATTTACCCCCAGCACCGCCTGAGTTTGAAGAGGGTAACACCTCTTTGATCGAAGAAACAATCGATGTCAACATCGGAACAGAGGATGAACCAAGAATTTTGAAACTAGGATCATCCTTAACCCCAGAAGAAGTAGAAATACATACTCAGATCCTCAAAGAACATCAGAAGGCATTTGCATTTAATTATAAGGAGATGACAGGCGTCGCACCCCACATCGTGGTACACAACCTTGTCACTAAGTTTGATGCAAAGCCAGTTAAACAAAAATCAAGACCCATGAAACCCAAGGTAGCTCTCATGGTAAAGGAGGAGGTAATAAAACTCCTCCAAGTAGGATTTATCAAACCAGTCGACTATTCCCAATGGGTATCTAATATCATCCCCATTCTCAAGAAGAATGGAAAGATACGCATCTGCATAGATTTCCGAGACATCAACAAAGCATGTCCTAAGGACGACTTCCCGTTGCCATCTATTGATGTCATTGTTGATGCAACAGCTGGGTTTGAACTTTTGTCTCTCATGGATGGATTCTCGGGATATAATCAAATTAAAATATCTGAGAAAGATCAAGCTAAAACCACGTTTATAACTCCTTGGGGAACCTATTGCTATGTTGTTATGCCATTCGGTCTCAAAAACGCTGGTGCTACATACCAGCGGGCTATGACATATATATTCCACGATTTAATTCATAAAATCATGGAATCCTACGTAGATGACTTGTTGGCTAAGGCCAAGAAGCGTTGTGACCATCCGAAAGTACTCCGCGTCATTCTTTCACATCTAATAGAATACAGAGTCACACTAAATCAAGAGAAATGCATCTTCGGTGTAACAGGAGGGAAGCTCCTAGGGTTACATCATATCATCACGATGAATAGATGTTGACCCAACCAAAATTCAGGTTATCCTCAAAATGGTTCCACCTTCGGATGAATTTGGAATCAGGTAATTTCTTAGAAAGTTAGGTGCAATCTAAAGATTCATCCCAGACTTAAGCTTCGCCATTCATCCAATCAACAATTTACTCAAGAAAGACTATAGCATTGATTGGACCGAGGACTACAATGAAGCTTTTGACACAGTTAAGTGTTTCTTGTTATCACCACCTACGCTAATGCCACCTAAGCTAGATCGCCCATTAATTTTATACTCATGAGCTACCAATGTCTGGTTAGCTTGTATGTTGGCCCAAGAGGATGATGACAAGAGAGAACGTGTGATTTATTTCATTAGTCGAACACTGCTCGAATATGAAACACGCTATACATAGGCAGAACGAGAATGCCTTGCGATAGTCTTTGCTACTAAATGCTTAAGACACTATATGCTGAATCAAGAAATGAGGTTCATGGTAAAAACGGACCACTTACGAACATTCCTCACACAAGGGTCCTTGTCTAAAAAGGCTAGACATTTTATAACCTTAATGGGAGAATTCGAATTAATGTTTGTAAATCAGAATTCAATTAAGGGAAAAATCATTGTGGAATGGTTAGCTGATAACCCATTAGATGGAGGCAATCTAGTAGATTTAGATTTTCCAAATGAGTGCGTATACTACATTGAAACCTGACCTTCTATCTCTGAGTGTCCCTGGTACACTGATATCATTAATTATATCATGGACCATACGTATCTAGAAGGATCTACACCACAACAAATAAGGTGGTTACGTATTATCGTAGCTAAATACGTGATTATAGAGCAAGTGCTCTACCGAAAAGCATTCGATGGAATGCTCCTGAGATGTGTCGACATAGAATAATCTAAGAAGATTCTCCATGAATCTCATAGTGGAATATGTGGAGGCCACTTCGGTGGCCATGCCACTACTCGAAAAATACATCAAATGGGATATTTCTGGCCCACTCTACAACATGACGCAATAGAGTTTGTACGCAGGTGTCATAAGTGTCAAGAGTTCTCCCATGAGATCCACATGCCAGCATAAGCTCTGCAGCCAATCACTACTCCATGGCCCTTTTCTACATGGGGCCTAGACTTAATAGGGAAATTCTCTCCCTCATCCACAGACAACCATAATTTTATAATCACGGCCACTGAATATTTTACCAAATGGGTAGAGGCTATGCCTCTTACTACTGTACCTGGTTCTGTAATCGCCAAGTTCATTTTAAACCAAATCATTTACAGATACGGTATCCCGCAAATCATTATCTCTGATAATGGAACTTCTTTTAAGAATGAAGAGGTTTGCGAGCTATGCAATAAATTTAAGATAAGCCATCATACGGCTTCCTTGTATTACCCTCAAGCCAACGGACAGGATGAAGTGACAAACAAGACACTGAAAGCCATTCTCCTTAAAACGGTAAAAGAAAAAAAACAAGATTGGCACTTGAAGTTATATCCGGCCTTATGGGCCCACCGAATCTCAATAAGAACACCCACGGGAGCAACGCTTTTTTCACTAGTGTTCGGGGCAGAGGCAATTCTCCCACTCGAGGTTGAAATAACCAGTCTCCGCATTTCATTACAAGGAATTCTGGATGAAGACGCTTACAGAGAAGCACGTCTTTCCCAACTAGAAAGCCTAGATGAAACTAGGTTAGATACTGAACAACGACATAGAGTCTATGCTGACCGGATGTGTCGGCAATAAAACAAGAAGGTCTATGAACGCGACATATATGAAGGTGATCTAGTTCTAAGGCTAGACAGCCGGATCGACAAGAAGACCGGTGAAGGAAGAAAACTCTGGCCCAAATGGTTGGGCCTGTACCGAGTCATGAAGGATTATGGAAATAGTGCATACCTCTTATGTACGCTAGAAGGTGAGGAATTTGGTGAAACAGTCAATTCCCTGCACCTCAAGTGTTTCTACACGTAAGCAGCTAGCACTATTTATATAACTATCTACATTGCATCTTCATATAGATTAGGATCATGTTGTCCATTTGTTTTGTACACAAATTGTGATCAAGGAATCTATTTTCAAAGCAATTCATTACAAACTCATGATGTTGTTGGCATAAACTCTTCAATCATGTCTGTCCATTTTCATGATGTCATCATGTTATCTCGGAATCTTTTATCAAATAAAGCTAGACATGACAAAGTCTTAACAATAACCATACCAAGATCTACAAGTTTATTCTCGCTTTGATTTCTTCTTAGGGTAGGTGTCTTGCCTATGGTCTTTTCTAGAAGCTTCATAGTGTCACATCTATCCCATATGTATATCTCTTTGGAAATAAGCACATACTGACATTTTACTCAAATAAACAAGTCAAACGTTGATCAAACAGAAAATTTTAAATTTACACATTTGCCTGCCCCACTAACCCTTTGGTGATGAGCTTGCATCTCTTACTAGTGACGTAGGGTTGGGAAAGGATGGAAAGACCCTTACTCGCCTATGCCTTGCCCATGGTGATAAACCCACGCTTCTTACTAGTAGCGTGGGACAAAGTGTAGGGGGTCCTCTTGACAAATAAATACAAATGGTCATACGCAAACAATTCAAACTTTCAAACTTTGAGTCAAAAACAAATGAATCAGATGTTTAAAATCCCAAAAGAGTTAAAATCCTTAAAACCCAGATTTTGTCTACTATGTGGCCATCTACGGTTCTAAGTCTGGATAAACCGTAAAGCAAGTTGCATCCAAAACTATGAAGTCACTCGAGTGGAGTTGACTTGTGGTGTCCTAATTTGGTTCCGCCAAATCTTTGTCTGTCTTCCATCACTATCATTTCACCACATTTCATGACTTGCACCCTTCTTGATTCTTGGTGATAAGCCCCTTGCATCTTACTAGTTGTGTGGAGTTAGGAGTGGGGCAAGTTTTATCTGTTCATTGTACTGGTTTGTATTCATCACTCTGCAAAACAAACATGAGGTATCCAAAATTGCTTACAAAAACCAAGATTCAAAATCACATTATATCTACATTACCAATATCAGCATCATGAAACACAAAAGGAAAGTAAAACATTTACATTATTTGTTCACCATTACATACATTCTAAAAAGCATATAAACATGCATCGTAGTATACACGAAGAAGCTAGAAATAGAAAGAACACCATGAGTGCCAAGATTTTGATCTAGAATGAATACGTATATATAAATGATCAAATGTTTATATACAATGCCATCATGCACTAAGCATGGTCAAAACACTCAAAGAGCCTGGGATATACAAAGAACATATAATACAAAATACATAAGAGCCAAATGGCCTCTCAATCCCTACGCGACCCCTCCGAAGGTGTATGCCCATGCCTAGGACTCCGGCTATGATGGCGCTATGAATGTACAGAGGGCTTAGGGTCTCGAGGAGCAGCCACAGTCTCACCACGATAATGGCTCCTCATGAGGCACTCAGCTGTCCTATAGCCTGCTAACTCTGTGCAGAGGGTCGACACCATCCTAGCCACGTGCTAGATAGGAGCGAAGACATCGGTATGTCTACTGGATGCTGAGGGCTCCCCAGCATCCACGGACAGCTCCACATGGGTCCTATCCATGGGGATCATCAGGGAATTAGTACATACCCTGCGGATCAAATCCCTCCACTCATCAATGGTCTCTGCAAACAAGGAAGAAAGCAAATTAGAAACCAAATAATAAATTAGAAAATACAAGATAGAAACAAAGGAGAACCTACAAACAAACATTAAAAGGGAGAAAGGGTAACTTACTTGGGTCACCAGGCCTCCAGGATGGGTCCCTGGGGCCAGCACCTGCCACGGATGCCCGCTTGCCCGACTGAGGGGCTGCTCCTGTGGTAGGAGCAACGTATCACTCCGCAACAGACTCATCCTCTCTACCACGGCCCTGGGAGAGTGGCTCCTTTGAAATCAGAGTCACCCTCTCTGCGCTCTGCTCAGCCCTCTCTACCTACATAATATCCTGAGTGTCATGCCACTTAGGATTGCTGTCATTGATATCCTCCTCTATCTCTCCCTCTGTGAACTCCTCAAACTTGGAGTCAATATAAATAGGGTCATCACTGCTATGAGAAGGACCCGCAACAATCTGAAGTAAAGGTGCCTGAGGCGCACCGACTCTCCCTCTAGCACGAACTATCCTCCTGGCTGCAATAGGAATACCAGGAGTAACAACTGTCCAACCTCGGCCTCTAGGCCCCCCTCTGGCCTCACGGACTGATCTGTAGATTGGCGCCACTGGGGGAAGCATACCCGTATATGGTATGCCAAACTACTGAGGAACTCGGCCAAAGGGGTGCACCTCCACTCGCCCCACTCTATCAATAAGCTGCCCTATGGTGGAGCAGGAGATCAAGGTAAGGGCCTCCTCACCCCATATGCCAGCCATGGTCTGGTATGGTGTCTGTACGTACCCAAAATTGTAAGGTACTGTACCGCCAGAACAGTGTAACAAGTGCCCCAATGATGATACAGGTCTCCTCGCAAGGTGTTCGGGATCCGGAAAAGCCCTCGGAGTATGCGTTAACATCCCGCATGCCCCGCTTAGCCCCCGCGCCCTTTGTTTTCCCCCTTTTTCCCTCTTTCCTTGGCCTCTTGACCTTCAGTGACGAAACCGCCCTGCCCTGCAGTCTCGTGAGCTGCCCTGAACAGCGGCGGTCTCGTGACCGCCGCCCTGCTCAGAGCGGCGGTCCTGTGCACGTTTTCCAGAACGCTCTTTTGACGCGACTCGCGTGAAATATCACGTTTCACCAGCTTTTCTTTGCCGACTTGAGCATGCATTAATGTTTTTGGTCCCCTGGAACAGTGTTTTTCCTTTGTTTATTGTTTAGGAGTTCAATTTGGTTTTGGTTTTTGAGAGTTGGAATTCCTATAAATGCATGGTTTGTGTACATGCAAATGGTCTGATTTTGGTGAAGATTTTGGTGAAGAATTTGGTCTGGAGTTTTGGTCTGAAGCTTGGCTGGATTTGGAAGTTTGATCTTTGCTCTCATTCCCTCATTTTAGTGTTTTAGTTAGTTAGCTTGTTTAGAAGCCATAGCTTGAATTCACTTGCATCTCTTGTTAAATTGCTCAGCTGTTGGTAAGCCACAGACCCATCTTGTGCAGGCAGTGCTGTTGTTCCACCCAATCCGGTTAGAAGCTTGCCTCTGAATTCCTCTTTGCTGTAGATTTGTTTCATTATGTCTTGGAGTTCTTAGTTTAATTCATTATATACCTGGTTAGTATTATTCAGCTGTTGGTAAGCCACATATCCAACTTGTGCAAGCAGTGTCTTTATTTTGGAACGGAATAGCTTAGGAAGCCATTAAAGTTGCAGGTTTTGCTCTTCGTATAGGATAGTCAAAGGTTCTGGTCGCTTCACGTTGCATGACTCACAGTAAAATCCCGCTAGGAATCGCATAAGCCAAGCTCTGTACTCTTGCGCTATCCCTCTCCTACTCGCATTCTCGGTCTGCATTCTGAGCTGTCCTTGTCCCAAAATCTACTCCTATCGGTGCTAGCATTACACGATTTTCTGGATCCAAGTGAACACGAAAGAACGAGAAGATCATACTGAGGGGACGAGATCACATACACCATCGGATTCGCCACTGTTCTGCGGAATCCAGGTTTTACATTTCAAAGTTCTAGTCAGATTCATATCAAATAGAGTAGTTAATCACTTTATTTCATTTCATTCTATTCTCGACATTGCCAAGGAAGCTGTGGGGATTGATAGTTTCTGAGAAACTATGATTCACTCCTCACTTCTGAGGTAGGATCGAGAATCTTGCCGGTAGATTAGACAAACTGTTTTATTTAGAATAATTCTATAAATCGCACAGGCAAATAACCACACTCGGTTATCTTGTCTGTTTTAAATTATTGTTTAGTTATTATTTCTAGATACGCTTAAAATAGTTTGCCTTCCTTAAAATTTTTAAATATTTCATAGAAAAATAAGAGTTATATGTAGTTAGATTTATTTCACTTAGTTAGAATTTGTTTCATCACAGTTAGATTGCATTTTGTTTCGTATGACAATCACGGGACCTAGAGAGCCCAGGGAATACATATGACCCTATCCGGAGATATACACGAAACAATCCCAGGTCATTTTCCACGTATTCCGCAACCCATAGATCGAATCACGCCAGAGCTCGATATTGATTGGAGCCTTCGAGCAGTCATCCTCGCTGATCGATCTATCACACCAGTCCAAGTTAGAAGGGCCTTCTTTGCCTTAGATTCACAAATTCCACTAGTGCGTGTCGAAGACATTAGACTGCCTAACTAGTTTGTCTGCATATTCTACCCCCACCAGCTGTCTCGGCACGACCTCGAGAGGTCGGGTACGCGGAAGAGTCACTTGTTGATTCTCACGCTCGCCTGTCACTTTTCCGGCACAAAATTAGTGAACACGTGAAACAAACAACTGGTACCTCATTAGCCTTCACATCCACCAACAAAATTGGTGAACCCGACAAACAAACCACTATTTCACCTTCTGTTCATTAGCAATCCTTCCATACTTTGAGAAGTTTCATTCTCTTTGAGAATTTTCTCTTCTCTCACCTTCTCTCCTTCCCATTATTCTGCGGGTATTCATATACCCCCCGAATATTTCAGGATTCGACGCATATGGCAGACCCCTCCTGGGTCTTGAGGCATACTACGCCCAACAGAATAGGGAATCATCACCCTCGCTCTCAGTATGGGGCGACAACTATTCAACTAATCAGTTGTCAACACAAACCCCAAGAACCAGGTATAGTTTGTCTCTTCAAACTGAGGAGTTAGATCAACTCCCTCGAACCCAACAAACAGAGCCTTCAGGTTCAAACAATATGACGTTTACCGGAGAATCTGGTTCGTCTCCTCAAATGTTACTCAGACCACATATTAGTAGGCAATCAGATCCATACCTGGTCTTAGACGATGGACAGTCAACACGTTATCCTAGGAGTGAACAACACTCCCGGGGAATGTACCCATGTATAGGAGGTTTACAAATACAACCCGAAATCTCTTTTCAAGAAAATACCTCTATGCCACTGCATACAGGAAATATTCTGGGAGAAACTTGGCAAAATACTGATCAGTTTATGACAGGATATCACGTACCTTTACAACACCAAGGGTATACAACAAACGCCACTCAGGAAAAGTACCGTGGCTTCACCAAATGAAGTCATTTCAACGTTAGTAGAAAGAGTGAGAGGGTTAGAACTGGCTCAAGCAAGTCAAAATTCTCCGTTCATACAAACAGGAAGTTCCAATCCTCCATACCACTCTGGTCAGGTAGATCTCCTTACGGGAGTAGGCACGTTAGGCATGCCTCCTCAATATCCACAGCAAACGCCAACAAGGCCTATCATCTCTAACACTACTCCTCCCGGTCTAGTGTCAAACAGTCCGTTCCTCGACAATACCCCGTCCTATTTAAACATGTACTCTAAATCACCACAAGGAGATATGTTCTCCTCTCCCGGCATGTTTGCTTAAACGCAGGGACCTCCCTATGCCCCTGCCAATGCGTACGCTGCACCGTATCAACAACCCATCCCACCACCACTCCCTCAGCAAACACCATCAATGGTCGAAAGCTATGCGATAGGGACGTATTCAGAATATCTAAAGGAACCCTTAGATTTCACCATACGAAGCGTCATGCTTCCAAGACCTCTCCCTGATTTGCCCAAGTTCAAGGGTGAAGGAGATCCAAACGCACATATCAAAGCTTACGCTACAGCCATACGAGAATTACTCCCTTGGGATGGGGTTGTTGCTAAAATATTCCCCAAAACATTGGAGGGCATTGCTCTCGATTGGTATTATAGAATACCTAAGGCTTCCATACATTCATTTAAACAACTCGTGTCAGAGTTCATCAAAGCCTTCGACATGAACAAACTACTGAGAACAGGAATCAGGGAATTCTTACATATCAAACAAGAACACAACGAATCTGTCGCCCATTTCATCCAGAGGTGGCGTACGGTTCTTTATTCGTCAGCAAGTGCTCCAAACATGGATCAGATGGAACTATGTGATTTATTCCTTCATTCTCTCAGCAGAGAAGTGAAGGAAGAAGTCCAGAAGTTCCCACTAAGGACTTATGATGAGGTACTTGAGAGCGCTCTGCGAATTGATCAAGCAGCAATAGATAGTGGTCGTAAGACTTACGGAGCAAATGGGAGGTTAATCACCTCCACTCAAAATACTACAACTACCACAAATGTCAATCAAGGACCCAAAATCCTTAACAAAAATCATGGGGTAACAACGGATGGGGTAACCGACCAGCCCAAGAGGGTAAATGTCGTTAATACTCCGTCACAAACAAACAATCAACGAAACAACAACTTTACCCCAGCGGTCAATACAGTGGATTTTAACCATCCACAACAACAACAACAACAACGGCGAAATCCCATGCAAGGGCCAAGCCAAAACTCATTTGGTTACCAAAACCAAAGTCAAAACCAAAAACAACAATTCCAAAACTTTGGTCCTAATAGGCAACAGTTTGATCGGAATTTTAGGCCACAATACACACCAAACCAACAAAACGGGAATTATAATCCCAATTCTTATTGTGGTTTCCATAAAATTCATGGTCACGACACTAGAACGTGCCGTGACTACAATAAATTTATGCAACGTTTGCCAGAAGAACAAAGACAGTTCTTCACAGACTTGTTTTTGGCAGATCCCGTCTCATCATCACCAAATACTCTCGCAGGGGCAGTTTCTCCTCAGAATGCTCCCCTCAAGATCTTTAATGATCCGCTCCCAAATCATGACAGCAATAGGCTGAATCCAACCGGAACAAACAAAGGTGCAGTGACGGGAAACAATGACCATGAAGCCTCGACTTCATTAAATCCGTCAGTCGCGCCACAGTTGGGAGCTCAACCGAGACCTAAGATAGTTAGTTTGGTAGAATTAGACGCTGAACTACCTATCGAAGCTATAACGAGAACACGAGAGTATTTCTCTCAACCAAGCCCAAGTCATCTGCCAGAGGTAGATAAGAGTCAGCAAATAGTTGAAAAACCCATCGGTGCGTATGATTTAATTAGTGACCTAACAAAGACCTTCTCACACATTTCATTTTTGGACTTACTAAAGAACTCTCCCCCTCACAGAGCTGCTCTTTTAGAAGCATTAGGTCTAGGCCATCTAATTAACATCACTCCACCTCCCGAAACACAAGTAAATCACGTAGATTTTGATATCCACCCTCCGGGGCAGCCGGACAAGGATGTCGAATTCATCTTCGAAATAAGTAAAATGCCCACAGATGCTGAGATCGCACGCCGAGGTGACCCAGCCTTACACTTGCAAGTGTGGGTTTATAATAACTATGTAAAACGGGCAATGGTTGACGATGGGGCTGCAGTTAACATAGTCCCTTTCTCTTTCCTCCAAAAACTTGGATATGGAGAAACAAACTGTTCCACTACATGAAATACCTTGAGAGGCTATGATAGCCTTAAAGCCACTTCGATAGGAACTATAATACTGCCAGTCACCTTAGGGCCCAAAACCATCTTGACTAAGTTTTACATTATAGATCGGGAAACTAACTATAATATGATCCTCGGCCGACCTTGGATACATCGAATGAAGGCAATCCCTTCCACGCTATTTCAAGAAGTAAGATTCTTGCATCTGGGAAAGGTATTTGTAGCCAAAGGCGATCCAAAACCTTTCGATTTGCACCTAGCTGATTTAAAGAAAAGACCAGGGGTGCACTCAGAATTTGAGCTGCCAACAAACCAACTTAATAAACCCTCTGACCCAAAGCCAGAGGAAAAGTTGATACCTACAACAGATCTTGAAACTACCAGCATAGCCAAAACAACTCCAACCCCTAAAGGTAAAACTAAAGAAACAGTATCATTAGGGACTACTGCGAAAATCGTTGAATTGATAGAACAAGATTCACCAATGTTCTTACCATTCGATTCAGTAGGCATAGGATTTTCCCTAGGTGTTGGTTCCTTACCGGCAGAGGATCTCTGTATGATAGAAGTAGAGTGTGCAAATGCAGCAGATGCCCCAACATCTACACTCCCGGCTAAGTATTGGACTCTCCATTTCGATGGAGCTAAATGTCGTTATGGAGCGGGGGCAGGTATAATTCTTACTTCGCCCGAGGAGAAGGTCCTCCCATTCTCATTTAAGTTAAACTTTGAATGCACAAACAATGGCGCTGAGTACGAAGCCCTCCTCCTTGGCCTCACCTTAGCCAGAAGAATTGGTATTAATAACATCAGAGTCTTGGGAGACTCGCAATTAGTAACAAACCAAGTTTCTGAAGTATATGAAACTAAAGCCGAACATTTACAACTCTACAAAAACGCTGTATTAGATTTAAGCAAGGCGTTTAACTTCATATCCATTGAAGCAATCCCGCGAGAGAAAAATCTTCTCGCCGATTCAATAGCAACCTCGGCATCACGTTTTACTCCAAGCAATGAGCTAGAAGATACTCACTTCACAGTATCCATTCGTGACGAACCATTAATAAAAACAATGACAAATCCTCTTTTAAGCGGAAGTGAATCTACCGTCCTAGACCATGTTGGAAATGATGCGGCTACTTTGGATTATTTAAATGCCTATGCAGCATTACATCTCTCCTATCACATGCTAGATTTATCCCTGATCCCACATTCGTCCTCCTACTTCGGAAATCCCGTAACGGATCTTCCGTCACAAAGGGAACCTAACATATACGCAATAGAAAATGGGGATGATATAGATTTACCTCCAGCACCACCTGAGTTCGAAGAGGGTAACGCCTCTTTAATCGAAGAAACAATCGATGTCAACATTGGGACAGAAGATGAACCAAGAATATTGAAACTAGGTTCTTCGTTGACACCAGAAGAAGTGGAAATACATACTCAGGTTCTCAAAGAACATCAGAAGGCATTTGCATTTAATTACAAGGAGATGACAGGAGTCGCACCCCACATTGCGGTACACAACCTCGTCACTAGGTCAGATGCAAAGCCAATTAAACAAAAATCAAGTCCCATGAAACCCAAAGTAGCTCTCATGGTAAAAGAGGAAGTAATAAAACTCCTTCAGGTAGGATTTATCAAGCCATTTGACTACTCCCAATGGGTATCTAATATCGTTCCCGTTCTCAAGAAGAACGGAAATATACGTATTTGCATAGATTTCCGAGACATCAACAAAGCGTGTCCCTAAAGACGATTTCCCATTACCATCCATAGACGTTATTGTTGATGCAACAGCTGGTTTTGAACTTTTGTCTCTCATGGATGGATTCTTGGGATACAATCAAATCAGAATATCCGAGCAAGATCAAGCTTAAACCATGTTTATAACTCCTTGGGGAACCTATTGCTACGCTGTTATGTCATTCGGTCTTAAGAACGCTGGTGCTACTTACCAGCGGGCCATGACATACATATTTCACGATCTAATTCATAAAATCGTGGAATCTTATGTAGATGACTTATTGGCTAAGGCCAAAAAACGTTGTGACCATCCCGAAGTACTCCATGTCATTCTTTCACGTTTAATAGAATACGGAGTCACGCTAAACCCAGAGAAATGCGTCTTTGGTGTAACAGGAGGAAAGCTCCTAGGTTACATCATATCATCATGAGGGATTGATGTTGATCCAACCAAAATTTGGGCTGTCCTTGAAATGGTCCCACCTTCGAGTGAATCTGGAATCAGATCATTTCTCGGAAAGTTGGGTGCAATCCGGAGATTTATCCCGGACTTAAGCTTCGCTATTCATCCAATCAACAATTTACTCAAGAAAGAACAGCATTGATTGGACCGAAGACTGCAACGAAGCTTTCAACGCAGTTAAACGTTTCTTACTGTCACCACCTACGCTAATGCCACCTAAGCTGGATCACCCGTTAATCCTATATTCGCGAGCTACCAATGTCTCACTGGCCTGTATGTTGGCCCATGAAGACGCTTACAGAGAAGCACGTCTTTCCCAATTAGAAAGCCTAGATGAAATTAGGTTAGATGCTGAACAACGGCATAGAGCTTATGCTGACCAAATGTGCCGGCAGTATAACAAGAAGGTTTATGAACGCGATATATACGAAGGTGATCTAGTTCTAAGACTAGACAGCCGGATCGACAAGAAGACCGGCGAAGGAAGGAAATTCCGGCCCAAATGGTTGGGCCCATACCGAGTCACGAAGGACTATGGAAATGGTGCATACCTCTTATGCACGCTAGAAGGTGAGGAATTTGGTGAAACAGTCAATTCCCTGCACCTCAAGCGTTTCTACGCATAAGCAGCTAGCACTACCTATATAACTATCTACATTGCATCTTCATATAGATTTAGATCATTTTGTCCACTTGTTCTTACACAAATTGTGATCAAGGAATCTATTCTCAAATAAATTCATTACAAACTCATGATGTTGTTGGCACAGAACTTTCTAATCATATCTCTCCATTTTCGCGATATCATCAATCACTTCAGAATCTTTTATCAAATAAAATCAAACATGACGAAGTCTTAACGGTAACCATACCAAGATCTGCAAGTTTGTTCTCGCTTTGATTTCTTCTTAGGATTGGTGTCTTGCCTATGGTCTGTTCTAGAAGCTTCATGGTGTCACATCTATCCCATATATACATCTCTTTGGAAACAAGCATATACTGACATTTTACTCAAAAAGACAAGTCAAAAAGTGATTAAACAGAAAATTTTATTTTTACACATTTCCTTGCCCTACCAACCTTCGGTGATGAGCTTGCGTCTCTTACTAGTGACGTAGGGTTGGGAAAGGATGGAAATGCCCTTACTCGCCTATGCCTTGCCCACGGTGATAAACCCACGCTTCTTACTAGTAGCATGGGGCAAAGTGTAGGGGGTCCTCTAGACAATGCAAACATTAACAGGTCATAAACAAACTATTCAAACTTTGAGTCAAGAACGAATGAATCAGATGCTCAAAATTCCAAGAGAGTTAAAAATCCTAAAAACCAGATTTTGTCTACTATGTGGCCATCTACGGGTCTAAGTCTGGATAAACCGCAAGGCAAGTTGCACCCAAAACTATGAAGTCATTCGGGTGGAGTAAGCTTGTAGTTTTCAATTTGGTTCCACCAAAGCTTCGTCTGTCTTTCATCACTATCGTTTCACCATATTTCATACACTTGCACCCTTCTTGGCTCTTGGTGATGAGCCCTCGCATCCTACTAGTTGCGTGGAGTTAGGAGTGGGGCAAGTTAATCTGTTCATCATACTGGTTATTTTCATCACTTTGCCAAAACAAACATGAGGTATCCAAATTGCTCACAGAAGCTAAGATTTAAGATCACAATATATCTACAATATCATGTATCAGCATCATGAAACACAAAAAGAAAGCAAGCATTTGCATCATCTGTTCTCCATTGCATACATTCTAGAAAGCATATAAAACATACATTGTAGTATACACGAGGAAGCTGGAAACAGAAAGGGACAAACGTGAGTGACAAGGTTTTGATCCAAAAACGAATGCATATATATAAATAATCAATGTTTATATACAATGCCATCATGATCTAGGCATGGTCAAAACGCTCAAAGAGCCCGTGATATACAAAAGAATCCATGATACAAAATATACAAGGGCCAAGTCGCCTCTCAACCCCTACGCGACCCCTCCGAGGGTGCACGCCCTCGCCTAGGACTCCAGCTACGCCGGCGCTCTGAATGCACGGAGGGCTCAGGGTCTCGAGGAGCAGCCACGGTCTCACCACGAGAATGGCTCCTCATAAGATGCTCGGCTGTCCTATATCCCACCAACTCTGTATGGAGAGTCAACACCATCCTGGCCACATGCCAAACAGGAGCGAAGACGTCAGTATGCCTACCAGCTGCTGAAGGCTCCCCGGCATCTACAGATAGCTCCACACGGGTCTTATCCATAGGGATCATCAGAGAATCAGTGCATACCCTACGGATTAGATCCCGCCACTCGTCAACAGTCTCTGCAAAACAAAGAAGAAAGACGAATTAGAAACTAGGCAAGAGGCTAAAATATACAAGATACAAATATAAGGAGAGATAGTAGTTAAAACAAATCCTAAATTAAAAAAACACTGAAAGGGAGAGAGGATGACTTACTCGGGTCACCGGGCCTCCAAGATGGGTCACTAGGGCCAGCACCCGCTGTAGATGCCGCTGCCGACTGAGGGGCTACTTCTGTAGTAGGGGCAACATGACATCTCGCAACAGACTCGTCCTCTCCACCATGGCCCTGAGAGAGTGGCTCCTCTGAAACTAGAGTCTCTCTCTCTGCACTCTACTCCTCCCTCTCTGCCTGCATAATATCCTGAGTGTCATGCCACTCAGGATCGCCGTCATCCGTCTGCTCCTCTGACCCTCCCTCTGTGGACTCCTCAGAATCGGAGTCAATATCTATAGGGTCATCGCTACTATGAGTAGGCCCTGTAGTAATCTGAAGTAAAGGTGCCCGAGGCACACCAGCTCTCCCTCTGGCCTGAACAATCCCCCTGGCTGTAATAGGAATACCAGGAGTGACCACTGTCCAACCACGACCTCTAGGCCCCCCTCTAGCCTCCCGGACTGATCTATAGACTGGTGCCACTGGAGGAAGCATGCCCACATATGGGAGGTCGAACTGCTGAGGAACCCTGCCGAAAGGATGTACCTCTACTCATCCCACACGGTCAATAAGCTGCCCTGTGGTGGAGCAAGAGATCAATGTGAGAGCCTCCTCTCCCCAAATGCCGGCCATGAGCTGGTATGGTGTGGCCTCCATATCTGCTGTGGTGAGGGAAGCTACTGGCTGGTGAGGTGCTCTAAGCACCGACATGTCTGACCATCTGGCTGCCCTCACAGCCCCGGGATCTGCCACCTCCACGCCTCTGCCATAGGGAATGAAGCGCTCATACAGCCCAACTCATGACTAGAGTCAGGGTGGCTCAAAGACTGTCCCTGCAAACGGACCACCCTGTATAAGTCATGGTAGGTGGTCCCCAAAATATCTGCGCCCCAGGCATATATCCGACCATGCCCCTCTATCTGTGCAATGATGGGGGCCCAGCAATATAATAAGGTATCCCCTCCCTTGTCCCTGATCAGTCTCGAGGAAAGGATCCCCATGATAGCCTGTCGAAATATGGGGATGGGAAAAGAAGGAATGGATCTAACTCTCACTCCCTTCTTCGGCCCCGTGGAGATGGCTGCATCCCCCATGTAACCTGCCCACTGTGCAATCTGTGCTCGGGACCCTGCTGTCTCCAGTGTGAGTCTCCTCCCGATGATCGGGACCCCTAGGATACGGTAAACATCCTCCAAAGTGATGGTCCACTCACTGCGGACCCCTGGCAGTCGGAAAGTGTTCCGATCTGCATCCCAATATGAGAACAAGTCACAAAGAATGTGACTAGACGGTGTGACATGGGGCACGTGCGATATACGCAATATACCGGCCCTCTGTAATGTATCCTCCTCATCCTGGTGAAAGGGCATCTAATACCCCCGAAAACCAATCACACTCTCTCTCTCGACTCCATCTAATATACTCCTGCTCTCGCCTGCATACAACCAAAAACACACAAAACAGAGCAAGTTAGTATCTAATCAATGTCGAGAGAGTCATAAAAACATATAGAAATGATAAAAATACAAGTGAAATCTCAAAAGCAAGTCCCTTTTGCTTTCTATGCAAAACCGCCGCCCTGAGCAGAGGGGCGGTTTTGTAACCGCCGCCTTAAGGGAGGCGGTCGTGTAACCGCCACCCTGAACAGGGCGGCGGTCATGTAACCGCCGCCCTGGCCAGGGCGGTGGTCGCGGTCTGAAAACCCGCGCGGGTTTTTAAACCTAAAAAGTCCAAAAAATGCAAAAATTGACCATTTTGGCTAAAAACAAAGCCTGCCCAGTAGGCGCCCCCCCCCAGGTGGACCTTTTGAACCTAACATTTTCAAAAATAACCCCCCCATTACAAAGAATTTACCATTTCAAATTTGAAGGGGGGAAAATGCAAAATTAAAGAAAACCAACCTGTGATCTCGCGGGGTGGTGTTCCACATGTAGGGGCATGATCGCTATCTCACTCCGGACATTTCGACTCTATTCGCGCAAGAAACCGTCACCGTGGGTCCCAGAGCTCAAAATCTATCAAATCGACTCGCGCAAATGAATAGGAAAATGGGCCCACTTTCATATATATATTGTTCTATTTCGTTTTAAAATGACTTTTTCGCAGGTTCGGAGCGCCGACGGAGGTAAGTTTCTATCCCCGCACAAATGGTACGTTCTCTTTCCCTGTTATTTTAGTGTTTGTTTTCCAAATTATTGTATCTATCTGCACTTGAGTTCTCTTTTCATTTTGCAGGTAGCGGGAATTTTGGAATGACGTCATTTCAACACACGGACGTGTAAGGTATAACTTCTAACTCCCCATTTCGGGATTGCCATACTCGGACCCACCGTTTTATGCCTCTTCATGGCTAAAATGCTTCTCCGAGGAGGCAATATGTACGTACCCAAAATTGTAAGGTACTGTACCGCCAGAATAGTGTAACAAGTGCCCCAATGATGATACAGGTCTCCTCGCAAGGTGTTCGGGATCCGGAAAAGCCCTCGGAGTATGTGTTAACATCCTGCATGCCCCACTTAGCCCCCGTGCCCTTTGTTTTCCCCTTTCTCCCTCTTTCCTTGGCCTCTTGACCATCAGTGATGAAACCGCCGCCCTGCAGGGCGGCGGTCCTGTAACCGCCGCCCTGCTCAGAGCGGCGGTCTTGTGCGCGTTTTCCAGAATGCTCTTTTGACGCGACTTGCGTGAAATATCACGTTTCACAGTTTTTCTTTGCCGACTTGAGCATGCATTAATGTTTTTGGTCCCCTGGAACAGTGTTTTTCCTTTGTTTATTGTTTAGGAGTTCAATTTGGTTTTGGTTTTTGAGAGTTGGAATTCCTATAAATGCATGGTTTGTGTACATGCAAATGGTCTGATTTTGGTGAAGATTTTGGTGAAGAATTTGGTCTGGAGTTTTTGGTCTGAAGCTTGGCTAGATTTGGAAGTTTGATCTTTGCTCTCATTCCCTCATTTTAGTGTTTTAGTTAGTTAGCTTGTTTAGAAGCCATAGCTTGAATTCACTTGCATCTCTTGTTAAATTACTCAGCTGTTGGTAAGCCACAGACCCATCTTGTGCAGGCAGTGCTGTTGTTCCACCCAATCTGGTTAGAAGCTTTCCTCTAAATTCCTCTTTGCTGTAGATTTGTTTCATTATGTCTTGGATTTCTTAGTTTAATTCATTATATACCTGGTTAGTATTATTCAGCTGTTGGTAAGCCACATATCCAACTTGTGCAAGCAGTGTCTTTATTTTGGAACGAAATAGCTTAGGAAGCCATTAAAGTTGTAGGTTTTTCTCTTCGTATAGGATAGTCAAAGGTTCTGGTCGCTTCACGTTGCATGACTCGCAGTAAAATCCCGCTAGGAATCACATAAGCCAAGCTCTGTACTCTTGCGCTATCCCTCTCCTACTCACATTCTCGGTTTGCATTCTGAGTTGTCCTTGTCCCAAAATCTACTCCTATCGGTGCTAGCATTACACTCTTTTCTGGATCCAAGTGAACATGAAAGAACGAGAAGATCATACTGAGGGGATGAGATCACATACACCATCGGATTCGCCACTGTTCTGCGGAATCCAGGTTTTACATTTCAAAGTTCTAGTCAGATTCATATCAAATAGAGTAGTTAATCGCTTTATTTCATTTCATTCTATTCTCGACATTGCCAAGGAAGCTGTAGGGATTGATAGTTTCTGAGAAACTATGATTCACTCCTCACTTCTGAGGTAGGATCAAGAATCTTGCCGGTAGATTAGACAAACTGTTTTATTTAGAATAATTCTATAAATCACACAGGCAAATAACCACACTCGGTTATCTTGTCTATTTTAAATTATTGCTTAGCTATTATTTCTAGATACGCTTAAAATAGTTTTCCTTCCTTAAAATTATTAAATATTTCATAGAAAAATAAGAGTTATATGTAGTTAGATTTATTTCACTTAGTTAGAATTTGTTTCATCACAGTTAGATTGCATTTTGTTTCGTATGAAAATCACGGGACCTAGAGAGCCCAGGGAATACATATGACCCTGTCCGGAGATATACACGAAACAATCCCAGGTCATTTTCCATGTATTCCGCAACCCATAGATTGAATCACGCTAGAGCTCGATATTGATTGGAGCCTTCGAGCAGTCATCCTCGCTGATCAATCTATCACACCAGTCCAATTTAGAAGGGCCTTCTTTGCCTTAGATTCGCAAATTCCACTAGTGCGTGTCGAAGACATTAGACTACCTAACTAGTTTGTCTGCATATTCCATCCCCACCGGATGTCTCGGCACGACCTCGGGAGGTCGGGTACGCGGAAGAGTCTCTTGTAGATTGTCACGCTCGCCTGTCTCTTTTTCGGCATACAGTGTCACCTCCATATCGGCAGTAGTCAGGGAGGTAACTGGCTGATGAGGTGCTCTAAGCATCGACATGTCTGTCCATCTGGGTGCCCTCACAGCCCCAGGATCTGCCACCTCCACACCCCTGCCATAAGGGATAAAATGCTCATAAACCCAACTCATGACTAGAGTCGGGTGGCTCAATGACTTCCCCTGTAAACGGACCACCCGTTATAGATCATGGTAGGTGGTCCCAAGAATTTCTTCTCCCCAAGCGTATATCCGACCATGCCCCTCTATCTGTGCAATAATGGGGGCCCAGCAGTATAATAATGTGTCTTCTCCCTTGTCCCCAATTAGTCTCGAGGCAAGGATCCCCATGATGCCCTGTCGAAGTACGGGGATGGGAAAAGAAGGAATAGATCAAACTCTCACCCCCTTCTTTGACCCCATGGAGATGACTGCATCTCCCATATATGTCATCCACTGTGTAATCTATGCCCGTGAGCCTGCTGTCTCCAAAGTGAGTCACCTCCCGATGATCGGGACCCCCAGAATGCGGTAGACATCCTCTAATGTAATGGTCCACTCGCCACGGACCCCTGGCAATCGGAAGGTGTTCCGATCTGCATCCCAGTAAGAGAATAAGTCACAAAGGATGTGACTAGATGGTGCAACATGGGGTACGCGCGATATGCGCAATATGCCAGCTCTCTGAAGTGTGTTCTCCTCATCCTGTGAGAGGGCATCTAATACCCCTGGGAGCCAATCACACTCCCTCTCTCTGCTCCATTAGATGTACTCCTCTCTCGCCTGCATACACCCAAAAACACACAAAATAGAGCAAGTTAGCATCTGAACAATACTAGAAAAATTCATGTAAACACATAGAAATGCTAGAAATACAAACACAATCTCAAAAAAAGGATTCTTTTGCATTCTGTGTAAAACAGCCGCCCTGAGCAGGGAGGCGGTTTTGTAACCACCGCCTTAAAGGCGGCGGTCATGTAACCACCGTCCTGAAGAGGGCGGCGGTCATGTAACTGCCACCCTGGCTAGGGCGGCGGTCGTGGTCCAAAAACCCACGCGGGTTTTAAACTAAAAAGGCCTAAAAAGTGTAAAAAATGACCATTTAACCTAAAAACAGAGCCTACCCAGTAGGCACCCCCCCTAGGTTGACCTTTTAACACTAGCATTTTCAAAAATGACCCCCCCATTGCAAAGAATTTAGCATTTCAAATTTAAAGGGGTAAAAATAATAAATTGAAAAAAATAACCTGTGATTGCTGAGGGCGGTGTTCCGCACATGGAGGCATGATCACTATCTCGCTGCGGACATTTCGAATCTACTTAGGCAAGAAACTGTCACCGTGGGTCCCAGAGCTCAAAATCAAGGAAATCGACTCGCACAAATGAATAGGAAAATGGGCCCACTTTCATTTATATAGTGCCCTAATTCATTTTTAAAGACTTTTTCACAGGTTTTGGAGCGTCGACAGAGGTAAGCTTCTATCCCCGCACAAATGGTATGTTCTCATTCCCTATTATTTTAGCATTTATTTTCCAAATTATTGTGTCTATTTGCAATTGAGTTATCTTTTCCTTTTGCAGGTAGTGGGAATTTTTGGACGGCGTCATTTCGACAAATGGATGTATCAGGTATAATTTCTAACTTCCCATTTCAGGACCGCCATACTCGGACCAATAGTTTTACGCCTCTTCATGGCTAAAACGCTTCTCTGAGGGGGAAATATGTACGTACCCAAAATTGTAAGGTATTGTACTGTCGGAACAATGTAACAAGTGCCCCAATGATGATACAGGTCTCCTCACAAGGTGTTCGGGATCCGGAAAATCTCTCCAAGTATGCGTTAACATCCCGCATGCACCACTTAGCCCCCACGTGCTTTGTTTTTCCGTTTTCCCCTCTTTTCTTAGCCTTTTTGTCTTCAGTTATGAAACCGCCGCCCTGCATGCGTGGCGGTCTTGTGACCGCCGCCCTGAATAGGGCGGCGGTCTTGTAACCGCTGCCCTACTCAGAGCAGTGGTCCTTTACACATTTTATAGAAGGCTATTTTTACATGAATAATGTAAATTCAATGTTTTACCTACTTTCTTTTACTGCCATGAGCTTGCATTTATGATTCTGGTTCCCTGGAATAGTGTTTTGCCATTGTTTATAGTTTAAGAGTTCTATTTTGCTTTTACCTTGGGTAAATGCAAAATGCTATAAATAGATGGCTTGTGCTCAAGCAAATGGCCCCTCATTCACTTCTTATTACTTCATTTCAGTAGTTCAGTCTTTCATTTTGCTTAGAGTTCTGAGTTTAGTGCATTATATGCCTAGTTAGCATTGGTTTACAGTTGGTAAGCCACATATCCATCTTGTGCAAGTGTTTTCATTACGTCTGGCCCCTCAAGTTTGCCTCTGAATTTCTATTTGCAAATAGATTTAGCTTTCATTTTTCTTAGAGTTTTAGTTTAGTTCATCACTTGCTTAGTTAGCATTGTTTTACTGTTGGTAAGCCACAAATCCATCTTGTGCAAGCAGTGTTGTTGTTTCATCCAATCCATTGGAGTAGAATAGCTTAGGAAACCATTAAAGTTGCAGGTTTTTCTCCTCAAATAGGATAGTTTCAGGTTCTGGATGCTTTATGTTGCATGACTCGCAATAAATCCCACTAGGAATTGCATAAGCCAAGATATGTACTCTTGCGCTATCCCTCTCCTATTCGCATTGTATTCGGTGTGTATTATGAGCTGCCTTTATCCCAATATCTACTTCTGTTGATGCTAGCATTACACGCTTTTCTGGATCCACGTGAACATGAAAGAATGAGGAGATCACACTGAGGGGGACAAGATCACACACACCATCGGATTTGCCACTGTTCTGCAGAATCCAGGTTCTAGCTTTCAAAGTTCTAGTTAGAATCATATCAAATAGAGTAGTTAATTGCTTTATTCCAGTAAAATCTATTCTCGATATTGCTAGGGAAGCTGTGGGGATTGAAATTTTCTGAGAAACTATGATTCACTCCTCACTTCTGAGGTAGGATCGAGAATCTTGCAAATAGATTAGATGAGCTATTTTATTGTTTAGAATAGATCTACAAATTACACAGTCAAATAACTACACTCGGTTATTTTGTTTGTTATAAATTATTATTTAGTTTTCGTTTCTAGATATTTTAAATAGATACTTTCTTAAAATCATATAATTCATCAGAAAATACAAAAATAGAGGAATCATACATGCTATAGATATATTTCAGATAGTTAAAATTCATTTTACTACAGTTCATTTATATTGTTGCTTTTTCATGACAATCACAGGACTTAGAGAGCCCAGAGAATACATATTCAAGCCAATCGTGCCTCGACCCAATCTCATCACAACAATAACTGATATAGATCAAAATCTTAGGATTCAAGTCTCCCGAACAACAGTAAGCTTGCAAGAAATCAATTCCCAATTGAGTGGGTTAAACAGAGAAGACGACCAAGCATACACGTTTTGGTCAAATCAACCAAATTACAGATTACCCTAGGTATATATGACTGTAAGAGAATTAGAAAGGGAAAAAACCTTTGGTTGTGATCCTTTGGTCCCACAACCAGATGCAAGAGACACTCACATAGACATAGATACCAGTTTAAGGATCCAGGTTGCACGAACACCTGTGAGATATTCTGAGAAAATCACACAGTTATTGAGTCTAAACGTAGAAGCTGAGAAAGCACATGATTACTGGATACTAGGGATTAGGACTTGATTCCACGCATGACCATAGTAGGTCCACAACAACCGCGAATCTACAGTTGTGACCCACAAATCCCACAACCCAATGAATCCATAGGAAAATTAGACATAAACACTGGCCTATGCACACTAGTATTCTAGTCCACTCCACTTCCACCCATCATCATCGAACAATTATGCTTGCTGGACACAATAGCTAATAAATCTAGAGAGTTCTGGACTAAGCCAGAGAACCGTCCATAGAATTAACTACATTTACCATCCACCATATGACCCTATCTGGAGAAATACACGAAACTATCCTGGGTCATTTTCCACGTATTCCACAACCTATAGATCAAATCACGCCAGAGCTCAATATTGATTGGAGCCTTCGAGCAGTCATCCTTGCTAATCGATCTATCACACTAGTCCAAGTTAGAAGGGCCTTCTTTGCCTTAGATTCGCAAATTCCATTAGTGCGTGTCGAAGACATTAGATTACCAAACTAGCTTGTCTGCACTCTCATACATATTCCATCCCCACTGGCTGTCTTGGCATGACCTCGGGAGGTCGGGTACGCGGAAGAGTTACTTGTAGATTCCCACGCTCACATGTCACTTTTCCAGCATACAAGATCCCTTTATCTTCTCATGAGTGTTCATTGCGTTGAGAAAGGAGAGTTGTTAGTGTGCATCTACATTCACCTAGTTACCAACCCCTGGCACTTAGTATTCGAAATCAAGAGATAAGTATTTCTAACAAAGTTGGTATTGGTAGGAGTGATCGGTATGCACCTACAAGATCTAATTTATCATTTTGTACATCTATGGCTACACAATCGTTTCCTATATTTGGAGGACTATTATTTGGAATTACGTTTGGAAAAAGTGAAGGTACACAAAGTTTGGGTATCACATCTAGTAGTGGCATAGGAAACACATTTTGTAGCAGTGTAATATCACAAACTCTTGGCACACAGTTAAGTGGAACGTTGGGAACGCTAGGCGCAACCACTTCAGGCAAATTACCAGCTACAAGAGGTAGATTTGGTAATATAGAAGCTATAGGACCAGGTGGACTGGGTGGTTCTGGAGGATATTATGGATGAGGAGGAACGTGACCTGGTAGATCTAGTGGATTTAGTGGTACAAGCAACACTAGAGGGAATAAAGGTTCTTGGTTAGGTAGACAAGGACATCAACCACCTCAGTTGGTACTTTTTAAGATGTATTTACACCTACCAAACTAAAAAGGTGTTGAGGATGTTGCAGAGTATGTATACAAGTGTGAACTACTATGGTGCACAAAGGGGATCACTACCCCAGAGTGAAAGGAAATTGAATTTTCAACAATGTTCTAAGGGCACACACATAGTTGGTACCATAAGTATTACCCCCATCAGATAGGGGTAGATTACATTGTGTTGCGGAATGATTTCTTGGCTAAATTTCATATCACTAAGTTTAAATAGAAGAGCATCAACAAGATGAAGGAGATCTAACATGGAATGATAGAGAGTGTACAGGAATATGAAGCATGTTTTAAATGTCTCTTATTTTAGCTATCCTATGATATTCAACCCTTTCAACATGCTTAGTGGTTTGTTGGGGGATTGATAACATCGTTTAGGAGAGCGATTTCATACAATAATTTCATAGATTCATCCGCAAGTCATTGGAGGATGCCCTGCATGTTGAGGCTGTTGGAAGTGTGGATAGTGGTGTTAGCCCCTTCCATGAGGCTTAGATTACTACAATGGAAAAGTAGCTGGAAATGGTATCTGCAAAATAGTGTAAGAGAATCATAGTGGTCTATGATGCATAGATGTTGAGGTAGAGGGTAATACAAAGGACATTTATCCCTAGAGATTGGTACATGCCATGACAGTGGACTGTGAAATTTTCCATGGAGATCATGATGCAATTTGATGTCCACTACTGCATTGCATGATCCATAAGAATGTGTCTTGCTATTTCAAGATATGCACCTCTACTACCCATAAAACCATGGATTATAGATTGATTAATGAGATATATGATGCCATTGATATTGGTGTGCACCATACCAGCCTTGTAATTTGTTCCAAGGATGATATTCGTCACTATGATGGGTGCACAAATGGAGGAGTGCAGGGAAGAAATTTTCGAGGAGGATTTAGTGGTTGTGGTAGCTGCGGAGGAGGAAGAAGTGAGTTCCTGCATGGGACGTGTTAGAACTTTGGATCCACGGAACACTATAAGCACAAATGCCCTGATCTTCTACAATTATCTTTATGTGGGAAGAAACATAAGTATGAGGAGTGCCCAGATCTATTTTAACATATGATCTAGCAACACAGAAAGGACAAAGGATTTGGGATGGTAAGTGTGAGGAAGGCCGATTCATAATGGATGCCATGAGTGGCACACGAGTCAGAACTAGAACCAGTACTAGTTACGATGCATTCTAAAGTTGCGCGTGTGAGGGAAGTACAAAGGCAAAGACCATTTGTTGTTAGAGAAGAGGTGGTGCATGGAAATTATCTAGACCCTACTCATCAAAAATAAGTGTATCAAGATACCATAAATGTGATTTGAAGCCTATAAAGAGAGATCCAATTCCTGAAAGAGAAATCAAGATAGTTTGAGGAAAGGAATAATGCTTAGGCTCCACATAAGGATCTACATGAGGTTAGAGAAGTATGCAAGATGATGAGGTAAGAGAATATCATCCCCTTGCGAGGAGAGTTGTTACGGGAGAAAGTGCCATGTGCTGGAGAAGGGCACAAAAGATAGGTTCTACATGCTAGCCTTCCTCCCCATAGCCTTGATTATGATAAGGATATTACCTTAAATGTTGTTGTAGATGGGTGGATTTTGAGTAATATCTTGATTGACATGAGCACAAAATTCAATGTTCTCACTCTAGATACATGGCATTAAATGGGAAGGACCCCATTATAGCCATCTTCAAATGTGTTGTATTTGGCTAACAGGACAAAAGTGATGCCCATTGGTGTGGTGAAGGATGTTTTTATCACTATCTAAGGGGAAAAGTTATCTAGAGACTTCAAATTCTTGGCGCTAGCCAAGGAAGAAAACTTTCTAAAATTACTTGAGAACCCCTAGTGTTATAAGAAAAATCATAACCTAAGGTTTAATAAGTGATACATAAGCTTTGAGAACAAGGAAGAGCAGGTCTTCATCCCCTTAATTGATGGAAAATCAGCACCCTATACTGAGCCCTTGGGAGAATAAGTTCTTGATAGGATCTATGTGCGCTCTATCAATGACCCTGAGGTGATTCACCCTACAGAGGTAGTTATTCAGTTTGAATATGCTCATTCCATGAGTGATACAACTAGTGTGGCATGTGAAAATTGGGTGCATGAGACTTATGAGTTAATTAGATGATAGCTAAAAGGCTCTATGACAAAGGTAATGAATACAGCTCAGTCAAGCACCTGGGAGGGAGAAAGTTACTAAGTTATTCTGGAGGATCCAACCTTGAGGATTTCTTACGAGAAATAGAGGCTCAATGGAAAAATGATGTCAAAAAAAGAGGGATTCCCAGCTATAACTTTCTCGGGACCACAACGCATTGGTGGGCGAATCATCGCAATAGCCTTCTATAGTGGAGTAATGTGAGAATCACATTCTTTGTCAGGTTATCCCAAAGCAATACACCCACTACAATACAAAACTACCATGGGAAGGAACCCGCCTTGTCTCACATCCAAGTATGTGAGAAAGCATGGATTGAAGGCGTAGAGGTCTTGCAACATTTTTTATGGGTGCATAAGTTGCATTCCACCTTACAAGGATGTGCGTGTGTATGGTATATTCACTCAGAGATGCACTGTCAGATAGGAAATTGGAAAGAGTTGATCACTAACCTCCTTCAAGATTTCAAGTATCAGAGTACTAAACCATTGGTGGATAGGGCGTTTCAGGTTTCTAAGCACCTAACGATGGGAGATAGTGCCATGGAAGAAGATCAAATACTAGAGTTATTGGGTGAACCTTATTTGGAACCACGATTTGATGACAAAGATTTAGAAGAGGTGCATCTTGAGCATACGTGCATGGAGAAAGAAAAGGGAAATATGGTCTATGTGATAGATGGTAAAGAGATGGAGAGTTTGGATGATAACCATATTGAAGGTACATGTGAAGTTTGGGATAGCGTTGTTGAGTAAGTGCGAGCCTACCATGAACCCCTAAAAACAAAGAAGGTTAACATTGGTTCGGAGGATGATCCTAAGGAGTCCACTATGGAATATTATTGGTCAGAGAAGGAGGTCTCAAAGATCATTGATCTATTGCATGATTTTCAATATTTATTTCTGTGTGGGTACCATGAGCTTAAAAGCATTCACCACTCCTTGGGAGAGATGAAAATCATGTTGAAATAAGGTGTGTGCCCGATTTGCTAGAGTCCTTAACGAATGAATCTGAATCTTCACGTCAAAGTCAAGGAGGAAATAGAAAAAATGATCACTTCAAGCATCATTGAAGTTGTGGATGAATCATAGTGGGTAAGCCCCATGTTCATCAGTATTAATAAGTTTAAAAGGATAAAGATTTGTGTTGAGTGCAAGGACTTAAATGCGGTATGTGTAATTGATCCTTTTCCAACCCCTTTTATTGAGGAGATCCTAGAAGGAAAGGTTAGGCGTGACATCTATTACTTCACAGATGGATTCTCAAGATACCATCATGTTAGAATTGCTAAATAATACCATGAGAAGATAAATTTTTCCACTGAATGGGGAATTGTTTCCTATATAGTCATACCTCTTGGACTGAAGAATGCATTAGCTGTGTTTTCACGCATAGTGGTCTAGGCATTTCAGGATTTTACCCATAAGTTCCTTCAGGTCTACCTTGATGACTGGACAATGTATGGACTAGTGAGATACCATTGTGACAATTTCAGGATGCTGTTTGAAAGATATAGGAAATTGAGGATATCCCTCAACATTAATAAGTATGTTTTTGCTACTCCATTTGGGACCTTGTTAGGAAATCATATGCAAGGAAGGTTTGCTAATGGATCTTGCCAAATTTGTTGTTATTATGGGGTTCAAGGAGCCTACCAGTCAAAGCATAGTGTACGGATTCCTTAGCAATACGGAATAGTACCATAATTTTATCAAGGGATATTCCAAGATTTCCATACCATTGGAGAAGTTACTAAAACAAAAGAGTGCCTCTCATTAGGGAGAGGTGTAGTAGACAACATTTTACACTTTGAAGGATATACTTGTCATTGCACCTATATTAAGGTTTCCCTCTTAGGATAAACCTTTCCACATGCATGTTGATGCCTCAGGGATAACTATTGGAGAAGTACTAGCATAACATGGTGAGGGGATTGTTGATCACCCCCTTTTCTTTGCAAGTAGGAAGTTGACACTAGCAGATTAAAACTACACCACTATTGAGTGTGAAGCACTATTGATGGTCTACGCACTGTATAAGTTCAGATAGTATAGGCTATAAACACCTTTAATATTTGACACAGATAGCATGGAATTTAAGTACTTAGTGAAAAATCTTGTTCTACAAGCGCGCATATGTTGATGGGTCAGGTTATTTCAATAATTTGAGTTTACAGTTGTTGTGAAACCAAGAAAAAGTAACTTAGGACTTGATCACTTATCAAGTATTGACTTAGAAGAGGATGTGTAAAGCATTGACAATACTATGCTAGACGTGTAACTGTTTAGGTTGTGGCGCATGCCCTCTGAGTTGGAAGATATTGTTATGTTTCTCAAAATAGGTGTGGCACCAGAGGGAATGAAAAATTTGGAGAAGAAATAATTATCTATACATGTTGCACCTTACATGCTAATTAGTGGAGAATTATACAAGTTAGGACATGATGATGTTCTTTGTCGATGCATGTACAACATGAGCGCATTCTAATCATGGAAGAATCACATGGTGGGATTATAGGAGGGAACTATGAAGGAATGCCACCACATGGAAGATTCTACTTACAGGGCTTTGGTGGGAAAGTATCTACCAGGATTACATTGAATTTTACAAGGCCTATGACCATTTTCAATGCCTTGGTAGGACATGAAAAAGAGATGAGATGCCCTTGAGACCTATAGCTAGTGCAAAACCATTTGAAAAATGGGCCATTGATTTTTTAGGACCAATTTCACCTGCTACGAAAAGGATTGGTTCACGTTATATCATCACTTGCAATGTTTACTTAACAAGATGGGTGGAGGTAGCACCCGCAAAGGATTACACAGTGGTTACAGTTGCTAGATTATTATGAGAGAACATAATAAGTAGTATGGATGTCCTTTAAACAAGACTAGTGATAGGGGTACACATTTTTTTAATAAGACAGTCAGGATTTTGTTGGAAGAATTCATGGTGACCAATCATAAGACTACCCCACATCACCCACAAGCTAATGGAACTACTGAGGCGTTTAATGAAATTCTAAGCCACACACTGACCAAAATTTTTGATGTGGGAAGAAAAGATTAAGATGACAAGGTATCAGCAGTTGTATGGGCATACAGGACAACCTACAAGATATTGAACAAGGCCACACCATTCCAATTGTTTTTTTAGCATGGAGGTTATTTTACCGATTGAATTTATACTACCATTGTTGTGTATTACATACGCAGGAAGGTTAGATGATGAACAATAAAGTCAAGAGTGCATGGATAAGTTAATGCAGTTGGACAAAAGGAGATCCCTTGCCAGGTTGAGTTAGAATACTGAAAAGGTGTGACAAAAAGAATGGCATGATCGTCATATAAAAAACAAACAATTCAAGGTGGGCCAGATGGTTTTGCTATATGATTCAAAATTTATGCACCATCCTGGGAAGTTAAAAATCCATTTTTAGGACCATATTTCATCTCGTACATCCTCTATTTAGGCACATGCTAGTTACATGCACTATATAGGACGAGGTTACTAGGTTATTTCAATGGGAGTAGGATGAAGCCCTAGTATAAATAAGGCTTTTGTATGATCTGAAATAAGGCAGTTTTACCAATTATTTAGATTTTTGTTTTTTAATTTGTTTCCATTGTTGTGCATTGGTGAGCTAGTAGCTAATTGTATTATAAGAGGTTCTATGTGTAGGGGACTGCGTATAATTTTTTGTGTGGGGTGAGGTAGCAAGTGTTTTGTACATGAAGGTAGGAATGTTGAGAAAATTTAGTGCAAAGGTAGATGAATAAGTAACGGGAAAAACAAGGGCACATGGATGGAAAAGGTGTGTAAGTTTTGTGTAGTTAGGGAGGTGGGTTGAAATAACATGAAGATCAAAAGAAGGGAAGGACCACATAGTATGTCATCAGTTAGGAAACATTTTAGGGAACTACTTAGTAGACAAAGTAGAGGTTATGTACTTCAGCATGGGAATATGCTCGAAGGAGGTCTATGGTAGTCTAAGTGGTGTTAGAGAATCTAGAGTTTATAGCTATGAAGTGGGAGGGGGAGTCACGGAATTTTCTTTAATTAAAGGAAAGTGTTTTATTAAAAAGCAACTTAGGAAATGTGGTCAGAGGAACTCTAAGGAATTGATAAAGTATAAATAAGAAAAGGTTAGTCATTTCGACTACCTTTCCTTAAATAATTTCTTTTGTGCTCCCGAACTCGAAGTGCTACAAGGGATTTTTCATAGAAGAGAAATGTGAAGTACTATCACAAACTAGTGAAATTGTGTAAAGTTATAATAAGACCTATGGTGTAACACAGAGGGAAGAAGATAGTGTAACAGAAAGGAGGTTATGTGAGAGAGAAGGGAATTTTTTGAGTTCAGGTGGGAAAAAGAAAGAAACAAAACACCTAAGGAATGAAGGAGAGTAGAGGGAAATGGCACCAAAGAAGGCATGTGTAAAGAAACCAGTGGTGGAAAAGGAGGACCCAGTGGATATCTACTGGGATATGTAGTATCCCCCTAGAGTGATCAAGGTCGAGACATGGAATTCAAATCTATACCAGTGTAAGATTAGTGAGTACAACCATAGGAAGATTGAAAAAGAGAAGATAATGAGGGTGGATCTGATGTCAAACACTTTGACAATAGAAGAGCTTGGAAACCCTAAGGTGGATGACCTGGTGAAGCAAGAACTACAAAATATTGGGGTTTTGCAGCTATAGGAGCTACCCTTCTTTGTTAAACCTTCCTTTCTTTTTAGGTGGTTAATGTCATGGGTGCATGAAGACTTCTTCTACTTTGTGGGAAGGAGAATGCAGATCATGGGATAATTAATTTGAATGGTAAAAATCCTTTGAAATACTAGAGAATAGATGGCACTGAATTTATGAGCCAATGCCAAGATTGAGGAGATAGTAAAGAAGATAAATTACGAGAAGGGTGGTAGAGCACAAGTAATTACAGATCTCATAGACCCACCATTGAGGGTCACCTCCTAACTCATTAGCTAAAAATTGGGGGAATCAGAGAGGTGGATGGGCATCAACCATAGCTTCCTTTACATGTTTTACATAGTGTCTAAGAGGGCATACTACAAATTTTCCCAATTCATCACAAACAACATTATCAAAGAGGCACAGGTACATAACAAGGTAGTAGTGAAGATCACTTAGGGTGACATCTTGATTCTTATCATGTTATGGGAGATTGGTGTCCTAGAAAGAATAGACAGGAACATTTAGGTTCATCCACCCACACACATGTCCCCTGCAGTCCAATTTGTGCATTCACTTACGATGGGACTATCTTAGATGCTTACAAGGTGTGAATGGACATGTGGTTTTAGAGGTTACGCAAAGCCTTCAAGAATGAATGGCACATTCCCCATAAGTCATCGCATGTTGTTGGTGAACAGGTAAATTTTTCCATCACACAACACTTTTGTTTATAAAATTTCATGATGGCTAAAGGAAAGATGGGGCCATGGTGTAAGATCCCCTTTACATTCACTGCTAGATACATGAAGTGTGCCATCAACAGGATTAAGGATGCATAGTGGCTATTTTTTGATGCATATAAGGTGGATGTTGATGTCCACATGTTGCACACCACATACAAGTATGGTGCTCATTCTACCTACATTGAGATGTTGGAGCTAGATTTCCTGGACTTATACCTGCAAGTCAGCATTACAATCAAAGGGTATGTCCATTGGGTGTTCATGAAACTGTTCCCTAAAAAAGAGGGAGGAATTGAGGTGGAAGTTATAGAATCTCCCTTTCCTAAGCCACATGAGACACCTATCCCACCCATGAAGGAAGTACAGGAAGAAAAAGAAGAAGAAGAAGAGGAGGAAGGAAAGCTAGATACTTCAAGGAAGAGGAATTACTACACACATCAAAATAACAACAAGCGCACCAAAACTTTAGAACAAGGTGGTGCCAACACTCCATCACCAAGGAAGAAGGAAGAGGAAGAAGAGGAGGGGCCTAAGGATAAGAAGGAGAAGATAGTCGGTGCATCAAGCCCTATGGCAGGCTTGGAGGAAGGAGAGGAAGATGACCCCACTGCATTCAAAGTAGAGTTAGTAGAGGAGTTGGAGTGGAAAGATGCTAAGGCATGATAAGAAGAGGAAAACTCGGTAGGAGCTAGAGAGAGTCTGATGCACAATACCACTACGTTGTAGGCCACAGTCCCATAGGAAGATAAGGGGGACCCCTTTATTATAATGGAGGATAAGGGATTCACCCTTGGGCTGAAAAATAAAATGACAAAGCACAAGGCGACAAGGAAGAAGTGGATGCCAGTATCTCCACATGGAATTCATGGATGACCCCAATAAGGTCCTACATGTAATATTTTAGGACAACCTACCACCAGAAAATTTACATAGATGGAACTTATTTGATCAAGAAGGGGGTGTGCCAAAAACTAGAAAGATGCTTAGTTAGGATTTGCACTGCCACATTGAGGAACCTGAGTTTGAGGTCTCTGATCTTGTGATCGAGACCATTCACCTAGGGAAAAAGGGAGGAGACGAATATAAGGTGGTGGATCCTACCAACCTTACAAATGAGTAGTCATATAACACCTTGTAAAATATATCCACAGAGGTGATACAGTGCACTCTAGATAGGAGGGACACTTTGTGGACCTTGGTCACATAACGGAAGAGCAAGGAAAAGGACATGGACTGGTTATGCCAAGAGTTGAAGGGAGAACATACATGAATGAAGGAGGCGTAAAACTAAGTTGGCATTGGTAAGCCAGGAAAGGATGGATTATGAGGATGAGATGGAATATCTTGAGGAACTCATACGGATGTTACTTGTTAACACCAAGGATGGAATGAGCCTAACAGCTATGGATCTCATAATAGAAAAGGATTATAATGAGATCATCATCGGATCCTAGGTCATTTAGTTGGAATACTTGCTCTCCCAACTCGAGGAAGAAAATATGCTGATGGATAGGGGCTTCAATGGCTTTACGAAATATGAGCCTATAATTATTGCATGAGTAATGGAGGAAGTGGCAGCCCTTAAAATTTTATAGGAGACCACCCCCACTAATAAGGTAGAGCGTGCGTAACTGGTCGTTAACACCATGACCCAAAAAGAGAAGATAAATACTAAGCTCGAAAAGATAGATTTTAGAATCGAAGAACTCTGAGACTCCATCGCTAAGCATATGGATGAGTTCGAGGGTGTCAGTGAAGAGTTGGAAGTGACCATTAGCACATTAAAGGGAAAACTGGGAGAGATCATCCCAGAATAGATGCCTGATATAGTAGGAGACACGTCGGGAAGGTCCTTATCAGAACTAAAGGCCTGGGAGAGATTGAGGTATGAGATAAACGTGAAGTTCCTTGATCTCCTATAGTTATCTGTATAAACATACCCCCATTCTTTAATCCTTTTCTTAGATTCTTTTTTCCACTATTATTTATTCCTTACAATAACATTTTTTACCTTGCCAAGTTTATTTCGGTAAGATTGATCCTTTTGTTTAGCTAGTACGAAGCATTTCCAGGGTGGAAACTAGTTTCCTGTGGGGTGATGTTGGACCCCTAAAAATTAATTAAGTACCTAGGGTGCGAATCCTTGTGGTGCATGACGAAATGATGAAAAGGTACATAAAAAATTAGTCCTTAGAGAGGTGCAAAGGTTCACACCAGGACATATTAGAGTTAGGACTTAATTAAGTTTTGGATAAAATAGCAAAAAGACATGCATAAGGAGAAAATAGAAAAGTGACCAAATACAGACGTGGATAAGCTATGAAGACTTACACTCCAAGTAAAGGATATTCCCAAGAATCATTACGGTTATCATGGAAGGATAATGGTTTGAGGTTGTTAAGGATTAGCTGGCACAAGCATGTTAAAGACAATCGATTGAAGGAAACACATGGTGACACCTGGCAGGCTCCTAGGTAGTGGAAGAAAAAACATGAGAATATTCCAGCAAGACTTCACGGGTGATGATGAATGGTTAGGAGAATATTCCTTTGAATGTTTGATATAGAGGATCATTCCTAGAAGAAAAAAATGGGTGGGGAGTAAGATATAAGAGAGGAATAAGAGAGAATAATCTAGTACGTATAACAGAGAGCTCTAGAATGTAAATGAAGTCTTTCTATGGATGGAACCTCTTACTGTAATATTGGCTACTATAATTGAATCATCAATATAATGAAGTAATTTTGTCATATTCTGACAATGAGTCATGATGTGTTTTTACATTTGTTCATATGGGTGTTACCGGTTTCCTCAATGTTGTTTTGTGACTATTTATACATTAATTGATCATGTTAAATCTATTTTTCGAATATATCTTCTAGGAGTATAAGCTTAAGTTTAAAATATTTTTCATAAATGCACTCATTCTTTGGTTAAACTATATCATCATGTTAATAAAATGCATTCTCACGAAGCTCACATAAAGGATGGACTTGATGCATTCATGCTCCTCAGGTGAGCTTCTAGGATAGGACTGGATGTTATGTCAGCGCACCTAGGATTGGTTTCTAAAATAAGCCATGGTATTTAGAGACTACACTAACCTTTTGTACTTAAGTGAATTTATACTCAAGAATATTTTTTAATCTGGAAGCTTCCTTTACTGTAGGTTCCCCTAATAAGAGGGTGTCATCCACAAAAAATATATTGGACAAAGCCTCAATCCAAAATGAAATTATAATCCCCTTGACACTTCCAATATTCACTTTCCTCTAAATACTTCTTCCCAAGCCTTCAACAACCAAAATAAATAATAAGGGGGAAAGTGGGTCCCCCTATCTGAGTTTGTGAGAAGTCGTGAATCTCTTATCCATAATATTCTCAATCATAACTAAGATGAAGGAGAGGAGAAGCAAGATTTAATCAAAAGGATCCATTTCTCATAAAATCCAAACCTTTGCATCACCTCCACTAGAAAAATACCAATTAATTCTATCAAAATATTTAATCATATCAAGTTTTATGAGCATCCCAGGGTTTTACTATGACTGAGTGAGTGATTGGCCTCTTGAGAAATGGAAGTTCAATTTAGAATTTGTATCCCTTTCACAAACCAACTGGGTATCTGAGATCAACTCATCCATTAATAATTTTAGTCTATTAACCAAGACTTTGGAAACAATCTTGTAAATAGAATTGCAAAGAGAATTAGGTCTAAAATTATCAAAATTTCCTGGGGAATCCTTCTTGGGGATGAGATAAATAAATCTAGAATTCCATTCTTGCAATACATATCTTCTTTTCTTGCATTTATCAACAACTTCCAATATATATTTAGTAATAATGTGCCAATTTTTTTTAAAAACCTAATTTGAAAGTCGTCAAGCCCAGGGGCTTTATATGTTCCCAAAAGAAAGACAACATTATTTACTTCCTCTTCTGAAATTGACCTCATCAGCTTAGAGCCTTTGTCATTTGTGACCAGCTTTGTGATATTTTGCAAAAAGGACTCAACATCCATATGATTAAATTTACTTCCATTATTGATGAAATTTTTGAAGAACGTCACTCCTTTTGATTTTATTTCATCTATATCTAATATATCTCTTCCTAATAGAAGGGAAAATTTCTCAAATCGATTGAAGTTCCTTCATATTTTTGTTGAGAGATGGAAAAAAATAGTATCTATATCACCTTCCTTAAGTGAGATGACTCTCGATTTTTGTTTCTAGAATATCTCTTCCATTTTTAAAATCTGATTTTTCTTGTCAACATAAAATTTTTCAATTTCAATGAGATAATCAGATGTTCCTTTTCTAATAATTACTTCTTAAATATCTTAGTGGTCTTATTCCACCTTATCATTCTTTTATGCTAAATTCCCAAATTAATTTTCTATTCCAGGCCTTGACCTTATTTGTTACACATTACAACTTTTTTAATAGACTGAAGTACTTGTAACCAAGAAATTTGACCCTCCACTATTCAAAGATATTTTCTTCAAAGTATGGGTCCATGAACCAGATAATATCCATTTTTAATGGGATCTCAAAAGGTTTTATTTTAGGTTCTAGGGAGAGGGAAACTAGATAATGATTTGAGTCAGAGAAGAGATGGACTGAGGCTGAGAATTGGAAATTCTCCTAGCTCTATTCAAGACTTATCAAATATCTATCTAGACTTTCCACAATGGCATCGGCATTTGAGCGGTAATCTGACCAAGTGAAAACTCCATTTCTGGAGACAACATCAATTAAATCCATATTATAACAAAAATGATTGAAGTCAAAGGAGATTACTAAGATGTCCACACTTCCCCTTTCTTTTTTCCATGATTTAAGATGGTATTGGAATATTCTAATACAATCCATTTACCATCAAGTTAGATTATGAGGGCTTCTAAGGCATTCCAACAATCACTTTTCTCCATAATACTCAATTTCCCATACACATTTGAGACCAAAAATTAGGAACCATAGAGGAGATAAACAAATTCCATATTGATACCCTGAGGATATTTTGAAATTAGATGACCGTTGAATAATTTCAGGTTCCACGAAGTTAGAATTCCCCTAAACTTCCTTCTAAGCTAACCACCTCCCAACAACAAGAGGGCCAAAAGTATTTTATAGCTAATTCAACTTTATTTAATTCCACTTTAGTTTCTTGAAGGAGCATAATTCCAAGATTCCTTTCCTCCCTCAACAAATTAACCAAACGAAATTTTTGAGAGGATTTTAGATCCCTGACATTCCAAGTTTGGAGAATAATCAATGCCTTGGTAGTGGGGAAGAGGGACCCCCATGTAAAAATTCTATAAGGTTCTTTTTTTGCTAAGATCCACATTCAAATTTACCTTGGCCTTTACTAATGAACCATTTAACTTGCACCCAACACTTTTTTTTGGAACTTTATGTGGTTTTCCTTTAGATGTAATTTTTGACAACTATATTCTTCGAGAATGGGGACTTTTTGTTTCAGCATCCTTAGAATTCAGGGCATCCACTTTTAGAGAATCTTGGGAAGCATCCACTACTTCACTAGCTTCACTACCTCGAGAGGATTGCATCAACAATTTTCCATCCTAACATTTGGATTTCAAAACTAAATGATCCATTTTAAATTCTTCCATGAATATATATAAATAATCAAGAGTTAGGTTTTCCTTCAAGAGAAGTAAATCCTCTTCTTTATTCCTATCCATATAAGAACCACCAGAAAGTATATCTTCCCTGGTAATTTCTTTTGTGGAGGAAAATATTGAGTAGGTGATGAAGCCTCCATCTGATTGATCCTCTTGTATAATTCTTCCTTGGATTAGTTGTGAAAGGAGGCATGAGAGATATAATTTTTGCTGCCAGACCAGGAACCTTCTTTTTTCTTGGATGATCAGGGCTATATCTTTAGGGGAATATTCTAACCCAGGATTTTCTTTCCAATGTTTTTTTGGATGGTCCTAGTTAGGAAATATCACCTAATTTTTCTAAACCTTAGGGAAATCTTGTTGTTTATGCCCATACTTATTACATATATAGTAGCGAAAGGGAAGAAACTCATAGTCCATTTGTTGCATCAAAGAATTGAAAGGGTAGTATATTCAGATGGACTAGAGGAGGGGATTATAGATGTCCACCAATACACATATTAAAGTAAAGGAGGAAAAAATATGTTTCTTATTATGCTCACCAATTCCAATAGGGGTGCCAAGGGCTAAGAAAATTGATTGGAGGGATTCAAGGCCCCACCTTCATAATTCCACAGTAATTTTGTATAAATGAATTAGTAAAGGGACATTCCTTACTAGTTCCTCAGCTAGATTGAATAAAGGGGACCATGGCCTTAATTAAAGGCTACAATTCCTATAAAACCATGGACTTCCAAGGAATATTTTATCACAGTATTCCGATGATGCAAAGGTGGCTTGAAAATATCCTTTCATGAGAAATCTCACTGTTAGACAAGGAACTAAGTCCCAGTGCTTACCCATCTAAAAAATCAAATCTTCATGCGATGGCCAAGACCTAATGAATTTTTAAATAAGGGCTCTTTTCTCCATTTTATCTAGACAACCCTTCGAAAATTCCTCTTTGATTTACATAATGCTAGGGTTTTTAGCAACTTGGATAGAAATATATCCAATCTTAATCTTCCAGTCTTGTTGGTCTCCACCATTTCCAACACCAGTTTCTTGATTTGAAGTAAACTCTAAGTTCGAAAGAGATCCATTTGGGAAATTGGTATTTGTTTAAAATCAACCACCATCATTCTCTTTGAATCGGATAATCCCACTAGATTTAGAAAGGGAAGGTGACCCATCTCTTGAAGTCGGGGGAATGGATCCTCAAGGATTTCAAATTATTCTTTGGCCCTAGAGGTACAACATTCACACCAGTGAGGGGGAAATAATTTTCAAATTTAACCAGTGGCTAGAAGTTACTTTGATAACACCTTTTTCCATGACACTAGTAGTCTAAATTGGAAATTTTATTCTGATGTGACGGATCCAAATCATTTTGATTTAGATTTGACTGGTCATCAATGTAAACCTTTCCTCTTCTCCCATAAAAACCCCAAGAATATTGATCTCTAATCCTATTATTATACATGTCACATCTGTCCCCTTCATCAATTCTGAAACCCTTTTCTCCTTTTCCACCCGCTTCATAGCTTTTGCGAAATTCGCACCCTTTGCTCACCATGGAGAAAACTTTATAATAAACTATAATAATGGGATGATTCTATCCATATTTTTATTCTTCACTAAAATTTTACTTAGTCTTATTTTTTCTTATTCACTAAAGTGACCTTTAATTTAACATTGTAAAAGTCTTTTTTCATTAATAAGGAAAAATAATAACTCTCATTTCCTAGGAATATGGATAGTAACAAGTGAGGAGGAAAGGTGAAAATTCATGTGGGGGAGATGAAAATACATGTTTTAGTGCTATAAATTGGAATTGATTCCCCATTTCAAAGGGTTGGCGATTATGAATTGTTGTATGTTGTTGAGATTTATAACACTACTACATCAAGAAATAAGAGATACATTTCTTCTATGTCCTATTTTTTGTTCCACTATCATCTCTAATATCCAACTTTACAATAATTGTGATCTTGTATAACTAAGAAGGAACTCTTTTTCCTTAATTAATGAATTTTATGAACTTTGTGTCTCTAGTTTCTTAGTCTTGTTGATTACTAACATTGTTGTGTTATTTTAAATGAATGTGGACCTACTATGGTTATTTTTGGTGAGAAATTTCTAGTGCCTACTCACGAAATTAACCCTCTTTCCTTGTTTATCCTACTCTACTTTACTTCCCTTTATAACAAATTCCTCCCTTGTACATTGTACAAGTACTTTTACACAGGTTTAGTGGAGTACTCCCATGTGATCGTTGCTCTAATGGCCACCAACTATTTTTAGTTAGTTTACATTCAATAATAGGAGCCTCTCCATACCCATGAAAGAGGATCTTAGCCCCGTTACCACCGGTGAAAACTAATAATTTACACCACAAAAAATTATTTCACCAATAAGTTTAATATCTCTTCTCAAGTGAGTAGTTGACATGAGTTAACAGGGCCCTACTAAATACATGAATAATTTTATGCCTCTATAATAGAATCACTTTGGAAATACCATACTTAAAAAATTCCCATGGAGAGTGGTTGATGATGTTTGTGGCCTTAGAAGAGGTGATGGAAAAATTCATCATATATATATATATATATATATATATATATATATATATATATATATATATATATGTTAAGCTCATAGTATGATCTTGATAAAACTTGGCCGATATCAATAAAAATGAAAGAAAAAATGGCCAATTTTATATGTCACTTAACTCTGTCATTGCAACATGACCAAAAACATTGTGATGAGAATTTAGAAAAATACAAGGATGCCAAACTGAATCCACTACAAATAGAGAATTTGGAGATAATAAAATATATATATGTAGTTTATTTAGGAGTGTAATTGGTAATGCAGCCACCTATAATGCATTTTCCACTCATTGGATGATATTTTTTAAACAATATTTAAAATAATTTGATGTCATTGAAGTAGAATTCCTTAAGGTGTCTACATAATAAAAAATCAATGAATATTTATATGGATATGAGTGGTTGTGGTTGTCAAAATTTATATTTTAATATAGAAATAATTAAGGTCATAGATCTAAGATGATCAATAATATAGACGAGTATGGAAGAAAGTGAGCACACAATTGACAAGTTACATAAAAAAGAAAGTGAATTGGATGCTAAAATCAAACCACTTGCATTCAAACCATTTCCTTCTAAAATTATATAACTATATTTCAAGAATGCACATCTAGTATAGATACAATATAAATAGGCCACATAGATTGCGACTTGCAAGGATTTTAAGACATGTCTAAAAACCTATATTGGAAATTGCATGTAGAATGAAGGTCTAAGGGGGACTATGGTAAGTTAAAACTTATATCATTAAGTTAAAAGTATTAAATATTTTTTGTTTTAACTTTGATTGTAAATTCATGCATTATTGTAACATAATTGGGAAGTGGAGTATGTTTATGTATTTTGGATATAATCTAAACAATGTATTATTTATTCAATTAAATATAAATAAATAATAAGAGTTAGAGTAGGAATTAATGTTTCTATGATAACTTCAATTGTAGTTATAGAATTATATGAACGTGAATAAACCCTAATTTTATTTTCTATTTATTAGTGTGTTAGTGTTTATATGTAATTATATATATACACCTATTTTTATTATAGATCTATCTCAATAAAAGAATATTAATAAAATAAAAATATTGTACATTGTTAAAGCCAAAAAATTTTATCATATTTTTTACTCAACAATGATGATAATGTATTAAACTAAGGAGAATAACCTAGAGGTGATATTTCTATGTATTAGGTTCACACTTTATTTCTTAGTTTTCTACATGTAATAAACATGTGGATAATGATGATGTGAAACCTATTTGGTATGTAGTAGTTCACAATATAAAACTAAATAGGTCATGAATATTTCATATTATAGTCATAATAGGGCATATCAATTTATTTATTCAACTTCACATTCATCATAAACACACATCTTGTTTCTCTATACATAACTCATCCCATTACAAGTTTTGTAACAATCCATAAGTGTAACAGGAAGTAAACAATCCATATAAGTTTTTTAGGAACAAAAACATATCATGTGTAAAATATAAAATAATTGTCTATTAAAAATGTAATTAGGGTATTCATTCCATAATTTCATCCATGTCGTGAGTTACTTCTAGTGTCATGTAGTACTAACAAGTAACATATAAGTATTGAGAAAAGTGACAAATAAAAATCTTTCCACGTGGCATGATTATGGGAAAAATTTATAGAAAAAATATTGAAGGCATGAAATTTTAATATAATTGCATAATATTAAGACATGTAGCCCAATCCACTACTTTAGCTATAAAAATTTAATGAACAATATTTGATTCCGAGAAAGTTTATATGGAAATTTTGCAAAAAATGAGAGTTGGATAGAATGATATATGATATTGTTCAACTATGGCATGATTATGGGTGAATTTTGTTAAAATTCTTTCCAATAATGATATTTGGTCATAATTCATAGGTTTTTGATGGTATTAAATTACTATTAAAAGTATTATAGAATACAAATTTAAAAAAACCATTAATAATAGAATACATGCCATTTTAACACCTAACATTGGATTTAAAAAATAGCCAATAAAAAAAGTCACATGAAGTCACAAAATCACATTAAAAAATTACCCAATCAAAACTCAAATGATTTCCACATAATTTAAATTCTCCAATGAAAATTAGTACATTAAAAATATCATAATATAATAAAAGATGTTTTGTATAACTAGAATAATATGATGCTTAGGTCACTTTATGAACCCCTTAAATTATATTTCACATTGAATGATAATTGGATTCTCTCTTCTTTTTGGTTGGAAGGATGATTTCAAATTTCAATATATAATTAATTCCAATTACTGGTTTTTCATTTTTAGTCTTTAGGGTGTCTTTTTTATGTTATTTACAGTGACCCATTAGTGTTTATGCTTTTTATGAGTGTTTAGGATGTTGATTTAGTGTATGAAATATCACATGAGTGTTTAAAATTTTAGAATTTCATTTAGGTTTAAGGAATGTTATGGTTTTATCATTTAGAAATTAGTATTTATGGTTTAAGTTTTATAATGTTATTGTTATCCAACATGAGCCTCCTGCTTATTTTGGCTAACTAGCCTTCATTCTTTCCTTCCTTGTGCTTAAAATTCAATTTTCACACATTGCAAGCACTCAAAATATTCTGGAAATAGCTTCATCAGATAGTATTTTCCTTCCCCTTTCCAGAAAGATAAGGAAGTCCTCCTAACTCCTTGTATTTTGCAAGTTATGGCTCGACAAAGTTTGGAGGGGAAATTTTCCCTAGGCTGGCCCGCGGAAAGGCGTTGGGGGGAGTTTTTGGCACTTATCCCTTTTGGTTAAAAGGCACAAAGGAAGTAGCTCACCCATGGGCCCATGGAAGGAATGGAAAAAATTTGGTTAAGGCCTCCGCCTCAAACAAGGAGGCGCCACGTGTCCTCATCAGCAGCACCAAGGTAGGGGTTAGAAGAAAGTTGAATTTTTTTCCTTTGAGTGCAAAAACTTAAAGGTGTACATTAAACCCATGGCCCCATCACCAATCGAATGGCGCCACATGGCCACATCAGTGGTGGAGGTTGGGTGGGTGGGAGAATTTGGTAAAATTTTCCAAAGTGATGAAAAGGCACAAAGGTAAAAAATGGAGCGCATTCCCACCAAGCGACAAGGAGATTCCACGTGTCTCAGAGTGGCAGAGGCATGGAGGTTTTTGGGAAAATATTCCAAAGGGGAAAATTTTAAACTTTGACCCCACTGACCCAATTTTGACTATGTTTTTCACCATTTTTTCCCTAAACCTTCAGCGGGCCATATCCTTCGCAGTAGAGCTCAGATTTTCTTGATATTGGTATCAATGGAAAGTTGGTGAAATTATCCACATGTTGGATCCCTCAATTTTTTATTTTGGTGAAGATTCATGGGATAAAATTTAAAAAATGTCTTTGGTACTGGAAAAGGCAAAAAATCAAATTTCCATCTACTAGATTTAATGAGGTATGGGCAAATTCTTATCTTGCGGGCTCGAATGCATTCAGAATTGGATTTACAAAAGTTCCCTTACCATTTTAATGAATCTTGTCAGTGGTTGGAGATCAAAAATCAGATTTTCCTGTGTTTTCACCTTTCTTTCATTCTGTTTGATGGTTAAAAGCCATTTTTAGCTCATTTTGTAAAGGTTGTTCATCATTCTTCTCTGCCTCTCCCTTCTTTTCTTCCCTAGGGTCGAAAATGGAGTTTGAACCTCCTCCCCTGCTTTGTAATGGAATTTTTTCCTCTTACCCAAGAAATGATCTTTGTTGCAAACTTCTGGAGCAATAAAAAATGTGTTTTGTGATGCATCTATCCATCCTTACTCATTTTTTGGTTGTTTTCTTCTTTCCTCTCTTCATTATAGGTATTCGTACATGTTTGGATTTTCATTGCAGGTTTTGGAGCTATGTTCATGGAGTTTTGGAACATTTTTTGTGTGAAATCCATCCTTGGTTTTTTGATGCACTTGTCCATCCTTTTCATTTCTCACCTCTTCTTGTTCCATGGCAATTTTGATAGATGTTCAACGTTTTCCTTCTCTAGTGTATCACCATTTTAGTGTAGGCTCTATTTTTTCCTTGTTTCTTTCTCTCCCTGTCTCCTTGGAAGTTAGATTAGGATTAGATTATATTGCACGCACTAGAATAGCTTGTGGCATGTAGTTTAGGAAGAGGAACAAACCTTCTCTGGAGAGCTTTCCCCATTTGCAAAGGTCCCACACTTTTGGAAAGCTCAATGTTGTGCATTCACACAAAATGACATTGCCTTTGAAAAATAGATCCATAGGTCATTTTGGGGGCACTATGAATTTTTGCTAACAGTTTTGGCACACCCAGTGGGACTTAGAGGTCTTCCACTTTATTTTTGATAGGTTGGTGTGTTCCTATTAAAGATTCAGCCTTTGGAGGCATATTCAAAAGCACATTTGGTGACTCCATCTGGTAAAAAACTCATTCTTTGAGTTGCAGACCTGTTTTCCATTCATTTCCATTCATTCTTCTTTCCATATTCTTTCATTACATGAAGTTGTGTAATCTTGACTTCATTTCCATCATGGAATTTGCATTCACAACGGCAACAATATATTCCACCTCCAACATGTTTCTCAAATCCTCCAGATTAGCATTTTGATCAAATTCAAACTCAGTATGCATATCCATATGAGAAAGGCCAAAATTAGTTTGGCTATGAAGCACATCAAGAACAAGGATACGAATATGATGAGGGCAGTCAAGGAGAAGATACTGATTTTTTAGAGAAAATCCAAAAAATTGAGGTTGGCATGGTGCAATCAAGGGATCAAGCACAAATGAAGGCATTTTAGATTGGTTTTAGAGCACCATGTCCATGGGGAGGCCCTTTTCCAAGACATTATAGCCCTCAAGAGAAGCTGGAATTCATGATTGATATGTTGCCCCAACTTGCACAATGGACGCTAGAGATAGAGGCCTATAAACTTGGTGTTGAACAACCTTGTCAATGGGTAAGTTATACACCATCATCTAGTTTTTCTCTTTCCATTCCTCAAGCAACACCATCTCATTTTGAATTCCAAATTCCAAATCCATCCCATGCTGCCCAAGTGTTGATTCCATTTCTCCATCCCATAGTCTTCCACCCCATCTCAATTCTTCTATCCTTTTCCCTTCCAAACAGTCATCCCCTCCACAAGATCTAAAATAAATACCTTCAACTCCAAGGGAACAATATTTTCTACCTCCTCCACCACCACAAAAAATTGCAAAATCAATTGAACTCCAACCCACCCCTCCTATTGTATTCCAAAATCCATGTTAGGAAGATAATCAAGATACCAGTCAAGGATAACAAGAAGTGGAGCCCAACAAAGAAGAACTAATAGAAAACTTAAAGAGTTGGGCTACCAAATTTGGGATTACAAAGAACCCCTTACTGTTTAAGCCTATAGAGGAGGTAAAGGTTGAAGAAAAAGTGGTGACCAAGGCTGATTTTATAGCAGCAAAGAAGCAAGAAGATTAGTCATCAAGTTGCTCAGAGTGTAGTGTCCATGTTGGCACTCTTCTAGAAGAATATGTTGATCTAATAGAAGTTTCATAATAATCCATGGAAGAGGAAATCTCTAAAAGAGATCTTGTAGCCCCAACTTATCCTCTAGAGCAGAAGATTGAATAGTTTGACTTGACAAACTTCATGCTAGAGGAAGAGTTCAATCAAGAGAAAGATTGTCTTCAAGCAGTAGAGGAAGGAGAAGCTGCTCCAAATCCAAAAGAATGGGATCACATTCAAGTTTTGGAGGAGAAAAGTGCAGATCCAAAAGCTTTGAGAACAAAACAGGCTATAAAAGAACCTTCAGTTCTTCCTTCTACTTCATTCTCTTCAAGATCCAATGTTGAAGAGTAGTTTTATATTTCAAAATTCACCTTTGAGAATGAAGATAAACATGGTGATCAAGTTTCAAATCAAAAGAACACCATGGAGGAGGTTGAGCATTTGTAGCAGGAAAACAATGAGGTAGTTTATCTGTCAGATTTGGAGGACTGTTTTGATGGAGAAGAACCGGTTGAAATCACACCATTTTCTCCTCCTTCATCTACCTTCCAAACACAAGAACCTATTGTCATGAAGGAGAAATTTCAATTACAGTAGCCTGAATCTTATAGCAGCTCTTTCAAATCAAGGTTGGAAGATTTAAATCTTCCATGTTCTTCATTGGAGGAAGAGAAAGGGCAGAAAATTTTTACCATTGCTTCCACACCATCCATTCAAGAAGGTCTACAAGAAGACTCCATTTTTGGATTTTTAAATCAGATCTATGGGCATATCAAATGGATCAGACCTTTCCCAATCAGGTATTTGGATTCATTGGAGCCAAAGGAAAAGTCACAATCAGTCATGTTTGCTTCTAAGCATGAGGATGAGCTACAAAGTACCAAGGATCAACTGTCATACCTCTTCAATCGAAATGTAGAGAAAATAAAAGAGGTATTGGGTTTGTTTTCAGTTGACACCTTGTTTATTTGGGTAGAATACCATCTTCTTGTTGATTTTCCACTCATCCTAATAGCCATGATCAGCTCCAAATCAATTCCATGGTTTCCCATTTTAAAGAAGGGAAGCTATTTTGCACAGCCAGTTACAGGGTTTGTTTATCCCATCTTTGCTTCCAGTTAGAGAAGAGTAGGTAGGTTTTCTTTCAGTAGAAGAAGTACTTATGCACACTCTACATATCCCATTT